>QPMI01000088.1:0-213946 GCA_004431415.1 Cyanophora paradoxa | reverse complement strand
TTTCGCTCTGCTGGATCATCTACAATCTCTCTATAAATCTGATTGAGATGGTCTACTTTCTTGGGTCTACATTCTCAGTATAATCATAACCCACACTCTTGCTCACCATATCTTCCAGTTTCCCCTTTCTGAAAGTCATAGTTGTCAGATCAAATACACCATTATCGAATCCAATTACATATGGAACTGTATCAATCTTTTCATAGAATTCATCATCATTCAGCAGAGGAGCAGATCAGTCAGAAGGGATTTGCGATATCCTGATTGTTTAAGATTTTTGCAATAGAAATTAATGTTTTCGATTTCTCTTCGAAAGCTGTTCTATTCTCTTCATCCTTCAAAGCTCTTTGGCTATAATGCACAGCCCTGCCAAGGTATTGAGGGACAACAAGGCAACTTATGTCTAGGTAAATCTTTGGTTTGTGTCATCATGCTCCCAAATCCCAGTATCAGTATTGAGTTTGAACCATGACTTTTTGGAGTATCTCCAAGTATGTTGTAGTACCTCTTTGCACACAAGACTGACATCATAATGAGCGCCTCCAGAACCAGCGGATTTATCAATGAGATTGAAGATATCAGATTGCATTCCAATGAAGATAAATCGTTTTTTGCAATTGCCACTGTAGCTGGACACAATATACTTTTTATCTTCTCCTTTGGCTTTCATAACATACCAGTTATTCGATTCATGGGAACCATTGCAGCATGGGCAATTGAGTCCCTTATTAGCAGCATCAAAGCTAAAGCCAAGTTCAGTTTTAGAGATTATATTGGATGCATAAAGCCCATATCCACCAGCTCTTTAAGAATACTCTTTTCCAGTTCATCATTGAGCTAGCACTAGCAGTATACTCACTCTTATAGATATAGTTCTCTGCAATCCACTTTTAAACTCATCAGTAGGCTCATTGAAATCACAGGTATCATCCCATGGAGCAATTACCCAGGTCTTGTTGACACTGGGACAAACATTAATTAATCCAGAAGTTCCAGTTCCAGTGATTGTTTCAGGTCAACCTTTTCAAAGCCTTTAAAGCCTGGAGCCTTATCGGTAATTTTGAGTTTAGTGAACTCCTCAGGTCGTTTGAAGTAGACATGATAGCCTTTTTTAGTTTTTGCCATGGGCTGATTGGCATCAAAGTCATCAGGAAACATATCTCGGAATTTCTCAAAGTCCTCCTCATCATCAAAGTCAATAACCATCATGTTGTCTGAGAGCAGAATGCCCCAAGATACATACTGATTAGTTGCCAGCGCTTCCTCATACTTTTCCCAGACCAAGCACCTCCCTTATGCTTGAAAACTGGGTCTTTGCTGTCAGGTTTCACTGGGATAATCATGTTTTTGGCGAGTTCCTCATCAGAACGAAGCCAGTTAGCGAGCGATTTGATTAACTTGGTCTGTTTGGCGTTCATTTTCAGCGATTGGGGGTCCCTTTATATATATAGAAGATTTTTCTTTAAGTAGTTTGGGTCCCCCAATCATTTTTTGTTGGAAATCGAGAAAGTATCCCTACGAAATTTATCCACATGATATATCGAGTGGTTCAGATACAAAAAGGATGAATTGGTATTTCAGCGAATAAACAGCATATCCCCAGCCTAGTAATATGCTGGGAAAAATAATTTAGACATGTTTCGATTTTCTCCCTCTGTTTGAGTAAGGGACATCATACAAATATTTGACAAAGCAGACTGCATTGGCTGCATACTTTCGCTGACATGAACTTGCTATTTCATGGCTCTATAGGTATCATCGGTTTGATATAGATCTCTTAGCTGTGTGGCTATTTTTTCGTTAAACTTTTTGATTTGAGCCTTACCTTTTTCAGTTTGCTGGTACCTCTTCATAGCTCTCTTCTGGGCTTCACTGAGTGGCATTTTTCCTCTGTCTCTCTTAATATATATAGAGAATCTTTAAATCATTTTTTGTTCTTTAACCTCTCTGTCCAAATCTCTCAATATACATAAGTTTGAAATGCTTACCTAGCAATGCTACAAATGGTTCGATTTCCAAGGTCTCCCATGTTTTCTTGTCCTTATTCCATCTGCAATCTAATCCTTTTGCGATATCTTTTTTAAGAAAAGGCACCTGAAACCCAGCAACCAATGTGTTTGTTGTACTGAGTTCTGCATACATTTCAATCAATGCAGATCTACCCTCTCTGAACCTCTCTATATCATCTCTGCGAAGATTATCCATTTTTGGAATGAACTGGTTGCACCAAATCAGGAAAAGATTAACTGCATGTCTATTCCTTGCTCTTTCTTGTTCTAATTCTCTCTGCCTTCGCTCTCTTTCTTCTAATTCAAGTTGTTTCTTTCGCTCCTCTGCTTCTTTCTGGATTTGCTTTTTTCTTTCCAATTCCTCCTCCTTTATGATAATCCTGCACTTATTGCAGAAATTATCCTTACGGTTTTTATGTCGATCTCCGCATTTCTTGCATATATCTTCCCTCCTTGCACCATTTGGCATAAATCGTTTAATGCAGCAGTTGCCAACAAGAACCACAATCTTTTATCCACATGCAAGATGTAGCATTGTTCTTCAATATGATGCTTGCAAGCACAGCTGTTTGAGTGTGGAGGAAGGCTTTCGTGAGTCAAATCATACTTTGCAAGTTTCAAATACAAAGAGTTCATATATTTGCTTCTCCCCAAAGCGACAAAGTCTTTAAAGTTATTAGATCCACAAAGAAACATTAATGTAGCCTTCAAGCGTTCCAGAGAAGATGTTGCTTTGTTCTCTGCCATTGTCCTTTTATATATATAGAAGATATTTCTTTAAGTAGTTTTCATCAAATTTTTGCGTTCGGAATATCCCCATTTAAAACCTCCCTTTTAGTAGGAACAAGTTAGGAACAATGCCCCGAATTAGCAACAGACTTATTAGAGAAAAGAAATGGGAACTCATGGGATTACTGGGAACACTGTATGCAGCCCATGAAATTACAGAGGCTGAATATGACCGGGAAATCGGATTTATTTCAAGGGGCAGACCCACTTTAGCAAAATTAACCAGAAAAGCCAATAACCTCTATGACAAAGTTGAGACTCTTGATGAACTCGATCGCCTGAGGCAAATAGAACCAGAGGCAGAAGATGGAACAGCAATGAATGAATTATATCGCTGGCTCACTTACAGAGCCAGAAGGGAAGTTGTTGTTGATGTGATTGAATATTTAGATAGAATTGCAACCTCTCTACCAAAACGTTTAAGAGACAGTCTAGATCAATTCAGGGCAATCAAAGTTCGCTTATCGTTTATCTGCAAGTTCGTAAAAGTCAGCAATCCACAGGTTTGGATATCGAAATACATTTACAGCGATTATTTTGTATTAACCAAATCGAGAAATATTCGAACTGAGCTGAATAAAGCAGCCCAAATGTGTCAGGAGCAGATGAATGTGGTTGATAGCTATCGATTGGAGAGAATCGAAATGCTAAGAGTTGCTATTATGAGTTATGCCCCAACTGGTGGCTGCTATGTTAAAACACCAGAATCAATTGCAGCTAAGAAAGCCACAGTGAATATTCGAAATATTGATGATTCTTGCTTCGAAAATGCCATTTTGGCATGGATCCATAGGAAAGATGTAAATTCCCACAAGAGAAGTGAGCTTACACAATATCGCAAATGGAAATACTCACCAACCACATACAATCCTTTGGCTCTCAATTTCGACAATATCCCATTCCCTGTTCCTTGTGATGCTGAAATCATTGATAAATTCGAAGCTCAAAATGCAGGCATTAGCATAAACATCTTTGGAATGGATGGAGATGTTATATATCCACTGCATCAATCCAGCAACCCAGGCAGAAAGCAAAAGATTAATCTCATGCTCATTCATGATGATGAAGGGAATGGTCACTATATTACAATCATGTCCCTTTCAAGACTTCTCAGAGTTGCCCTTGATAAAACCAAGGATCAAAAGTTACACTACTGTGATACATGCTTATCTCGATTCAGGTCTGAGGCTAAACTCACTGCTCATGTGGACTCAAACAGATGCATTGATTGGAGACTCTCAAAGGGAATCACCCCTAAACCTGAGACCACCATAGAGTTTGGACTGAAAAACCTCAGGAAAACTGTGTGGCTTCCTGTTGTGGTTTACTGCAAGATTGAACATAGAAGCATCCCCATTGATGCATCGAAATCCAAAAGGGAAGTCTCAGCAGTCAACCTGAGAGTAGTCACTGGGGAAGATGTTCAAGATTTTCGATTTGAGGGGCAGGATCCAATGGGAGTTCTGTTTGAATGCTTGGAATCCAAAGCAAGAGAACTGATCGATTTCCTGTTCACCAATATTCCCATGAATGAACTCACAGATGAGCAGAAAGCAATTTACAGAGCTACCAAACACTGTTACCTTTGCAGTGAGAGGTTCACCAAGGAAAACTTTAAATGCAGAGATCATGACCACCACACAGGTCATTACATTGCTCCTGCATGCAGAAACTGCAATCTCCATAGGAGAATCTCAAAGCAAACCAAAGTTGCAGTTGTTGTTGACCAAATGGATGACTGTGGGACATTCATTTTCAGAAAAATAGCAGGCTTGGGAGATAAAAAACGAATCGAAATCCTTTCGAAAAACTTTGATCAATACCTGTCATTGCAATGGGGTCTTTACAAGTTCATTGATGCAAGCAATTTCATGGATTTTGGAGCTGCTGATGTAGATGAGTTAATGAACAAATTCCAGGCTTTTAGAAGGCTTTCACACTCAGTATATGGATTGGACCCAGTTCATTATGTATCTGCACCTGGGTTATCTTGGGATGCTATGCTTAGGACCACCAAGGCAAAAATAGAGCTTATAAGTGATGTAGAGCAATACGAATTTGTTGAGAGGGGAATCAGGGGTGGCTTTGCAACAATGCCTTGTAGGTATGCTGAGGCTGATGGTGAAAACTCCCACATTATGCTGTTTGATGCTAACAACTTGTATGGCTACTGTTTGAGTCAGCCAATCCCAGTTGGTGATTTTAGATGGGAGACCGAATTCAACCCACAAGATAACAGATCCAGTTTCCTGGAAGTTGATCTGGATTACCCAATTAGGCTATATCTAGACCACAGTGATTTCCCCCTAATTATTAACAAGAAAATAGTAGAATATGCCGAATTATCACAATATCAAAAGAGCCTATTAGATCTTTCAGGAGAAGAGCTTGATAAGACCCCTAAGCTAACTGCAACCTTTGGTTCTGTGACCAACTATGTGATTTCTGAGCCTCTTCTACAGTATCTGTTGGACAAAGGTGTGAAATTAAAGAAAGTTCACAGGGTCCTATCATTTACTGTGGCTCCTGTCATGAAACCCTATATTGAGCTGAACACTGAGATGAGAAGGAAAGCAGTGAATAAATTCGAGGCTGATTTCTATAAGCTCATGAATAACTCAATCTATGGGAAATGCATTGAATCTTGCAGAGGTAGATCTGTGGTTAAGATTGCAAACAGTGAGAAACTGTTTATGAAATATGCAGCCTCTCCATTGGTGAAATCAACAAGCCCCATAAACGAAAGAGCAGTTGCCTTTGAGTTTTACACAAAACATGTGAAGCTAGATAAGCCAGTTGCCATTGGAGCCTATGTTTTGGATGCAGCCAAACTGCATAATTACCAGTTCTTCTATGATACTGTAAGGTCCCAATGGTCCAAAGCCAAATTACTGTTCCATGATACTGATTCCTTTTGTCTATATATCGAATCTAAGACCTTACAAAAAGATATAGAGAATATATCTTATGCCTTGGACCTAGGGGGATCTAACAGAATGACCCCAGGTAAATACAAAAATGAGATGCCAGGTTCTGCTATATTGGAGTATGTGGGTCTCAGAGCCAAAGTTTACAGTTTCAGAACTGCTGAGATTGAGAGGAGTAAGCTCTCTGGGACTTCAACTGAGGAACTCCAATTTAATGATTTTAAGCAGTGTTTATTTGCAGGTATCAGCAAGACTGTGACTGCAAAGCAGAAAAGAAGGGCAGATCACACAATAATAGACACTGTGAGTAGAAGGGTTGCCCTAAACTGCTTTGATGCAAAGAGATACATCTTACCAGATGGTATTAATTCTGTTCCTTTTAATTAAGAGATGCCAGCAACTGGAAGAATAGTTAGAAGAACCACTGAGCAACTGCAAGGTAACCTACTGCCCATCACAGTTCCAAAGGAGGAAAAGGGGGAATCTCGAATTGTCAAAAAATCAGAGATGAAAGAGCTTGTCCCAGTAGAGATCCCAGTTGCTATTGCAGTGAAAGAAACTAGCAAGATTGCCAAGAGATTCTATGATGTGAGGACTGGTTACAAAGGGCTTCAAGCTATGAGAGCTGAGTTACCAGATGAATCCTATAAGCAGTTGCAAGAGTTCTATAAAAAACAAGAAGTTGTTCAGATCAATGCACCTGCTATATCTAGGAAGAGAGATCCCATGGTCCCAATTAGGCAACCCCTTGATACCTATGTGATTGATTTGCTCTTTTTCCCAGCTTATAAGAAACAAAACAATGGCTATGATACATTTATGACTGCAATGGAATCAACACTGAGAACTGGGTATATTATACCTATAAGAGATAAATCAGCTCTCACTACATTGGCTGCATTTAAACAGCTTGAGATGAGAGTGGCAAGACCAATAGTAAAGGTTCAATCAGATGCTGGGAGTGAATTCCAAAATCGAATATTCCAGGAGTATTTATCTAGTAAATTCATAGAACACCAAGTGAGTGGAACTGCTGACCATAGAAGCCAAGGTCGAATTGAAGCCTTTAACAAGCAGATTAAGAGACTGATCACAAACTACTGCATAGCTAATAACACAGCTAGATTCTTTGATGTGTTAGGTGATATTGAGTATAATTACAATAATACAGTTCACTCAGCTACTAAGATGAAGCCAGGTGAAACTACAGAGGAGCATTACAGGTATATAGTGGGATTAGAAGATGAGAGATTCAAGAAATCAATAGCTTATCTTGATACCATGCAGCCTGGCATGTTTGTTAGAGTGAAAGTTGAGAAGAACCCCTTTGCTAAACAGGGTAACAATTGGTCTAGGATGGTTTACACAGTTGATAGTAGGGAAGGCTTTAAGTTTAAGCTAAGGAGTCCCACTGGTGAGATCATAGATAACAGGTTTGCATTCCATGAGCTGTTGCCTGTGAATGCAGTTGAATATCTAGAAACCCCTACAGTGGATGCCTTAGAGCAAGCTAAAGAGGAAGCTAGGGTTGATGCTGCTATAAGGAGAGAAGGCATAGAAGCTGCTAATGAAGTCCCAGATAAGCCTTTGATAGAGGCTAGGAAGGAGAAGGCTGGGAAAGTTAATAGGGAACTCAAAAAGCTCACCATAGCAGGCACACAGAAACTTTCAGAAGTGAATAGCCAGAGATGGTATAGTGACTTTCAGACTACTAAGGAGTCATATACAGCCCTAAACCTCAAAGAACACTAAGAGAGAGGACCAAAACTAGCTAGTTTGCTAGCCGAAAACTCGTTTTTCCAAATATATGTATGACTGATATACATATATGCATATGATATACACATTGTCTTGTAGATCTTTTCAAGCGCTTCACAGCGATATGCAGAACGTTGCGATTTGATAATCTGGTGATGAGATACAAGCGTTTGAAGATGCCGATTATCGATTTTTCGAGATTTCGGAATGATGCATCATAATGATGTAATAATGATGTATCATAAACACATAACATATATATATCGCCGTGATCGTCATGATCTCCCGAGTTCGATGGTGTGTCATATATATCATATACATATGCATCGTCATTATGACATCATTTCGTAACATAACACGTCCGTCATCGTCTTTTTTCCGCAGCGAACAGATAAGTGAACAGTTAACGAGACAACTATTGTAATAGTGTACTGCAACAACAATTGAAAACAAGATATGCGGGAAAGCTATTGAAAGACAATGAAGCAAATTGCGAACAATTAAGTGAACAGTTAAGTGGACACCTGTTGGGAGTAGGCAGTGTCTACTCGTTTATCGTGAAACGGTGTCCACTTAACTGTTCATTTAACTGTTGACGAAAACCCATGCATTATGACATCATATCATTAAACCACATACAAAACACTAAAATGCATGTATCTCTTCACCAACTCATCATGTGACAAAACCAAAAACAGATTCGGAATCCTCTTAACGAGGCCTGCCTGACGATGTAAGTATCATAGGCTCAATAATTCATATGTTTATAAGCATCTCCCCAAGATTCCCCCTATTATATAATATTTATATTAAAGTGGACTCTAGGTTGACTCATATTAATCGTAAAAGTAGTAATAGTATATGGATTTTTGTTACGAATTCAATGCAAGGGTTGACTAAGTGGGTTGAGTTGACTCAAATTTCACAGGAAATAACAATGAATCAGAGTATAAAATGCATTTTTTGAATCAACTACACCAACTAACACTGAGATTTTAACAATATATGAGGTCCTTACTGAATATGGTATGTGTCACAGGTGTCACAGGTCTATCCCAAAGTTTCTCCTATAAAGAGTGAATTTCCAAAAGTTTGGGATGGACCTGTGACACCTGTGACACCCAATTATTCATTAAATTCCTAAGGGTCCCCCCTTAGACTCAATAAAACAATGATAAAAACATATAAGTTTCATGTATAATTACGATTGAATTCAATAAGAGATCGATTTGTTTTATTTAACAAATGAATCTTTTATGGATCTTAATCGAGTTTAGCGATATATTTCCGATTAAATGAATTAAATTTAATTAAATTTAATCGAGAAAGTACATGAATATAATATCGATTAAATCAATTAACTTTTAGACCAATCACACATAGTAAAATGCGGAGTTTTAACCAGAGGCAAGATCTAATTGAGATTCAGTTATATTATTCGGAAATATATACAGATTATCGATAGACTCAGTAAGACTAATCGGAAAATAAGAGAAATTTACGATAAAATATCGAAAAGAATACAAAATAATCGAAATAATTGAATATTCGATAAGATATACACAGATTATCGATTGATTGAAATAGAATATACGAGATATATCAACAAAATCAATTAAGATAAGCCGAGGGTTAAAACTCCGCATTTTACTATGTGTCGATGCACCGCTGCAGCAGGCGCATGCAGCTGGTATACACGTAAGCCTGCAAGTTGGCTATGGCTGCGACCTCCAGGCGGGATCCGGACCAGCTCCATGATCCAGCTGCAGGCTGCCAGGCTGTGCAGCTAAAGCGACTAGGCTATAGCTAGCTATAGCTGGCGCCGCGCGCGGCGGAGCCTGCATGCGCAGGCCTATAATTATATAAGCTGTGCAGTGCATGCAAGCCTGCCAGGCTGCAAGCCTGCAACTTGGCAACTGGGCAACCGTTGAACAGCCTGCAGCTCATGAGTCATGATCAGCGGCTGCCGCAATGCTGATCATGATGCTCGATGATGCAGGCCGCCAGCCGCCTGCAGGCTGCAGCCTGCAGGGCCGTGCAGCACGGTGCAGGTGCATATGCATGCAGCGCTAGCCTGCAGGCTGCAGCCACCGTACCTGCAGCTGGTAGCTATAGCCAGTGGTCCGGTAGGCCGCTGTGGCGCGGCAGTTTGCAGCCTACTAGGCTAAGTTGCAGGAAGCTTATTTATATAAGTTTTTTTTTGGTGAATTACCGGCCACAGTTATATAAGTTGCAGCCAACCTGAGCCAACTTAAAAGCTTGCAGGCTAACTTGCAGCGTGCCACGGTGCAGGCTGCAGTGCCGCTGCACTAGCTAATAGCTATAGTACTGCGGCAGCCAAGTTGCAGGCTGCCCGGCGGCCGGGCCTTTAATTTGGTGAGAAACGCGCCATATGCATGATCATGATATCGATGCATATGCGTACGCGTATTGGTAAGTTTTCGGCGAACTTTTCGCCAACTTCCCGGAATTCACCAAAAAACAAAACTTTCCGGATCTCCAATATGCATACCCCTCTACAACATCGTCCCCCACCCTAGCGGCGTTTCGGTTTGAGCACGATGCGCGGCGCGGCCGCAATTGCTTTGGGCTCGAATTCGAATTGGAGCGTGCTCTCTTCGGGAGTCTTCGCGCGCTCTTTCTGCGCGCCCCAGCGTCGGCCGGCGCCTCCTGTTTAGCCTTGACCTCATCCAGCGGCCACAGCTTCCTGCGCGGCGGCAGCGCCGGGCGCCGCTCATGCCGCCAGTCATCCCGGATGGGCTGGTGTTCTCGGTCCCGTGCAGCTTCCGGGTGAGAGCGCTTCGTCTGCTTTGGAAGTCCGTTAAGCGCCGCGCCTCGCAGGCGGAGCTCGCAGGCGTGAGGCAGCCGATCCGCAGCGACGGCTTCGCGTACCTTTCGAACCGGTGCGTCGCCAACCGCGGCCCACCGAGGCCTGACGCTGACTGCGCATGCTGCGCGCGCCCGGCGCCACCACAGGCGGCTCATGTTTATGTCGACGATCCAAACGCCGGCCGTCAGTGCGCACGTCGGCGCCTAGCGCCTGGTTATCGGCGTTGATCCTGTCACCATGCTTCGCCAGCATTTCACGCTTCCGCTCACCGCGCGGGCGCTTGGCGCAGGCTTCGACTTGCCTTGCAGCAAGATCAGCGGGGAGCGGATGGAGGGGGGTCCCTTTCGCCGGCGCTGCATCTCGTTCCGATCGATTCAGAATCTTTCGGTGAGCCGGTCGCCGAGCCCGCGGCCGCTCCGTACCTTCTCTGATCGCGCGCCGCGCCCACAGGTCGACGGTGCACATGTGCACGCGCAGTGCTTGACCTATAGTCCCGTCGGCATCCCGCGCCGCTCTTACAAGTCGTTTCCAACTCAGGCCGCTCGCCCCGCCGGACCGAGGGCTGCTTCCGCATCTTCCTGTCCGAGGGGTACGCCGCTCGAAGCGCCCTGCCCCCTAGCTTCTCCCCCTGCATTCCTGCCGACCCCCACCCTCCGAACGAGCCAGGCTGCCCGAATTCTGGTGCGCCGCGCTCATTGCTCACCGGAGCTTGGAGACGTACCCCCCTTCCCGCCCTCCGCAGGTCGATCTTCAGGACGGTCCTCGCGAGGGTGCGGGAGCATCAGGGGGGGGATGCAGGGATCCCCCCCGCAGTGCCTCCGACCCTGGTCCGTCCACCCGCACGCCCCCGGCCCCGCTTCCGGCGGGGCTCTCCGAGCGTGTGCGGCAGGGCGGGGCGGCGGCCACGCAAGCGTCGGTCCGCGTCTCGGACGAAGCCGGTCAAGGGGTGAGGCGCCGAGAGCGTGCCCCGGGCCGGCGACCGATCGCACCCCGACGCGCCCCGCAGGCGGCGGCGGGGGGCGGGGCGGAGGGGCCGGCGGACCTGAGCGCCCTCCGCAGCGGCCGCCTGTTGCCCCACGGCCAGCAGCCGGCGCCGGTGCGCAGCCCCTCGCCCTGCCCCCGCGCCCCCCCCGCTGGACGCCGGGACCCCCCGCAGGCCCCGCTCGAGGTGCCCGGCGAGGACGTCGACATGGAGGTCCGCGTACCCCGCCCCAGGCCCCGGGGGGGCGGGCCTGGGGCAGGCTCGGTCTGAGGGCCCCGCAGGTCCTCGAGGCGGTCCACGCGGAGACGGGCCCCGAGGGGGACGCCTGCGCCAAGAACACCGCCTTCCTCGACCCCGTGCGACACCCCCGCCCCGCCCCCTCCCTTCCCCGCCTCTTTTTTCTTGAACCCCCCCCCCCCCCCCCCTCCCCCCAGGAGGACCCCTTCCAGATCTTTGTACCCGTCCTCTCGGGCCGCTGCTCGCCCCCCGACGCCGCCTCGCCCAAGCTGAGGGCGCCTGTATCCCTCCCAGGCGTCCCCCGGCCGGCCTCCGCAGCGGGCGACGGGAGCCCCTGGGCCGTCTACAGTTATGCCGCCCCCCTCTGATCTCCTGCTCGCATGTATCGGCTAGTGTTCTTCGCGCGGGGCCGCCCGCGAACGCCCCCTTTTTTTCCAGAAGTAGCGCCGTGCACGTGTCTGCTAGCTGCGGGCACGCGTTCGCGAACAAAGCTAAGGGCCGGGGCCGACTGCGGGGGCGGGGAGAGGGCGCGCGGGGCCGGCAGCGGCGCCGGCGGGGCGGTCACTGCTTGGTGGCGTCGGCGTCGGCGTCGGCGTCGGCGGCCGGGGCGGGGCGGGGGCCCTCGCCCCCCTCGCCCTCCCTCCGCATCTCGGCCATCAGGCTCAGTATCCTCAGGTCCGTGTCGTCTGCCCGCCCCTTTCAGCCTCCCCGCGCCGGCCCCGCCGCGCCGGGCCGCGCGCACCGACTTTGGCCATCATCTTGTCGACCAGCTCCTGGTTTGACGCTAGCGTCTTCTTGTTCTCGCTCGTCAGCTGCGCGAGCTCCCGTTGATCGGTGCACCCGGGGGAGGGAGGGAGGAGGAAGGCGAGGGGGGTAAGCCCACCTCTTCGTACTCGGCTAGGACCCGCTGATTCTCCGCAACGAGCGTCGCGTTCTCCGCCGCCTTCTCTTTGATCTGGGGTACAGGGTTGCAAGGGCAGGGGGGTGGAGGAGCGCGGGCTTTGGGGATGTCGGACCTGGGCGAGGAGGGCGCGCTTCTCGGCGTTCTTCTCCTCGATCTCCTCGAGCAGGCGCTTGTTCTCCTCCACGAGGATCTGTCCGCCCCGTTACGGCCCCGGCAGCCGCGGCGCGCCCCGCCGCCCCCTCGCCTGGTACTCTGCCGACGCCGGCAAAGTCAGCGCGGCCGGCGAGCGGCCCCCAGCGCGGCGGTGCGCGCGAACCGAGGACGACGGACTCATTCGTCTCGAGCATCTCCCGCGTCTCCGCGGCAGTCTCTGGGCGGGCGTGAGCGACTCGCAGGCGCTCTCTGCTCGAAGACGAACTCTGCACTGCCTCGAAGACGGCTCGGTTCTCCTCCAGTATCTGCTCATTCTGGCGTTTGATCTCCTCCCAGTTGACCTCTGCCGATGCATCACAGCGGATTGGGCGGTAGCTGACATGAGAGTGAGCGGCGGATGCGATCGGGTGGGGAGAACCGGGGAGGGAGGGGGGGTCGTCGCAACTACGATGCGAGCGATCGATCAGCGCACCCGCGTGCCGCGGCCGGCCTTGAGCTCCACGCTCCCCGGCAGAATCGGATCGTCGAGCGGGAGGCGCGGTGCAATGGCGCTGACTCTCTTGCGCTTCCGAACTGCAGCTTGCACGCCTACGTGGCCGTTTGCAGCGGCCGGCGCATCGGTGTGCGAAATCAGGCGACAGCACGAAATCGGGCACCTGAACCGAAGCCGGCGCAGCGTGCGCGACCGCTCCCCGTGTGCGTGACTGCACTATCTGCACAGTGCCCACCGCAAAGCAATCCATTTTGAAGCGGGGCTGCCTTGCGAGATGCCGACGTCGCGAACGAAGCGAGCTCGGTATCCCCCACGAAGTGAGCTCGGTATCCCCTTTGACGACCTGCCGGAACTTAGGGTACCGAAGCGGTGGGCCGGCGCCGGCGAACCGGCGCGGGGCCGCGGGCGGCGGCGCCGGCGGGGAGTCGGGGTCCTGTCACCGTCCTGACCGTCCTGTCTGCGCCGACTCTAGATCTGCGGCAGTGATACGCACCCTCTGCATTGCAAATTCCTCATCGATATCGATCCGGCCGCGCGCGGCGCCGCGGCCGGCGCGCGCGCCCAGCTGCAGGCTGAAGGATCGAGAAGCAGCGACGCAGCGGCGCACGCGCCGTGCGCGCGCCCTCCCTCATGATCAGGGCCTAGGCGGCTAGGCCTGTTAATTTCCAACGTTAATTATAACGCTCCCGCCAACTTATCCAAGTTCCGGCTCTAGATCTAGATCTGCTGGTGTGATTTTCGAAACGCCCGCGCCGGCCCCGCGGCCGTCGTAGTGATTTTCGAAACGCCCGTCGAATCAGAACTCGGCGAAGACTCAAGCGCGCGGGCGCCGCGGCCCGCGGGACGGTTGCGCGTGCGCGCTTGCTTCGGCGCCGGCAACACGCTCTCGGGAGATCTAGATCGCTCTCCGGTCCGGACAGCCGGAGGCCAGCCAGCTGCCAGCTGCAGAGCGCCACAAGCTTTCCGAAGCTGCATTCGATCGTGCTCCATGTTTTCTAGCGGGCAGCTGTCCGGCCGCGGCTTAAGCTCGGAGCAATCGTCGCCCTGGATCCGGAGCTGAGGCCTAGGGAGCTGCAGCGGGGCCAGTTGCAGTTGCGAGGAATGGACTCAAATGGATCGCGACCGCCGCCAGCGGCAGCCGCGGTGCAGCTGCGCGCCTTCGTGCCGGCGCTGGTGGCGCGGAATGTGGAGCAGCTCGCCGCGTCGGGCTCGCAGCCGCTGGCGCTGCCCTTCGAGGGCGTCGTCGCCGTCGTGGACATCTCGGGCTCCGTGGCCCTCGCCCAGGCGCTCCAGGACCCCGCCCTCGAGACCGCGCGCGGGGATGACCACGCGCACGCGCACGAGGCCGGCCCGACAGCGCTCCAGTTGCCCGCCGGCGCCCGTGGAGCCGACGAGCTCTCCGCCCGAATGAACGTGCGCGCAGCCCGCGGCCGCCCCATGGCCAGTTGCAAGCGCCTCCGGTCCCATATGCATGGCCAGCGCTTCTGATGGCCAACTTCGATTTCCCATGCGAATTCGAGACTGACCGCCGCAACATCCTTGCCAGGCCGTGTTCCGCCGGGTGCTGGAGGTCGCCCGGTCGTACCACGCGGACGCCCTCCGGTCCGTGCACGCGCGGAGATCCGCCGCGCCAGCTGCGGGCCCCGGGCGGCCCCGGGCGGCCGCGGCCGGCCCCGAGCGCGCTGACGGGCGGCGGCAGCTTCCTGGGGGACGCCGTCCTCTTCATGCTGGAGGGGGAGGGAGCGGGGGGGATGGCCGCCGCCGCCCGCGCCGCCGTCGACATGGTCGCCGACGTCCTCGCCACCGAGGCGAGCCGGCGCCCGCGCCCCGCGCCCCGCTGCAGCCCCGCATCTAGACTTCAGCTTCGAAATTAGAGACTAGCTTCTAATTTCAATTCCACCCTCCGGGGATCGAGCCGCTCAGCGGCTGCGCCTGCGCCGCGGCGTCCCGGCCCGTACTGATCCACCTTGCGATTGGCGGGGCGTGGCCCGCAGATCGATCCGGTCTTGAAGTGCGCCCCGGCTCCCGCCTCGAATTCTGCAGATGAGGTCCCCTGGCGGTGCTCCTGACGCTGCGCGTGCGCTGGGGCGCGGCGCAGGCTGCACTGCGCGATCACGGCGGGGACCTACTTCGCGCTGAAGCTCGGCGGGCACGGCGGCCGCTTCGAGGTCGTCGTCGCCGGCCGCTCCCTCGCCGACCTCGAGGCCGGTCCGTCGCCGTCGCGACCGCGAAGCGGCGCCGCCTCGGCCGACCACGCCGTCGACGCCTGCCTCCCGCGCGCGCGCGCATGCGCAGGCCTCTCTCGGGCGAAGGCCGGCCAAGTCTCCGTCAGCGGCGCGGTGCGCGAATACGCGCGCTTGTTGTATCGAGAGCTTAATTTTATAAGCCTTGAAGCTTCGCGTGCCTGATTACCAAGTTCCGTGTGCAGGTCCTTTCGCTGCTGGGGATTTCCGCGCGACCGGCGGGCAGCTCAGCCTCCAAAGAGATCCCAGCGGACGGCTTCTGGACCGGCGCGCGCGCGGACCTGGTGCGGGTTCTCGTGCCCGTGTCCGGAACACCGCGCGCCGGGCAGCTGCAGGCGGCCGCAGCTGCGGACCGGCGCTCGCCGGCGACGGTCCCGCCGGCATCGAGATCCAGGGCCGATCGCGAGGTCCGCTTAAACTCCGGTCGAGATGGAGGAGCTAGGCCCCGAGCGAACGCCCCGCTCGAGCCGCGGCCTCACGCCCACGTGCGCGTGCAGCGCGAGCTGGAGCTGGAGGCCGGCTGCTGCGCTGGACCGGACTTCACCGCCTACATCCCACCCGACGTGGAGGCCGTCGTCCGCTCCAGCGCGGAGTGAGCGCGCGCGCGCGCGGCTTGGGGGCCTCCCGGGGGCGGGGCGGCCGCTCACAGACGGGGCCGCGGGCGCGCAGGTTCATCAAGGAGCTGCGGATCATCACCTCGCTCTTCCTCCGCTTCGACTCGTTCGCGTGCCCCCTCGTCGGCACCTTCGACCCGGCGCGCAGAGCCCGCCCGAGCGCGGCCTCGTGCCCGCAAAATTTGACTCTCGGCGGCGAGCAGGAGACGCTCGAGGACCTCAGCCGCCGCGTCAGCATCGCGCAGGCGTCGGCGGCCCGGTGCGGCGGAGTCATCCGCTCCTTCTTCAGGGGTGAGGCCCGGCGCTCGCCACTCGCGATTGCCCCGCGCCCGTGTACCGGCGCCGTTGGGGCCCGCGCCTCAAGGCCCCGATCATGATCCCGGCTGCAGACGACAAGGGGTTCGTCGGGTTGATGACGTTCGGCCTCTTCGGGTCGGCCCACGCGGACGACCCGCTCCGCGCCATAAAGGCGGCCGTCCGCATCCGCAACGCGTTCGAAGAGGAGGTGCGGACGAGGGGTGTCTGCTACCGACTGCCCCCCAGCTCGCCCGTTCTTCGCTAAGCTCGAGCGGGCCGCAGAAGCTCGGGACGGTCTCGATCGGCATCGCCACGGGCCGCGTCTTCGCAGGTGCGAAGGCTGGAATCCACGCGACAAATACGAGCTCGAGCTCGAGGGATTTTTTACATTGGCTCTAGATCTAGCCTAAATCTCCTGGGTATTGAGGGCGGACCCCATGTGGCCGGCGTGCGGCTCTAGATCTAACTCCAGCGTCGTCATATACATCCGCCAAGCCTCCTTGGGAGCTAGATCTAGACTTGTTCCCGCCGCAGGGCTCGTTGGGGACACGCTGCGCTGCGAGTACAACGGTTCGTCCTCCCGATCCGCCCCGACTCATGGCCGATGCGATCGGCACCCGCTGCCTGTGCACTCCCTCACGGCTGCTTCGCGCCAGTTCTTGGCGACGCGGTCAACACGGCGGCGAGGCAAGTGACCTTCTCAGCTGAAGCTCTAAGAACGGTCGCGAGCGCGGCCCGGATTACTGATTCGAAATCGCGATCGCAGGTTGATGACGACGCAAAGAGGGGCGATCATCGTGGACGGCCCCACGCGGGAGGGGGCGGCCGCGGACAAGAGCCGGATGTTCGAGGCGGAGGCGCTCGCCCCCCTAGACCTGAAGGTGATCCTGGATTGACAGCCTCGTCGGACGCGCGGCGAACGCGCACGCGCATGTTCCACCCGTGGCTGAGGCCTCGCAATCGCGATCGCGGCAGGGGAAGCGCGGCACCGTGCAGGCGTTCCGAGTGACGGCCAGGCGGCAGCGCAGCGCCGGCCTCGCGAGGCACAGCGTCCGAGGGACGCGACCGAACGCGAGCGTGATCGCGCTGGCGCAAGCCGTCGTCGGCAGCTTCCGCGATGGCGAGCTCGAGGCGCTGGAGCCGCCGGAGTGGGGCGACGACCCGTCAGACTGGGGCGACGTCGAGTACGAGCCCACTCCGGTGCGCCTGAATTCGAAGGCGCCGAGACACCGATTCTCCCCGCTGATCATGGGGCCCTTGCAGGAAGCCGATCGCGAGGGCGGAACCGATCGCGAGAGCGGGGCATCGGGATCGCGCAGCAAATCATTCTCGATGAGGCGACGCCGGTCTCTGTTCATCGACCAGGCGGACTCGCAAAGCCGCTCGGGCCCTTCCGATTCCGGGTCCGGACAGAGGCGCGGCAGCGTGAGCTCCAACAGCATGGGCGCGCAGCTCGTCGCCCGCATCCGCGCCGCGGCCGGCGGCCCGGAGTCCAGCGTGCAAGGCCGGCCCGCCGCCCTCGACGCGCTCTCCGAGTTCCTCGCCGGCGGTGCCGCATCCTCCCCCTCGGAGTCGGCGCGCCTCGCGCCTCTTCTGACGCCAGTGTGTGACGCGCAGCGGCGTGGAAGCCGTCGGGCGCCGGCTTGCTGCTCGTCCTCGGCGAGGCCGGCTCAGGTGCGCGCTTGCTGCGTTTGAGTGTCGAGTCGAGAAGTTCGACGCGATTGCACTGCCGCATGAACAGGGAAGTCCGAGATCGCCAGAGAGTGCCGGCGGCTGGCGGATTTCGTGGAGATTCCGTACCTCGTTGCATCCGGCGACTCGTTGGAGACGTCCAGGTGCTCGGCTCTGGCCAAAGCCCGCCGCGCAAGCAGCATGTGTGACGTACGTGCGCGCGTCGAACAGGCCGTTCCAAGCCTTTGGAGACCTCTTGTGGCACCTAGTGAGTCTGGTGGACAAGGAGGGGACACCGCGGCCGGCCAACGAAGTGAGCCTCCACGCGTGCCCTTAACGCGGCAATCGCAATCGCGTGCAACTCAAGACATTTTTCAGATCAATATCGTACCTAACACGGAACCTGAAACCCATTCTGAGCATGAGGCGGAGCCCGGCGCTCGCAAGTTCGCTGCAGGCGACGCACTCGGGGCGTCAGTGTCGCGCACAGTTGTCAAGCCTCTCAGCAGCCTGCTCACCAGCTACGGCGGTGGCGAGGTGCAAGAGGCGCTTTCGACAGCGCCCAGCCCGCAGCGACGGCTCTCCAATGCAGCCGAAGCCTCCTCCTCAAGCAGGGACGCAGCGGTCAGCGTCTCGTTGCTCCCGACGGGCATGCCAGCACCAGCAGCCTTTGGGGCGTCGACAGCTTTCACTTCTCGCGGCGCATCTCGTCGGGGTAGCGACAGGACGACGGCCTCCGCGCTCCGGAAATCGTCCCTCGCCTCGTACAGGCGGGCATCCCTCCCGCGCGCCCTCGTCCCCACCAGCGCCACACGGGACGCCGGCCTCCGGGCCAGCGCGGCGCGCCTCATCGCCTCCGTCGATCCCGCGTTGGCCACGAGCCGCAACTGCGCCGTGCGACCCGCCGCCCTCGCTCTTTTTATCGCTTGTTTGTCGAAGACCCTTGTGCTCATGTTTTTCGGTTGGGGCAGATTCTGCAGGAGACCCTTATGCTCAGCTCACCAGAAGGGACCCCCAGAGATTGGCGACAGGAGGTGCGAAATCAAAACAATGGCTTCGTGCTTGGCTGGCCGGAAAATATAAATGCGTGTCGCAGGATTCGGTTGCCACTGGAGAGGCGGCGCTCGTTTTCTTAGGAGATCTCGTCGCTGCCATCCTCAAAAGCCTCAAAGTACGTTGTGCACCCGCCACCTCGACGGGCCGGCGCCGTGAAATTGAGCGTGCCATCAGGCTGTCCTCATCGCAGAAGACCTGCACTGCATGGACAGCTTGTCTTTGAGGTATCCGTCGGGCTGCGGGAGCTCCCCCACGCGGTTGCCTAGGCCTGTACATGTGCTGATCGCTTGCCGTGATGCGAATTGTTCGCACTCAGATTGATTCGAAATCTCTCCGCGCTGTCGTGAGCGATGTCGCCTTTCCTCTCGCGCTTCGTTTTCCTCTGTCGACGCCTTTGATTCCGCGTGCGCAGCGGGACCTCGATCCTCGCGACGAGCCGAAGCTTGGAGTCGACGCCGGATCAGCTCTCCGCCTTGCAGCACAGGTGCTTGCATCGCGATCGGGATCGAAGCCCTTAGTACAGTCGCATCACTAACACCGACCGATTGCGACCAGCCCTCGGACCCGCTCGTTGACGCTGTCCGCGCTCTCTCCTGAAGGTCAGTTCAGTTTTCTCAGTAGCCAGTAACACTGCGTGGTCCGCAGTGACGTCAACGTCTGATCCTGATTTGCGCTCCCGAACATGTACAGATGCTCGGGAAGTCCTCGCGCATCAGCTGAAAGTAGACGACCCGCAGCTCGTGAGTTGCAATTGCATTGCAATCAATTGGGCTCTGTCGACTTTCAAGGCCATTTCAAACGCGGCCCACTTGCAGCAGCCACGTGCACTCGTTTGACTTGATCTCATGCAGATTCCATCCTGGCTCGCTCGGTGTCTCTGCGACGCCGCACACGGGAACGCATTCGCGATTTGTGAGGCGTGTGGGATTTCCCGTCCCCTCTCCTTGCAGTTAGAGCGTGTGGGGTTGAAGCGATCCAATAACATGACGTGCATCTTCTCGCAGATTGTTCAATACATGTTGCGCCATCAATTGCTGAAAGTCCGGAGCAGCAATGGTTGGACTGGCGAGGTGCCAAGGGCCGAGCTCAATTTTCGCATGCGCACACGCGTCGCGTTTTGACTCTATTGCTTCTCGCGTAGGGGTCCGCCGTCGATGTCGATCCTTCCATCCGCTCCGAGGCCGAGAAGGGCAGGTGCGCCGTCTCTTCCTTCTTTTCGCGCTGACTGCGAGCTTGAGCGTGCGCCCGGACCCGCGCGACGAATACTGGTATCAACGGTGCACGGGGTGCGTGCGCAGGCTCGGTGTCGTGCCGGACACGCTCGAGCGCCTCATCGTCTCCCGCCTCGACGGCCTCCCCGCCTCCGTGGCCAACGTCGCCAAGCGCTGCAGCGTCCTCGTGCGCCCACGCTTCGGCGGCGCGCGATGGCCGGCCGCCTGGTCACGATCGATCGCGCGATCTCGCGCAGGGCGCTCGCTTTCCGGTGCCGCTGGCGGTCTACGTGCTCGCGGACGACGCGAATGAGGCGGCCGTGGTCGGCGCTTTGGCCCAGGCGCGCCGCGGCGCCGCCTCGATGCCCCGCGCTCTTCCGCCTCGTCTCTCACGATCACGGTCGGCGCGGCGCAGCTCGAGGGTGCGGGCATCCTTCACCGGCTGGATTCGACGAGCACGAGCGCCGGATCCGGAGCGTACGGTTTCGCCCAGGTGACGCTAAACAGAAGTCGAAGATTTCGCAAGCCTGCGCGTTCGCTCGTCTAAAAAGGGCCTGTTTCGCCCCGAGCGCAGTCGATCGTCTCGGAAGTTTGCTATCGAGTGCGCCGCCTCGCGAGGTCTTCGAATTAATTCCATGTATTGTCTGAAGCAACGGCGCCCCGTCAGATCATTGCCGAGCACGACCGCCAGCGGCTGCACGGGCGCGCCTTCGACTGGCTCGCGCAAACCATCGGCGGCGGAGCTCTCTCCGGCCGCGCAGCAATTTTTGCCCGTGCGTCCGTGGTTTTCAGCGTCAACGCCCAGCTGCAGCGCAGGTTTTCGGTTTTTTTGATAATTTGCTGCAGATCACTGGTTGCGAAGCGGCAGGAAGCTGTCGGGCTTGCCGCACGTCGACATGGCTGCGGAGAGCGCGTTCCGCGCGGGGGCGTACATCGAGGTACACGTAGACCCCTCGGCGCTCCTGCAGCTGGACCATCGATTTCGATGTGGGAGCTGAGGCGCGCCGCAGGCGGCGAGCCTCTGCCGCCGCGCCATGTCGGTCTACGACGCCGAGCGGCCCTCGATGCCGGGCGCGCTGCGAGCGGGGCAGGACATGGCCGCTGCTCGGCGCATGGTGCTCCTCTCCGAGTGCGATTTGCGGATGGGCCGCGTCGCGTCCGCGCTGGAGGTGCCGCTCGCCTCACCCGCCACCACGCGCGCTCTCTCGTACATGTCTGCCGCGCTCAACGCCACGCCTCTCCAGATCGGGAATCGCCTCCTCGTCCTGCTCGGACTCCCGACGGCTGACCAGGCGCCCATCCTGTGGGGCACGGCGTCGGCCATCGCCCGGGTCCTCCGCCGCGGGCCGAAGCGGGCGGTTTCTCGGACGAAATTCAAGGACGCCGGCGCCGGGGTGCTGAACGCGTCGACGCGGCGCTCGGTCCTTCTCGAGTTCCTGCCCGTCTTGTTCTACGTGCTGGTGCGCTTCGGACACGGGCGCCCGCCGGGCCGCGCTGCCGATGACCTCGGGGCCCCTCCCGTCAGCAAAACGACAGCGACCCGCTCGGGGCGCTGTACTACTCCGCGATGCACGCCGAGGTGCGTCGAGGTCGCGCGCGCGGCCCCGGCTGCCCGCCTGCAGCCGACGGCCGGGCGCCCAGCTGGCGGTGGAGAGCCCGAACCTCTCGCACTACGTTGAAGGCTGCACGCTCATGTGCGCGGCGCCCGCCGCGCCAGCACCGCTCCTCCCCGTAGTCTCGTCGGCGTCGCACCGACGTCGGGCGCACGTGCGCAGGGCCGCCGCGGCCTCCGCCGTCGGGCTGCGCAAGCAGACGAGGCGCTGGCTGGGGGCGGCGGAGGCGGCGCTGGCGGGTGGGGGCGTCTCGCTCCGGGCGGACGAGGTCTTCACGATCGACCGGATGATGGCCTCCATCCTCGCCGGCGACTTTGCGGAGGCCGAGCGCCTCGCCGACGAGGCGATCGCCAAGGTGCCCGCGCTCCCCCGCCCGCCCAATCCCTCGCGGCCGCGGCGCGCGCCACCAAGCCTGCGCGCCCGTCCCCTCAGTTCCGCCTCGTCGGCAACGCCGGTGGCCAGATCTTCACAACGGTGCTTTCATTTTTCGCGAACGTCGGAACTCTTCTCGAGTATTGAAGGCCGTGGAAGCCCATAAACGCGACCTGACGCTCTGGCTGCTGGCGCGGCGCGCGCAGCTCGTCGGGGGCCACATCTTCGCCATGCAGGGGCGGGCGGCGGACGCGGCGCGCTCCTACGCCTCCGTCGTCGACCTCTCCAAGGCGCTCGAGTTCGGGGAGTCCCAGTTCGCCGCCATGGCGTGCGTCCTCGCCGTGCAGCCGCCTCCTGCCGCCCCGCTTCCGCATAGTTCGAGCTTCGAGCACTCAGATACATGTCGCTGGCGGGGTCCGTGCTGGAGTTCGGCGGGCCGCCCGAGCAGGCGCGCGAGATGCTGCGGCACGCCCGGGCGCAGTTCAAGGACGAGGCCGGCTTCCGCAGCCGCAAGGTCCGCCCTGTGATCCCGCGCATCGGCGCCGCCGACGTCGACGCCCGCCGCGCCGCAGGGCATCCGTCTCCAGTATCACGCGCTCCTCGCGACGATTCACGACCGCCAGGGCCAAGTCGCGGTGCGGGGGGCGGGCCCGGGGCCCGGGGCCCGGGGCCCCCGCGCGCTGGGCGCCTTCCTTCGGCCGCGTCCGGCTGACGCCGCAGCGCAGGAAGCAGAGCAGGAGGCGGAGAATGCTTTGGATGCAATTCGCGAGCACCGGCGCGTTCGCGGCATCGGGCGGGTGCGCGCCCGCCTCTGCTTGAAAGTTTTTCTGCTACCAGTTCACGATTCTTAACGACATGAAATTAAATATTCATCTTCCTTTCCCGTGCAGGCTGTGCCGCCCGACGGGCTTACGAATCACTGCATCATTCTGGTGCGCATGCGAACATCACTAGCCAGGCTGTCGATCGTTTGTTCGGCGCTCACTCCTTTCGTTCGGGGCAGCTCGTCCGGTACTACGCGAGGCGCGCGGGGTACGGCGTGCAGGCCGCGGCGCCGCCGGCGGAGGCGCGTGCGGCGCGGCGGGCGCCGGCCTCCCAGCAGCCGGCGCCCCTCTCGAATTCGGGCAAGTCGGTGGGCGGCGGTGGTATCGCGGACCTGGGGTGGTCCGTCAGGGCGGGGTGGCCGTGGGACGCGCTGCTGGTCGACATCGCCGATCCCGGGAGCGAGGTCGGGCAGCACTCGGTGGGATCCCACTTCGACTTGCTCGCTCTCGCGTCGCCGGCCTCCGGATCCTCCTCTCTCCACTCCCACCAGTTCGCGACGCCGGCGCCCCCGCCGACTGCAACCGCCGGCGCCGGCAATCGCGAGGTCGATCGGCCTCCTGCCGCTTGCGCGATTCACCCAGCGCCGGCGGACATCGCCGCCTCCGCCGGGCCGTCGAAGCCGCAGCCGACGGCGCGCGGCGTCGACGCCGAAGCGCGCCCCGCGGAGGCGTCGCCGCCGGCCTCGGGGCGCTGCCCGAGGGCGACCCAGAGGCAGGCCCCCCTTGAGGCCCTGGAAAAGTGCGCGCGCGTCGCCCCTTCGAATTCCGAGCCCCCCGGCTCCATACACATAGACCCCAAAATTCGATCGCGAGGCCCTTCAATTCGATCCCGACATCTAGATCTAGAACGCTTAGCGGCAAAACCTGCGACGCTAACGCCGTGGGCGCCCGCTCAGGTGCGTGCGGGTGCTGGAGACGAGCTCGGGCGGCTTCCCCGTCGTGCGGCCGCTGCTCGCCTGGGCCAGGGCCGTCGCCGGCGCCGCGCGGGCCGCCTCGGCCTCGCTGCGCCTCGTCCGCCGCTTCCGCCTGGCGCGGGCGGCGCGGCGGCTGCGCGAGGCGGTGGCGGCGGCAGCGGCGCTCGGGCTCACGACGTACGAGGCCCTCATCTGGCACGAGCTCTCCGTCCTCTCCGCCGACCCCCGCGAGCGCGCCGACGCCGCCGCCCGCCTCGCCGCCGTCCGTGCCCGCATGCAGCCGTTCGAGCTCCCCGCCCCCTTCGCGGCCGTCGCCGGCTCCTAGCCCTTTCCACGCGCACAATCCTCGCTGCAAGGCCGTATATACGTAGATATGTATCGCAAACTGCGTGGGCACATCATCTTTCAATATCGCAGTCGCCCGCCAGATCCTCGGCCTCCAGTTTTTTTCTCATATGTATTAACCTCCGCATTTACTTCTAATGCAAAGCAATCGTATGAACCTTCGCATTGGATCTTTCACGTAATCATGCAAGCCTTCCGCCCCCTTCGAGTTTCCCGGGTCCTCTCAGTCCGGGGATCCTCTCTCTCCTTCCTCCTCTCTCATGTACGCGTATATATACACAATATATATAGTTAATTTTCACGTATACCGTAGTACATACGCATTAACTCATGTCCGATCACGACCGCGGTTTGCGTCATTCCATATGCATCCATTTTGTGATCGATATGTATTCCTTAATAATGATTCAACCTCTGCATTTGCTTGATTTTTTCTTTTTCGCATTTAGTTTCATGCTTACTGATTCGATTGCGCATTCGAATAGATCGTTCCAAGTCGTGACTGCCGCAGTACTAGTCCCCGTGCAGTATATCGCGCATTGTCTTTGAACGTGTCGCACAGATAGTAGGCCTAGGCCTAGGTAACGTAAACATACGTAGCTCAATCTAGACTCTGAGAGATGCATGTGCAGTGCTGTCAGTGCATGTCTTTTGCATTCCATTATGTGCTTCAGCTGCAGTGTGAGAATTGGTTTCTCATTAATTTAATGAAAGCTGAATTCGAAGGCCAGCAATTCGCAGCGTCGCTCATGATCCTGATTATAATTAGAACTGTCAGGGTCCGGCCGAGCCGCTGGAAACCGCGGCGCGTGGGGAGGGGGGCAACCCCCTCCCTGCCTGGCCGGACCTATCCGAGCAAATTTTTTTTTTAATAATTAGAACTGTCGCGGGCGACCGACGGTCGCCTACCTGCAGCTGCCCAGTCAAGTGCAATATGAATTAGAGTGCGCATGCCCGCCTGCCGACGTCATTTGATTCCCGGGGCGGCCGCGGCCCTCCTGCCTGCAGCTGCTGTCGATATCGAGATCGCGTTTCCTCTGCCTTTCTCCAGCGTCCCCTCCTTCCCGGCCTTCTCCTCGTTTCTCCCCGGGCGCCGGCCTGGTTGGTGGTTATACGAGGCTCCGGATCCTACCAGATCTGTCACTTCTCGATCTCTCACTTCTGCTCTAGAGCTCGCCCGCGTGGTTCTAGATCTCCTTTTCGTTCGCGTACTACGATATACAGCATCTCTGGCTCTAGATCTATCTCTGGCTTCCTCTTTTGACGCCGAGATCACTTTCCTGATTCGAATATATTTCTTCTAGAGTCTCTCTTTCCGCTTTCTGTTTATGCCCGCGGCCGCTTCTGCATCCTTTGCCATTGCTTGTCTTCGCTTTCGAGATCGAATTCTGCGTCGCTTGGGCGCCGGGCGGCCCCCGTAGTGCTTGTGTCTAAAAGAGTGGGGCCGGCAATTCACCAAGACCGAATTTTACAAAGGGACTAGGCCTGCGTATGCAGCATGCAATCGTGAAGACTAGCGTCGCAAAATTGACCCCCGTGATCACGATCGAGGGAGCAGTCACTCCGGGCAGCTCAGGGGAGGGCGATCTGGCGGACGGCGGCGAGGAAGGCGCGGGCGGCGTCGGAGGTCGGGCGCCCCAGAAACACGTCCCGCTCGGGGATGCAGCCTGCTGCCCGGCCCCCCTCGAGCGTCAGCTGCCGGCGGGGCGCGTCGGGGCCGGAGGAGGGCGCGCGCCGAAGGCCTCCACCCGCTCCCGGTGGTTCCGCGCGATCTGACTCCCCCGCACGCGGCGCCCCAGCGCAGCGCAGACGCGTCAGACGCGCGAATTTCGAAGCCCGATCGGGGGCCGGGGCCGCGGGACGGGGCGGGCACCTGCGCGACCGTCTTCCGAATGTTCTCGTCGACGTTCCTCCTGCGCGGGTGCGGTTCAAGTTCGATTCGAACGGCCTCGGCGATTGCGAGCCGCTGCACGGTGCGCTGCGGAGGGCGCCGAGGCTTGCCTGCGGGAGAGCTCCGCGTGGATGACCTCCTCCGCGTGCCGCTGGTCCCCCGCCTCCTGCGCCCCGCGCCGGCGGTTAGAGGGAGTGGGGCGCGAGGAGAAGAAGGAGGAGGAGGGGGGGGGGGGGGGGGGGGGTCGGGGGTCGGGGGGTGGGGTGGGGGGGGTGGGGAAGGGGGGAGAGGGAGAGAGGGAGAGAGGGAGAGAGGGGCGCCGACCTCGCTGTGCACGAAGGCCATGATGTAGAAGACGAGGAGGTGCGTCGGCAGGCCCGCCCCGCCCCGCCCCGGCGCCCCGCCCTCGGCCCCGCCCCCGCCCTCCGGATCCGCGCGGGCCGCCGCCGCTCGGCGAGGGCGCGCGCGAGCCGCCGCGCCGCCGCGTCGAAGGCGTACGCGCGCGGCGTGCCCCGGAAGGCGTTCCGCGGCAGCTGGGGCGGAGGGCGGGTCGGCGCGGGGCGCGGCGGGGCGCCCTCGGGCACGGACCTGGTCGAAGGCGACGAGGGAGGCGGCGAGGAGCTCGTCGGGCCCCGCCAGCGCCGCCCCGCACGCCGCCTCGATGCCTTCGGGCGAGTCGGCCGCGCGCGCCAGCCCGAGGCGCTCGGCGAAGGCCCGCATCTCGGCGTCCACGGCCCGCTGCTCGCCCTTGCAGAACCAGAGGGCCTCCCACAGGCGCCCGATCTGCCCGCTCGCCATCTCCCGCCACACGTCCTGGCCCCGGCCCGCCCCCGCTCGCGCCGCCCCGCCTTAGGTCGGGCGCCGGCGGGCGCGGGGGCACCTGGGGGCGGCGCAGGTCGAACCAGCGGAGCAGGAGGGAGATCGCCGCCTCGTGGGAGAGCGGAGGCTCGGGCTCCGCGGGGCCCGCCGGGGGCCCCTCCTCCCGCGCCGGCCACTCCCCGCACACCACGCAGAAGCGCTGCCGGGGGGCGAAGGCGCTCGAGCGGCCGGCCCTCGGAGCCGGAGAGGCGGGGCGGTGGGACCTGCTCGGGGCGCTCGAGCTGGAAGCCGCAGGAGCGGCACGGGTCGTCCCCGAACCGCGCCACCGGCCCCGCCGCCAGGTCCCGGAACTCCCGCCGGAAGGCCCTGCGCCAAGGCGGGTGCGCCGGCGTCAGCCCGCAGCGGAGGCGGCGCAGGCGGCGCAGGCGGCGCGGCGCGGGGGGCGGCGGGCGGGCCGGTAGTAGACGAGGTGCTCGGCGTCCCGGATTCGAACGCGGTCCTCCCGGAGGATGCGCGCCCGCTCCGCCTCGAGGTCAGCCGCGTCGACGGCCGCCTCGAAGTACTGCGGGAGGCCCGTCGTGCCCGCCCCGACTGCGCCGCGAGGGCGAGGGCGTCAAAGGGGGAGCCGCGGGCAGCCCCGGGGCGGAAGGGGTACAGCGGACCCTCGCAGGGGTCCTTCCTGCGCCAGCGGGAGGAGGCCTCCGGGAAGGCGCGCCGGAGGAGGAGCTTGCCGAGCGTCGCCGGCGCCGCGCCCCCCCCCGCCCCCCGCGCCCCCTCCTCCTCCGAGGGCCCCACGAGCTCCTCCTGCGGGGGCGCGTCGGCCGGGGCCGGGGCCGGGGCGGGGCGCGGGGCCACGCGGGACGGGCCTTCGAGCAGGTGAGGGCGAAGTCGACCACGGCGGGGTCCAGGAACGGCTGGCACACGCGGAGGCCCAGCTCCCGCCCTGGCCCGCCCCCGCCGTCGGGGCGCGGTGCGGGGGGGGGGGGGGGGGGGGGTACGGCGCGCACCGAAGAAGAGGGCGGAGAAGCGCATGTGGCCGACGAGGCGGGCGGTCCAGGCGCGGAGGTCGGGGGCGGGCATGGCGTGGAGGAACGAGTAGCCGGCGAAGAGCTCGTCGGCCGCGTCGCCCGTCGCGACGCTCGCGAAGCCGCGCCGCTTCGCCTCCCGCATCGCGTGCGCCGTCACGATCGCGTTCCGTATCCTGCGGCGCGGGGCTCGGGCACGAGGCCGGGTCGCGGGCGGGTCGCGGGCGCACTCCATCGGGTCGAATGAGCCGCAGGCGCGGACGGTGAAGGAGAGCAGCTCGGCGTCCTCGATCAGCTCGCGCGGGTGCGGCACGCGCAGGACGATGTGCTCGGGGATCCCTGCCGCGCGGAGTCGTTGACGCGTACCGCCGGTCGTGCGCAAAGGCCTAGGGAGGCCCCCGTCGTCGCACCCGCGCGCTCGGCGACCCGGATGGAGTGCTCCAGGTCCGTAGCCGCGTCCCCGCACGTCACAGTGATAGCTGCCCGAAAAGAGAGACCAACCTCTCGCCCCGCCTGCGCTCGAGTTGAATGTGAGCGCCGGCGCCGGCGCGCGCGGACCGAGTGGGATTCGAATCGACCTCTGCGGCGCGCGTCAGCAGAAAGACCGCGATCTGCGGAGATCGCTTACCGGCAATGATGCTCGTATCGAGGCCACCGGAAAGCAGAAGGCAGTCGCAGGGCACAGAGCGGGCGAGCGCCCCCAGCACGGCCGCGCGGGCTGCCGCCGCTCGCTCCGCATCCGCAGGAAGCGTCATCTCCGACTGCGGCGCCTTCAGCTAGCAGCCGAGGACAGCTTCTCGGGAAGTTTGCTTCTTGAGGGGGGTACGCAGACTCATCTTAGCCGGCGGCCGGTCTCCTGTTCGGAGCTGGTCTCTTTGCTACCCGCCCGGCCCGGCCAGCGTACTTAGCTTCTCTGCAACCCAGCGCGGCTTCGCGGGCGCTTGCCGCATGCCCCGTAGGCCGAGCGAAGCCGCCGAGCTTGTGGACGCCTGGGCTGCCGTCGCCGCAGGACTTAGCTAGCTAGCTAGTGTCGGCATCATGCCAGACAAGGCACGCGTGCACCCCGAGCCGCCGGGTTCTGCTCCGCGGAGCCCTCCCAAACTCGGCTCGGACTCGCCGCCCCGGCCGTCGGCACTCAATCCCGGCCCAGAGACACCTCAGTACGCACAACAGACACAGACGGGGCGCGGAGGCACGGAGCCCTCGTCGGATGCCGGCGTCGTGCGCATTGCCTTCGCGGCCGGCGGAGCCGCGGAGGAGAGCCTGCAGCTCGAGTCACCGGATTTTAGTGCGGAAAAGAGCTCTGCGCAGCCGCAGACAGCAGCACCGGCGCCTCCCTCGCACCCGCCTGCAGCCGCGGTCGCCGGCGCCGCGGCCGGCGCGCAGGGGACCGCGGAGACGAAGCGCCCGCCGGGCGCCAGCAGCGCCAAGATGAGCGTGATCGCTAAAGGGCTCATGGGCTCCTTGGGGCCCGAGGCGATGGCGGCCCACGCCCTCCGCGCCCGCCGCGCCGACCAGGTGCGCCCCAGCGCTGCCTCCGCCCTCGAGCTCGCCCGCCGAGCCCCGCGCGGCGCAGGCCCTCGAGGCCTTCACGAAGAAGACGAACCAGCGCAACGTGCGCCCCCGCCGCGCCCCGCGCGCCGCGCGCCGCGCCGACCGGCCGCCCGCAGGCCTTCGTCTCGTACAGTAGGCGCAACAAGGTCTTTGTGGAGGGCCTCGTCCGCGTGCGCCCGCCCCGCCCCGCCCCACCCCGCCCCGCCCGCGCGGCCCGCCCGCCCGCCCCGCTGAACCGCCGGCGCCCCCGCAGGCGCTGCGCGGCCTCAACCTCACCCTCTGGGTCGACTACGAGGACATTCCCGTGGGGGTACGCGCATTCCGAGGCCCGCGGCGCCGCACCGCTCGACGCGTAGCCCCCCAGGTCGACTGGCGCGCGATGATCAAGGCGGGGATCCAGTGCAGCGAGAACGTAATCTTCGTCTTGTCGCCGGTACCCCCTCCTTCGCTCCCTCCCCCTCCCCGCATCTGAAGAGGGGTACGGCGCAGGACTGGATCGCAAGCGACGAGTGCAGGAAGGAGCTCGAGGTCGCCCTCGAGCAGAACAAGCGCCTGCTCCCTGTCCTCTATGAGCCGGTGCCGTCTTACCCCCCCATCCTTCCCCCCCCCCCTTTCGAAGCCCTTCCCCGTGGTCTTGCCGCGGGCGGGCTTGCCACGTCTCGCCTGGACCCCTCCCCCGCTCTCCAGCCCCCACCTTCTTCCCCATTCCTCCCTTTACCCCCTCCCCACCCCCCGTCCCTCCAAACATCGCCCCCCCCTCGCCCTCCCCTTCCCCCCCCCCCCCCCCCCGCCACTTCAACCACCCCTCTTCTTCCTGCTCTTCCTCTGCATCTCCAATTCCACTCATTCTTCCTCCCTTTACGTCCCCTACCCCTCGTATCCTTCCTCCTTCCCTCCCCACCGTCCCCTACCCCCACCCCACCCCCACCCACATCCTCAACCCCCTCTCCCCCACCACCATCTCCCCCTCAACCCCCCCCCCCTCCCCCCAACCCCCCCCCCCCCCTCCCCCGCCCCACTCCCCCCGCGCTGACTGCGCCCCCGCAGTGCAACAACATCCCGGAAGAGCTCGCCGGCATCAACTGGGTCCGCCCCGGCACCCCTCGACGCGTCCTTCCCGCGCCCCTCATGATCATCTGACGTGACCCGCCTACGGCCCCAGATCTACGCGCGCGTCTCGGACGACTTCGACATCGCGGTACCCATGCGCGATTCCGCCCCCCGCCTCCACCAAATCGAATGCCGTACCCCAGATCGGGCAAATCGTGGCCGCGTGCCAGTCGGACGCCGACTACATCAAAGTGCTCACGCGCATCGCCACGGGATGCGCCCAGTGGTCTGTCTTTCTGTTCTGCACCCCCAGGTTGCTAGGAGCTGATGCCTCAGGGCCTGGCAGGATGGAAGAACAGGAGTCAAAAACGCTGCTCATATCCAACGAGCGAGAGGTGGAGCTCGCGGCCTCCGTCATACAGCAGGCGCTGACGACGGACAAGAAACCCAAACCGACCCCTGACGCGGTTTGCTCTTCCACGTTGAAGCTGTCGTCTTCGGGCCACCGCCTTCGCAGATCCGCTATGTGGAGATGAGCAGGCAGCTCGTGCGACAACGAGAGAAGCGCATCGTCACGATGATCATTTCTTTGTCCATTCTATCGGTTCGAGTGCAGTGCACCTCGTTGTCCGTCGCCTTCTCGTCTTTGCGCTGATACAACGCCCTGCAGATTCTGTTGTTATTGGCAGCGTGTGGCATCGTCGGGTGGGCGGTCCAGCTCAAGCTGCAGGCGGATTCAAGCGCGGCAGAAGCAACGGTCCAGCGGAATGCCGCTGTGGTGCGCGCGCGGCGCCGCGAGCTGGTTGTTCCGACCGCGCTCACCGCGGCTTGCGCGCGCAGGCGGCGAAAGAGGTGGCAGAGCAGCAGACGTTGATCGCGCAGGTGCGCCGCTCCGCCGCCTCGCCGCCCCCCGCGCACCGACCGTTGAGCGCGGCGCGGCTCAGAACGCGACGGCGCAAGCGAACGCGTCGCGAATAGCGGCGGAGAAGTCGGCGGCGGAGGCGACCGCGGCGCGGGCGCTCGCGGAAGCTTCGGCGGAGGAGGCGCGCAAGGCACAGACACTGGCGGAGGCCTCCGAGAAGAAGGCCGTCACGGCGCTCGCCGTCAACACCGCCCACTCCCTCTCCAGCGCCGGTGCCTTGTCCTGTCAATGCTCGGCTCGCTTCCTGTGACGAGGGCTCGTCCAACCGTGGCGCGCGCGCAGGGCAAGCGTACGAGACGGCGTGGGCGGACCTCGGCATCCTCTACGCCCTCCAGGGCGGTCCGCCCGGCCCCGCGTGCCCAGCGCGGCCGGCGCCGGCGCGCGTGACCTCGCCGCGCAGTGCGCCAGGCCTTCAACCTCTCGAGCAGGGACCTGGTCACCGAGCGGTACGCCGTCAACACGCTCCGCAGGGTGCGGCGCCCGCTCTGCTCTCCATCCGACTCGAGGTCGAGCCGGCGCCGACTCGGGCCGGCCCCGCAGCTCCTGACGCGAGTCGGCGGCGTGTCGCTGTACCGGAACATGGAGGAGCTGAAGGCGAAGGTGACCCGCCGCCCAGCTCGCTCGCCGCCGCTCTCTCTCGCCCTCTCTCGCCCTCACCGGCGGCCGTCAGTGCTCGAACGCGACCGTGACGGCGTCGGCGATGCCCCAGAAGCTCTCGGTCGCCGAGGATGGCTCCGACCTCATCGTCCTCTTCTCCGACGGTGAGCGAGGCGCCTCGCCCCGCCGCCCCCCCGCCCGACTCGACCGCGCCGCTCCGCGCGCGCAGGGACGGTGCTGCGCTGGCAGGACCTGAGCTCAATCGCCGGGGCGCGCTCGTTCGCCGTGTCGGCGGACATCCTCGCGTGCCCGCCCTCGACCAAGACGCCCACCGCCGCCCTCCAGCTCGCCGTCAGGTGCGCCCGCGGCCGGCTCCCAATTCTAACCCAGCTCCACCGCGGCCGCCCGCGCCGACACGCGCGCGCGCGCGCGCGCAGCCGGAGCCGCAGATACGTCGTCGCCCTCACCTGCGTCTCGGGGAGTGCGCGCCGGCTTAAGCTTCGTGATCGTCGAGCGTTGGCCGGCCGCTGACGCCGGGCCGGCAGCGTGCTTGGACGACGGGAGCGCGACGACGTCGAGCTTCACGACAATGCGCGCCGACGTCATCGACGCGAGCTCCAAGACCACGGTGCGGGGGAACAGTTTTGGAATCGCGCGTGTGCGACTGGCTGACGCGGCGTCGCGATCGGCGGCAGATCGCGACGAGGACGTTCGAGGGGATCGGGGTCGGCTTCGCGTGGATCAACCAGGACGTGCTCCTCATGCAGCAGAACGGCAAGTTCATCGCCTGGGCCTCCTCCGGCGTCGAGGCGACGCTCTCCGACGCGGCCGCCCTCTCGAGCAACTCGGCCGCCTCCCGCACCACCATCTGGACCTGCCTCGCCGGCACGGTCCGCCCCCGGGCACCCCCGCGCGCGGGGGGCCTCAGGCGTGGCTTGAAATCTGAAGCTCGGGCGTCTGATTGTTGTTTCGTCAGGTCTTCATGACGGTCTCGCCCAACGTGACTGACGAGGATTCCCTGAAATTCACGCTCTGTGAGCCGCACTTCTTTCAGCTGCCCCGCTAGCACTTCTCCGTCCCCCTCACCCGAGCGCAGACAACATTTCGGGGATGACGCCGTCCGGCATCGCGAACTCGCCGCGCAGCTCGTACGCCATGTTCCAGCTCCGCCCGGTACTTGACACGCTCGGTCGGATCCGATGGACGCGGCGCCGCGCTGAGCTCAACCGCGCCGCGCCGCGCCGCGCCGCAGAACTGGTCGGTCAAGACGAAGGACATCTCGACGGCGTCGGTGCAGCTGCGGGAGCGGGACTGCGGGGTGCTCTTCGTGGCCGTGCAGACGGGCGCGGGCGGGACGCTCGCCCTCCACGCCGTCGCCCTTAACCTCACCGCCAACTCCGCCGCCACCTCCGTCATGCGCTACACCACGGCGAGCCCGATTAAACGATGATTCGGGATCGACCGGCGGCCGTCTCACGGCCGTGTTCCGATTCCGCAGATCGTGACGGGGTCGGGGGGCAACCCGTTCACCGTCTCTGCGTGCGCCATCATTCTCGATCAGCGCCCTGCGTGCGAGTACCGGCTTTTGACGCGGGCGCAGGCTCGCGAACGGGCCGACTCGGACTTCGAGTAGAGCCCCGTTCTTGGCGATGGGTGCGCTCGCCGACGCCGCGCTGGCAGCCCGCGGGCGTCTTCGGGCGACCGAGGCGCGCGCGCGGGGCGCAGGCGGCTCGTCGGGGTCGCTGGTGCTGCTGCAGACCTTCGCGGACCCCAACATGGACGTCGTCGGCTACGAGGACTCCGCCCGCGTCTCCGTCCCCGGCATCACCCTCGACATGACCCACGTCGTCCGCCCCGCCCGCCGAGCCCTCGCCGGCCGCCCCGGCCCCTGACTGGCGCGCCAGATCAACCTCATCCACTTCCCGACGAACAACTTCCTGTTCTGGGCGGACAACTCCGGCTCGGTCTACAGTGCGCTAGCGCCCGAGCTCCTCCGCCCGCCGCTGGGGGCCGATCGCGAGCCGGAGTGGCGCATCCCTCTGACTGGACGCTCGCGCTCGGCAGCCACGAACGCCGCGGACCTCGTCGACCCCGGAGTGAACGGCCTCCCGGCCCGCGTGCGTGCGGCGCCCGAGCCCAAAGCGACCCCACGCGGCTGGCGCGCGGCTGATCCCGAGGCGCGGGCGCCCCTCTCGCAGCTGCTCCGCCACGGCAAGAAGCTGCTCGCGCTCCACACCGACGCGAGCGCCGACTTCGTCGCCTCCGCCTCGACCGACGGTCGGCGGGCCCGCTTGAGCCGGCAATCGCGCGTCGGTCGCGTCCAACACCCGCCGCAGGGTCGATCGGGCTGTGGCGGACGCGGGACGCGGCGCGGCAGGGGCCGTCGGCGCGCAGCCGCTTCCAGCTGGTCACCGGCGAGCCCCTCAAGCTCCTCACTGTCTTCACCGAGGAGGCGCGTGGAGCCCGCGCCGCAGGGCTCGCGGCGCTCGAGCGGGACCTTGACGGACGGGGCGGCAGCTGCTCGGGGCGACGTCGATCCACTTTTTCAAGGGGGACGCGTGGCTGGTGGCGTCGGTCAACGCCGAGTTCTCCGCCTTCGACACGGCCCTCGCCGCCGCCCGCTACGCCAGCGACGGCACCAACCTCCTCTCCAGCAAGGCGCCCCCGCCCCGCCCCGCCCGGGGCGCACGCCCCTCGGAGCACCCGTCGGCTCACGCGGCGGGGCGGGAGCGCAGGCCTTCGGCCTGGAGCACTCGTGCACGGGCAAGATGGGGTGGACGGCGCCGCACCCCGACGCCTCCCTCGGCGTCTTCGCCGCCTGGTGCGTGGCGATGACCCTCGACGAGTCGTCCCAGGTCCACGTCTACCGCCTGCCCGCGGTGCCCGCCCGCCCGCCCGCCCCCCCCCCCCCCCCCCCCCCCCCCTCCCCCCGCGCGCCCCTCGCCCCGCCCCGCTCCTCTCGGCCGACGCCGCCGGCGCAGGCGGGGGACGCGTCGCGGTACGGCCTGAACGCCGGGGGCACGCTCGCGCCGGCCGTCAGCTACCCCGCCTCGACCTCGGCGAACTACGTCGACTCGGTCTTCTTCACCCCCGACGGGCGGTACCTCGCCATCGGCGGTGCGCGCGTGCGCGCGGGATGCTTTACAGTTCCTTCCGCTTGGCCTCGCGCTGACCGCGGGCTCGACCGCCGGCAGCCTCCTTGTACGAGATCGGGGCGACGGCGGGGGGCCTGCCGGGCACGGGCGTCGCGATCGACCTGGCGGCGGCGCAGGCGGCCGACGCGTCGGCGGCGGTCGCCGTCATGTCCAGCGTCATCGTCTCCGTGCACGCCTCGGCCGACTCGCGCCTCATCGTCCTCGCCGACTCCAAGGCGCGGGGCCTCCCCTCCACCTCGCCCCCCTCGCCCCCGCCCGCCCTGACGCGCTCGCCCCCATGACAGGGCGGGATGTTCGCGTTCCGGCGGGACGCGGCGGCGACCGGCGGCGCCAAGCTCGTCCTCCGGATGGGCGGCATGGAGTCCAACTACCGCGTCTACAGCCTCGTCGTCCGCGCCCCCGCCGCGCTCCGCCCGGCGCGGCTCCGCCCGACGCTCCAGCCGGGGGCGCAGGTGGGCATCTCGGGGTCGTTCCTGGCGGCGCCGGCGCCCCCGATGGAGTCCTCCCGCGACTCGACCGCCGTCTACCTCTGGCGCACCAGCACCCTCCTCTCCACCTCCAGTCCGCCCCCCGCGCCCCCTCCGCCCGCTCCCTCCCAGCTCTAATGTAACCGCTCGGAACCGCGCGGCCCTCGCAGGCGTGCTGGGGGACAAGGAGCTCTCCATCCCCCTCTCCCCGAGCTGCCCGGCCGTCCGTGCCGTCACCTTCAGCCCCGACGGCAAGGCGCGCCCTCCCCCGCCCCCGATTTCTGCTCGCCCTCTCCCTTGAGCCGGCGCCCGCGCGACCCGCAGTGGCTGGTGACGGACGACGCGACGACGAACCGCGTCTGCATCTTCAACGCGTCGGACCCCGCCCAGCCGCAGGCCTGGACCCTCTTCAGGTCCCGCCCCCGCCCCCGCCCCCTCCGCGGGCCCCGCCGCTCACGTGCGCGGCGGGGGCAGCTCGCTCACCGTGGGCTACCTCTCCTACGGGCGCCAGTTCGTCAAGTTCAGCGCCTCCTCCTCCCTCCTCCTCGCCGAGAGCACGGCGCGCCCATCGCCCTGCCCCCCGCTCTTCCCCCGCCTCTGAAGGGAGCGCCTGGGCCCCGCAGGTGCTCCCGGGGGCCCAGCTGCTCGTGCTGGACGGCGCCTCGTCGCCCCTCGACGTCCGCCCCGCCCCCCTCCCGCCGCATTGATGCCCCGCCTGACGGGCGCCGCCGGGGCGCAGGAGCCGTGGTTCTTCAGCGGGGGCACGGACGTGCGCGGGGGCGCCCTCTCGAGCAGCGGGGCGAGCGTGGCGACCTTCTCGGCCCGGGACCGCACCCTCCGCGTCCACGACACCTCCCCCGCCGCGGTCCGCGGGGGCCCTCTCCTGGACCCAGCGCCCTCCTCCTCCTGACGGCGGGGCGGGGCGGGGCGGGGCAGCTGGCGACGCGGGCGTGCGCGATGGTGAAGCGCTCCCTCAGCGAGTCCGAGTTCAGCGCCGTCGTGCAGGCCCAGGCCGGCTCCAGCGCCCACCCCTACACCGACACCTGCCCCGGCGCCTCCTGGGCCGCCGCCCTCCCCTCCACCTCCTGATCCCCATCGCGCCGCACGCTCGGCTCTTATTGCACCTAGTTTTGGGGTTCCCTCGGCCTGGCAAGCCCCGCTAGCTTAAGTGGTCGAGTATGATAGCCTGCACGTCCGTTTTCGATTATTGATAGGTCAGGCCTAGGTGGCCGATTCATCAAGTCATTCTATTTTTGCTTGCAACTGTCGCTTGTCATGCACAACTGTCGCTTGTCATGCACTGCGAATCTGTAAAGGATTCATGATCATCAATATTAATTGTACTATCATGAGCTTGCACGTGACGTCGACTCGGTGAGCTTTTGATCTTGATTAATATTCCTCCAGCTCATCACTAACTTCAATTACAACAAGCGAGTCCCTGCGGAGCAGGAGTGGTCTTGGGGTCTTGGGGCTTCAAGGCGTGAGGGTGGCCACTGGCCATGGCCTCTCTTTGTTTCTTAATGGGGGCCCCCAGCGGCCCAGCCGCGCGCGGCTATGTAATTACCCCGGGAAGGGGGGGGGGGGGGGGGAAATCAAATTCAATGGGAATCCAATGAGGGTATAGAATGGTTCCACAAGGGTACAGATCGCTCGCGGGCCGTCGCGGCCGCGGCCGAGATCCGGATTAATTAATATTCCGGACTCCGGGCAGTCTCCGGCTGATGGGCCGTGATGGCCCGTGAATCCCGTGATGGCCGGTTATAATATTATAGCTTTTGTTTTTGAGAGACTACGGTGGGGCGAACCCCCCCGGGCCCGTAGCCGTAGGTAGTGATAATACGGATAACAAATCACAAATCAAAGATACAGCAGATCTAGAGATTCTAGACTATCACAATCACATAATCAAGAAGGATCACGAGCATAAGAAGAACGAGCACGAGGAGATGTAGCAGAAGAGCTCAAGGATGTCGACACAGAAGTACTAGTCACACTTGAACGACAAGGAGCACGGGGGCGCAGAAAATAAGGAAAACGAGCACGAGGAACTACAGTCGAAGATCCAGATCTAAAGTTCGAAGAAACGACAGTACTAGCTATAGTCGACGTCGCACTAGAAATAGCAGATATTGGATATTTGGAGGCTTGTATGGGGCGTTATACGTTAATTGTAGGGGGCACTATATGGATCCGGAGCAACGTAGCAGCAGGTTATTACCGCGGTACCAAATTACCGCGGTACGTCACAATTTCGGCGCGGTAATTTGGTACCGCGGTAAATAAGTGAGCGCGGTATTATAGTGCCACACGGTAGAAGACGCTGTCGTAGCCTCGTAGGAGGCGGAGGTGGCAGAACAATAGGAGGGGCGAAACAAAAGACACCACTAGAGGGGAGAGTCGAATTCGAAGCAGGCGAAGTGTCTAAACTGAATCGAGGTTGCGGAATCGGCAAAGCAATAAACGACTGAAGACTAATCTGAGGTACTGGCCATGGAACGTAGAAATGTTCGTCGAGAGTTAATTTCGACAAAACCCGAAAATCGTAACATCCTCAACAAAATTTCAGTTCAAGATCTAGAGTGTCAAATATTCGTCAAAGTGCAACTGCAGTCTGCAGCGACGCGGCGATGGGCGCCACCAGCTCTGATCTCAGCGGATGGCGGTCTCTGGACGACTGCACCCAGAACACGGCCAGCAACCGCACGTACTTTGAGACCGTCAAGGACAGATTCCTAGGCGACAGCGACAAGATTGCGGTCTGCTCTGCAGATGTTGTCGCCTACTCCGCGTCAAAGTCGCCCCAAGCCACAGACGGAACAAGTGCGTCCGCTGGAGCGACCGCGCGCGGCTGATGCCGTGCACGTGAGCCCGCTAACGGTTCTTTTACGGCAGCCTGGGCGTGCACGGCGTGGTAATCAACTTCACCTCTTTCTCGGTGTTGGAGACTAGTACTGACGGTGCCGGTGTTCCGATCCCAGCCCTACGGCGACGACGGTGAAGAGTTTCACTTCGACTGACTGCAGCGGGACGGCGGCTTTCGACAAGCGCGTTGCAGGGACGTTGACTAATCAGTCCATCAAGGACGCCTGCGCCGCTCCGGGCGCTCTTTTCTACCAGGCGGACGGCATAAACGGAGGTACTTTTTCGTCCCAGCGATCTTTAATTTGCAGATGCAGTCGAAAGTGCACTGACCGACGAGTTTCACGCAGGCACCACGAGGACCTGCATCCCCTGGTGAGCTCGCGATCGAAATCTGGCGTGCTCCAATCAAAGCAATTTCGAACAACATATCTTTTTGCACCGGTACCGACTCGGTGATGATTCGTTTGCAGCCCCGCGGCGACGACGGTGAAGACCTTCTCTTGGAAGAACTGCGACAGCCGACAGTTCGTTTCCAGCACGCGCGTCGAGGGGACGCTGACTGAGCAGCTCGCGAGCGATACATGCGCCGCCTCGAGCGGGGCCAGGTTCTACACGGCTGAAGGCACAAACGGAGGTGCTTTCTGTTCTATCCAGCGTCGTCTAGTACAGGCAAGTACAGAAAGAACCAGGTTCTACACGGCTGAAGGCACAAACGGAGGTGCTTTCTGTTCTATCCAGCGTCGATAGATGTGTCTCTGCAGCTGACAAGCGAGCTTCACGCAGGTACCACGAAGGCCTGCACGCTCTGCAGCTGGTAAGCCGCTGCTGGCGGGGATTGCAATCTGAAGTTCGTCTAACTCAAGATTTTCCTTAGCTATAGCCCATCTATAAAAGGAACATCTCTGAAGACGTTCTCCACGTCCGACTGCAGCGAAACGCCCCTCGTTGACGAGTTGTTCGTGGCCCCAATGAACGCCATGGACGACTTAACCATCCTTAATTACTGCAACGGCTCGGATGCCAAGTTCTACCGCCTTGACCCCATTAACGGAGGTCCGGCCCACCCCTCGTCGCAAATGCTTCCGCTGAAGAATACTGACTGAAGAGCTGCGTCCAGGCACCTCGAGGGCGTGTGGTCCCTGGTAAGCCTCCGTGGACACGTGGCCTGCAGCATTCAGGATCGCACGAGTTCAATCTGATGACGCGTCGCAGCCCGACGGAGGAAGTTCGGATCGATGCCCAATGCAAGGCAGCTTCGGGTGAACCGTTTTACGTCTTGTCCGCCAGCAGACAGGAGACCGTACCGTGCGCTCATTGCCGCATCGCGCATCGCTTATCGCCCTGCGATTCATTGCCAGACCCCCTCCGGTCCGCAGTGAAGCCCTGCGGTTTCTTTTGAACAAGTCCGTCGAAGCAGTCTTCAAGTACGGCATAAATCCCGGCGACTCGACAGTAATCGCCTACATCAAAGACCGTGACGGCCTCGACGTGGAGGACGTAAAGACGATAATGGGCGTCGACGACGCCAAAGCCAGCAAGATCATTGGCCTGTACGACGGTCAGTTTCCCGCGGCCCGCACACGTTTAAATTTATTGTGCGCTGTTCTGAGCCCTTTTAAATTTGTCCGCGTACGTACCGAGCTGCAGACCCGTTTCGGGAAGTCGTTCTACTCCACTGGCAACAAGCTAAGGATGGCAAGATCGCCGTCGGCGAGTTCACTGACTGCACTGGTCGCACGTACGCCCAGCTGGACGCCGAGGACCAGGAGCTCGAGGAGCTGGACGAGGCCTTCGGCGCGGAGGCCGACTTCGAGGCCGGCGAGCTCGAGGCCGAGGCCGCAGAGGGAGACCCCTTCGCCATCGAGGCCGCGGCAGCAGCTGAGGTCGTCGCGGCCTTCTGAATTTGAATTCGCAGCCCGCTTTGCATGATTTTCGAACGAGATCGGTCTCTTACGTGAGCCTGAAGAGTTGGCTGCAGTTTTTAGATGGGAATCGGCGCGGAGGGGCTGAGCGGGGAGGCCGGGGGGCGGGAGGTGTGGACGGCGGATGGCCATATGCATGGGGGGGGGAGGGGATCCGGAAGGGTGGGGGGGGGGGGGGGGGGGCGGAGGGCAGAGGCCTGGGAAGGGAGGACAAGCTCCAAGCCCCAGTGAGCACTGACAGGCGCCGCCGGGGCCCCTGCTCACCACTACTTTCACCTCATCCCCCCCACCCCCTAACATACCTCCCACGCTGCATTTTGCACGCTGGGCATGGAATTTCCGATCGAGGTTCTCGGAGGGCTTAACTTTTGCTTTTGCCGCTCTCAGTGTCGGATGTCGTGTCCTTATTTTCTGTCCTGAGGACCGCTTCAAATTCGTGGCACTGGTACTGAGGTTTCAAGTTTAATTCTCAGGGCCTGAATTTCGTTTTCATGGGCTATAGCTAGACGACCTCGTATTTTGCTGCGACGAATGTCATGGGCGAGCATTATAGGCGCCGAGGACGGCTGTTATCTGCTGCGACGAAGCGAGCGACGGGCATTTGAGAGGGGAGAGTACGTTGGCGCGAGGCGGTCGGAGCGGCGCGGGGAGATGCGAACCGAGCCGCTTCCGTCGGTGGAAGTAACCCGAAGGGCTCCTCGGCGTTCGCGATCGTTAACGTTCCGGTCCTCCCGCCCGCCCCGCGCCGCGCTATGCGTCGAGGCTCGCGATCGATGCCAACGCGCGGCCGCCTCGGGAATTCTCGGGGCGTTCAGAAAGGATGCCGGCGCCGGCGCGCTCCAGATCCCTCGAAGACTCGACGACCGTGCACTAAGGGTCGGCGCGGCGGCGGAGGGGGAGGCGGGCGCGGGGATGGGCGAACCTAAGCGTTCTTCGTTGGCCTCCGCTAGAGGAAGCTTAAGAGGCAACCGCTGCTCCCGCCCACCCGCGCGCCCCGCCGCGACGCTCTCGGAATCTCGCGACGCGCACCTTGATTTCTTGGGGTCTCGACGATCGCAAGCGGCCCCGCGGCCCCTAGCTCAGCCTGGGCGCGGGGCGTGAGGTGAGGACCATCGATTTCGGAAGGCGCGCGGGCAGGCGTTGCGTCAAGGCGCGCCCCCCGCTTCGCTTTAAAATTTGCCCCCCCTAACCATGTACCCCCAGTGCGGCCTTCGTGCCCTTCCTCTCCCCCGCCGCCTTCGCGGACCCCCTCCTCCGGGATCCGGGACCGGATCCAGGTACCACCCAACCACCCGCGCCCCGGCCCTCGAAGGCACAAGAAGAGGCCGAAGGCATGCGCACACGTAAGAGGCCGCGGCCTCACTCCGCGGCCGGGCGCACTGCGACAGCTCGGAAAGCTCACTGAGTCAACGGTCGGCCCCTGAAGCCCGTCGCGATCGTGCTCTCCGGCACCGACTCGGCGAGGTGCTCTTGACTCAGTGATCTCTCGCCCCGATCCTCGGGCCCGTGCGCGCCCTGCTCGAGCCCGCCGGCGCCGCCGCAGCTGCCCGATCACGATTCGCGAGGAGCTCTTCCCGGACGCGAAGCCGCACGCCTACGAGCTACTTCGGGAGGAATAACGTCGCCCTCCTTGCAATTGCCGTGCGTTTTGTGTTTCCGCCGACGTCGACTTTCCGGATCCGGCGTCCTCGCGATCCGGATATCGATCCGGATAATGGGACCGGATTCCGGAGTTCCCGGTCCACGGAACTCCCGGAATTCCGGAATTTCTGCACCGGAACTTGGTCCGGAAGTTACGGAACACATCGATGTCTTCTGCGTCATACGTACCCTGGTAGCTTCTGACTAGTGGCACTGACCAGTAGGATGGCAGTAGCTATAGCTTCTGCCAGGCCGCGCATGCGCAGGCGCAGCGGCGCATGGCCGCGCATGCGCAGCGGCGCAGGTATATATATATATATATGTAGCTACTAGGGGCGTTTCAGGCTTACAGCTGCAGCCTGGCTGCTATACTAGGCCCAGTAGGCTACCGGTAGCCAACGTTGACCTGCAGTGGTCCTGCAGCGAAGCCTACCGTAGTACGCCTGCCGCAGCTATGAGTTTCCCCACGGCAGTTGCGACGACAGTTGCGCGCTCGAGCTCCATGGCCAGCTCCGTCGTCGTCAGCCACGCGCATGCGCACGCCCCCGGCCTTCGCGCCCCCGACCATGATTACGCCCTCGTTCCACCGAGCCCGACGAACGAGAAGCGGGCGCAGCAGCCCGCGGCCGGGGCGCCCGAAGGCGCGGTCCGCGTCTCGCTCTCGGGGCTCCGCCATCGCAACGACCCGATCAACCGCGTGCGCGCCCTTCGACCCCGGCGCGGGCCCCGCCCCTGCGCATGCGCCGTGTCTGGGCTGCGGCCTCTCCCGCGGCCGGCCGAAGCCGGGCCCACCCGACGCGACCCCCGCAGGCGAAGCTGGCCCGCTACAGGGCGCTGATGGCCGAGATTGACGTGTGAGCCGCCCAACGTGTAGAGCGCGGGTCCGCTCGGTCATGATCGCAATCTCACGCGCCGCCGCGCGCAGGAACGGCGACGGCCAGATCGACCAGCACGAGCTCGCGCTGCTCATGGACAAGGCGCGCCCGCGCCGCGCGCCCCGCGGCCGACTGGTTTTAACGAGCCTCTCCGCAGTTCTTTAACGAGGAGAACCGCTCCGCGCTCTTCAAGGTGCGCGCCTTTGTATGCATGTGCGTTCGCCGCCGAGTCCGAACCCCGGCTGCGCGTCGACAGGGCTTTGCTATCATCATGGTCTGCCTCGCGAAATATACGATCGCCTTCTCGCATCTCTCATCTCTCGCCAGGTCGCCTTCTCGGTCCTCGTCGTCGGCGCCGTCTTCGGCCTCTCCTTTGCCGTCGTGAACCTCACCAAGGGTGCGCCCGGGCCGCGCCGGCTCCCCCCGCGCGGCCGCCGACTCGCGCCGCAGACGTCCAGACGAAGGACGGCGCGCTCACGGACAAGTCCGGTGCGGGCCCCTCATGGTCACTGAGACGACATCGATATTCGCACTGATTTCGCTGCAGGCACCCCGGTCATGACGTACGCCGGCGCTCCGGCGATCGAGCTCGAAACGCTGCCGCCGGCGGATGCGGGGGGCGCCGGCCGCCGCCTCCTCCAGATTACGGGATCGTGAGCCTCATGATCACCTGCGCATAAGGGACGGTTAGATATAGAGAGTGTGCCTGTCTCCACATGAGACCGATGCAAGCATACTGCCAAATCTGCGATGCCTAGATCCCGCCGCTCGCGCTCGCCCACGCGGCCGCCAGGATCAGGCAGTACAACCTGAAGACGATGTTCGGCACGACCTCGCAGACGAGCTGCGGGAGCGTCACCGTGCGCATGTCTCGCGATCGGCCTGTTTCAGACTGTTCCAGAGCGCGCGCCGTGCAGAAATCGTACACTGTGAACGGCCAGACCACGACCTACACCGGCAGCCTCTGCCTGGTGCGCCCGGCCCCTCCCCCCTTCGAGCTCCGACTCTTGCCCGATCTATATATAGTTTTCAGTCCTATAGATCACGATCAGCTGCCCCCCCCTCTTCTTCTTTGACCCGCGCGCAGATGTCGACGCAGACGGGCGGCGGCGTCCTCGACAACCTCTCGACGTCGGTCGACATGCTCAGCGTCACGCAGATGCTCTACTACAACAAGTCCGGCACGCCGAAGCCCAACGTGGAGGCCACGGTGCGGTAGAGGCCTCGTACCCCCACTTTCTTCCCACCCCCCCTCCCCCCCCGAGCCGCGGTGCGCAGGACTTCGGCGTGTGGATGGCCAAGGGGCTCAGCTGCAATACCGCCGGCGTGTATTCGAAGAGCTGCGGGTTTACGGGCTCGGCCTCCGTCACGGTCATCCAGCCGGACGGATCGACGACGACGTGGGGCGCCAATGGCGTCATGACGTCGAACAGCATCGGCAGGTCGTCGGCGATCGCTTCCCTCACGTACCCCTCCGGCTCCACCAAGTCGAACCAGTGCGCCCCTCGGCCTGTGCTGCACTGTACCCTCCTGATTAAATATTGCCACGCAGGCGATGCTACTTCTTTTGCACCAGTAACATCGAATCCGGCTACAGGGCCGCCAATAAGTGTTTCCTCGCGGGCTGCATCAACACCCAGTCCCTCGTCTGCTCGTATGTCAACAACAATAATTAGGGTCAATGATAATAAAAAATAGCGTCCTAGGCGAGGTTCCGTAGGTCTTCTTTTGTATCTCAGCGGGGTCTTTTTCCCTATAGCTATAGCTAGGCGAGGTCGCTCTTACATCGGTCGTCCTGTATATCGATTTGCCGGCTGGGATTTGAACTTCGGACTCCTTAAGCTTTAGGCGATCGTGAGGTCGCCCGGGAGGACGGCGAAGAGGAGCGCCTCCCCCCGCCGGCAGCGCCAGCACCTCCCCCGCGCTGGTATGGTCCGGCCGAGCCGCTGGAAACAGCGGCGCGTGGGGAGGGGGGCAACCCCCTCCCTGCCTGGCCGGACCTATCCGAGCAAATTGCTTTTCCTCCCCCGCGCTGCCCCCCGTAACGGGGGTACAGGGCTCGAATCCTATAGCCGCCGGGCCGGGAGGGGAGGGAGGAGGGGTACGCGCCTGCGGATGCGGGAGTAGTTCCACCGTGATTCACTGATCATGATTAACTGATTCACTTATTTCAAGTTTTTTGCTTGCTTGCCTGCAATTAATATTGTCATGCGTCGCGAATCTGTTAAGATCCATCAATTGCACCATTATAACCAGCAGTCAGTGCATCTGATCATGAGTTTGGAATTCCTTCCACGATCATGATCATGGGTGGCGGCCCGGCGGGTCTCAGAGTATGGTTACGTGAAAAGCTCACGTGCCACGGCATAACGGTGAACTGTCCGGGTCTGGCATGCGAATCAAAAGTACAGTTCCCGTACCGTTCGAAATCGGCACTGCAGAGATTTCCAGGAGGCAAACTGGACCGCCCCCTCCCCCTCCCCCCCCCTCCCCCCCCCCCCCCCGCTCAGACAGCATTGATAATTGTAGGCCGCCACTCTCTTTGTTGTGTGCCTTCAGGGCCCTCATGATCAGGGAGGGTGTTCAGCTGGGATTGTTGGGAAGCCTCAAGGAACGGCGCGGCACCGGCTACGGCTCCTCGCCCTCCGCGGCCGCTTCCGCGAGCCCGCGCCGGCGCCGGCGCCGTCGGACGCGGCGCCCGAGCCCGAGCCCGAGGAGCCGGCCTGGCCCGCCTGCGGGGCGGCCGAGGGCGGGACGGCCTGCGGGGCGGCGGGGGTCAGGGAGGGTCCGGCGGCTCGAGGAGGCGCAGGGGCGGGGGCCGGGCCGGGGCGCACGGCGGCGGGGCCGGCGGCGGTGGACATGCGGAGGTTGGAGACAGCGTTGTGCACGTCCCGGTCCGTGATCGTCCGCCTGCCCGGGCGGAAGGGAGTACGCCGTCAGGGGCCGAGGCGGGGCGGGTGTGGGGCACGAGACGCAGGCCGGCTCGCCTGCGGTTGGCCCCCGCGTTGTTCATCGCGTCCGTGAGGAGCCGCCCCATGACCAGCCTGGGGTACTCAATCGGCCGGCGGCGTGGGGGTACATGTACGGGATCGAGGGGCGCACCGCATGGCCTCGGGCCGCTGGCCGGCCTGGATCAGGCGCTTCACCTGAGGCGCGGGGTCAGGGGGGGGGGGAGTTGGAGCCAGGAAGGGGTACGGGCCTCCGCGTCGAAGGAGGCCTGGTCCATCTGGGCGGCGGCGGCCGCCGCGGCCGCCTGTTCCGAGATTGAGAGCGGCGCGGAAGCGGCAGCGGCGCCGTCGGCGGGGGCGGGGCCCGGGGCGGGGGCTGGGGCTTCGGCGGCGGGGATCTCGGCGGCGGCGGCGGCGGTGGCGAAGGAGATGGCGACGGCCGCGGAGGGCTCCACGGAGAGCCCGCGCGGGCCGCCCGCGGCCGCCGCGGCGACGGCCGCGCCGCCGACTCAGCGGGAGCGGGCGCGGAGGGCCGGCGGCGGCGCCGGGGCGTCGCTGGGGGCGTCGCTGGAGGCGGGCGGGGCGGGCGGGGCGGGGCGGTAGCCGATGGCGTCCTGGTGGGCCTGGAGCAGGCGGGACTTCCAGGCTGCCGGCATGAGGCGGCCCCGCGCCGGCTCCCCGCAGGCCCGCCCCAGCGACGGAGGCCCGCCTGCCGGGCGCACTCGGCCTCGGCCCAGCGGCCTGCGGGGGCGGGGGCGGCGCACCTTCCGCGGCCGCAGGCGCGTACATGAGGGGCGCCTCGGGAGACGGCGCGGCCGCTCCGCCCGGCGCCGCGGAGGCGGCCGGCGTCATCGCGGGGCGCCCTCGGCCCCCCGCGGCGGCGTGCCGGGCGCCCCGGGGCCCGGCGCTGGCGCGGAGGGGGCCGAAGCCAAGGCCGCGGCTCCTTCCGCGGCCTGCGGCAGCGCCCTGCGCCCGCGCGTGAGCGGCCGCCGCGCCACAACGCGAGAGGGCACAGCCGCGCACGGTCCGCAGTCGGGGTACTCGGACAGGAAGGGGTACCGCGCCCCCGCGCACGCCGCGCACACGTACTCCCAATCGTCGTCGATGTCCTGGGTACGGCTTCAATGGATGGGGAAGAAGCATGCGGAAGGTACGCAAGCGCGCCTGCTCCGCGGCGAGCCCGATGCAGCGGAAGTGGAACCAGTCCCAGCACGTCGGGCACTGCACGGATTCGAACCGCCGACCTCAGGGCGGGAGGAAACGGGAGCCGCGCGGGTTCGAACCTGGACCATGCAGCCGTCGTCCTCGCCCTCGCAGGTGCAGTACTTGAGGTCGAAGTTGTGCCCGTAGCTGCGGGGCGGGGTCGGAAACGATCGAAGGCAAGGAGGCCGTGAACCCCCCGCACCGGTTCCGGGGGTTCGTCGGCTCTCGCTCGGGCGCGAGCGTGCAGCGGTGGTTGGCTGGCCGAGCGTGAGGGAGGGGAGATTTAGCGGGGGTACAGGGAAGGGCACCGGGCATCCTGCTGTTGCCGCAGTCGCAGCGAAAGTCGCCCTTGCGGCCCAGGCAGAAGATCTGGGGTACGGGTCACAACGACGGGGGGTACCCGCCAGCCCCGCTCGCCTGGTGGTCCCGGTGGCAGAAGCCGACACACTGGCGACAGATACCCGCGTGCGCCGCGTTCTGCAGAGGCAGGGATGAGCTCGCCGCCGCTCCAGCGGGGCGCACGGCGATGGGGGGCTCGCGGACCTCCCCCATGGCCTCGCGGCAGGTCATGCACGTGTAGACGACCTGCTCAGCGTACCCCCTCCCGTACGCGCACTCGAAGACCGCCAGCCCCAGCGGGTCCTCCTCCCAGTCCTGGAGGGGGGGGGGTACCGTCACGCGAGAGAAGGGGGAAAAGCGGGCGGGGGCGCGGGGCGCCTGCTCCTCCTCCTCCTCCGCGTCGGCGTCCTCGTCCTCGTCGCCCTCGGCCACCACGTCCCCGTCCCCGCCCGCCCCCGCCGGCCCCGCCGCCCCCCCGGCTTCGCCGGCGGGGGCGGGGGCGGCCCCGGGGGGGAGCTCGAGCACGTCCCCCTCCAGCTCCCGCCCCAGCGCCACCGGCACTGCGCGGGCGCCGTTAGAGGGGGGCACGCCGAAGGCCCCGGCCCCATCCGCCCCGCACCGCGGCGGTCCTGCCAGATGCCCAGCAGCTCGTCGCTGGAGAGGGCGAGCAGGGGCGGCCGCGCGGGGCCCACCGGCGCCATCGCCACCTGCCGGGGGCGCGCCTCGCCTCGCCTCGCCTTGCGCGGTCCGTGCGGGAGGGGCGGGGGCGGCCGGCGCACGTGGACGATCGGGCGCGTCAGTGGCTCGTACTGCGCGGGGGCGCCGTCCTCCGCGGGGCGCATCTCCCGCTTGAACTGAGGGGCCCGTCAGCGGCGGGGCGCGGGAAGGCGGGGGGTACAGGGTTCCAGCGCGCCTGGATCGTGCGGAGCAGACGACCCGTGGCCGAGCTCCAGAGGAACTGAGGGAAACGGCGATTGGCGGGGTCCATGAGAAGCTGAGGAAAGGGGGGTACGGCGCACCCCGCGGCCGTCGTCGGACCCCCCCACGACGTACTCCCCGCACGGCGAGAGGTACGCGCCGCGGAAGTAGTCGCCGTTCCTGTACCCCTCGGCTGTGAAGCTGCGGGGGGCAAGATCGTCGGGCCGAGGGTGAGCGCTGGCACGGAGGGGGGTACGCGCACGTGCGGAGTCCGGGGATCTCGTCGATGGGCACGGGCTGGTCGGGGTTCAGCCGCGGGGCGAGCAGCGCCAGCAGATCGATGAGCGACGCGTGGCCTGCGCCCCCCGCGTGAGGCGGACCCGGCGCCGCGGGGGTACAGCAGAAGGGCACCCTTCTCGGAGGTGGCGAGGAGGCGCGTCCCGGAGCGGTCGATCTGCAGCGAGTTCACCGCCAGGCCCTCGGTCTGCGGGGTCGCGCCTCAGATACGGGGGTACAGAGCGCGCGCGTGCGTGCGGGGGTGCGGCGCACGTTGTCGCGGAGGAGGAAGAGGGGCCGGGAGGGGGCGCGCTCGTCCCAGGCGCGCAGGTGCCCCGTCTCGTCGCACGTGTACAGGAGCTCGCCCTCGCGAGCCGCCTCCACGTCCAGCACCCGGTCGCCCGACTCGGCCAGGCGCCGCGCCACCTCGGGGGGCGCCCGCCGGTCCCACGCTGCGGCGCGCCCGGCGGCCCCGGTCGCCCTCGGCCCCGGGGCGCTTCCCGGGACACGCGCACCGATGACGGACTTGCCGGAGCAGACGTAGAGGGCGCCGGGCGTGCGCGGGGACTCGCGGAGGCCCATCAGGAGCGGGGCGTTCAGGGAGCCGGCCGGCCGGCGCGCGCGGACATCGTACACCTTGACGACGCCCTCCTCGCTCGTCGACGCGACCTCCGCGTCGCGGTTCGCCCACAGGAGCCGCGTGAAGAACGTCGCGTAGTCGTCCACCTTGACGAGGCGCTTCGGCGTCAGCGGGCCGCGCGCCCCGCCCGCCGGCTGCAGGTAGCTCTCGAAGCCGAGGACTCCCGCGATCTGGAGCTGCGCGTGTACCCGCGTCTCAGGGGAGATAAGGTGAGCGTGCGCCTGCGATGGCGGGAGCTCACCGCGGTGTGGTCGGCCCCGCCGCTGGACGCCAGTAACACGCCGCTGGCCGCGTCATTGTTGAACGCGAAGGCTGCGCTAGATGTCAAGCCTCGTGGCGCAGCAGGGGGGGCGAGCGCACGTCCTGCGAGCTTCCGGCTGTTGTACGTGAGGCGGAGCGCGTGTGCGTCCTCCGCTCCAGCTTCAACCTGCAGGCGGAGCCTGGAGCCTCGCTCGCGGTCCGCCAGCGCCTTCAGCGGCGCCTTCATTTTCGACTGCAAGTACACGTACCCCGGCGCGAAACATGGTTGTGCTCGGTTTCGCGGGTCCTGCGGTCGCTGTGGCCTCGAGCTCGGCATCGGCGAGCTGTTGGGGCCATCCCGTGCAGCGCATCAGCCGCAGGGCCGACCTGCGCCCGTCAGCGCCGTCCCAGCGCGTCTCCGGCAGGCCGCATCGCACCTTCAGCAGCAGCCGAACTCCCCTTGTTGTGGCCAGCTCGCAGCCGGATGAGGATGGCGAGGAGAAGATCGACGCCCCGCAGAACCTCACGCCGTCGTCAAATGGCGTCGGTCGCGGCCGGGAACCGCTGCCAGTGGTGAGAGGGATCTCTGCCTGCCGCTAGCTAAGCGCTCGTGCGCCGCCTGATCGACCTGATCGCCTCGTGCAGAGGATCGTGGCATCGTTTGAGGGCGCTGCGGCTGGCGCCGTCGACTACGAGAAGATCAGCATCGATGCGCTGTACGGGGAGCGGCCGACGACGCCCGAGCGGCCGGCGAGCCCTGCGGGCCCGGCCTTCGTGGACCTCGAGGAGGCGCAGGGCAACCAGACCTTCGACGAGCTCCTGGAGTCGGTGCACGAGTTCCCCTGCGAGTACATCTTCAAGGCGGTGGGCACGGGCGGGCAGGACTTCGTCGACGGATGCGTGAGCCGCGTCGGCGGCGTCCTCGGGCGCGAGCTCTCCCCCGTGCGCCGCCTCCCGCCACGTGCCGCCCGCCGCCCGCCGCCGCGCGCCTGAGCTGCCCGCAGGACGACTGGAGCTTCCGGGAGAGCGGGCAGAAGAAGTACCACAGCGTCACGTTCACGCTGCTGGTCGAGTCCGCCGAGCAGGTGCCGCCTTGCCCGAGCTTTCCGCCCCCGCCCCGCGGCCCCCGCCCCTGACGGCGCGGCCCGGGTCGCCGCCAGATCCTCAAGGTGTACGACGCCATCAAGGAGGACCCCCGCCTGAAGTTCATCCTCTGACCCGGACCGCCCCCGAGCCCGGGCCCCGCCCTCGGTGGCCGCCGCGTGGAGGCCGCCGGCCCTGCGTGCATCCGATGAATCTCTGAGCCCTACGAGGCGATGTAGCATTCTCGAGTTAATATAATTAGGAATGTCGTTCAGAAACTGAGAAGACCATATGCACGAGTGCGTGCGCGTGCATATGCATGCATGCGCATGTGGCGCATGTGCGACGCGTGCCCGCCCGACCAGATCCAGCCAATAGCTGTGGAAGGCGCGCCCGCGGCCGCGGCGGACGCTGGACGGCACTCGGCCCTTCGATCGGTTCTCAATTTAAAGCGAAATATGCACACGAAATAGCGTTCACAAGGAAAAATTGCAAAGAAGATCTAGACAGGGAGATGTCTGCGGTTCGCCACCCGAAGCCGCTGGGCGCGACCGGGGCGGGGCCGGGGGCACTGCCTTGAAAACTACTGAAGCACTGCATGAAGTGAAGCGCGCGGGCCGGCGCCCGCCCGGCCGCCCCCGCGTCCCGATCGTGAAAAATCCGTCAAAAGGAGGACTGGAGGCCGCGAGCCGCGCGCGCTAAAGGAGGGCGGAGGCGAGGAAGCGGAGGCCGAAGGCGACGAGCAGGAGCCAGAAGGTCATGAAGCTGTACGCCAGCAGGAACCGCCTGCGCCGGCCCCGCTCGCACCGCCCCGGCGCCCCGGGAGAGAGAGGGGGGGGGGGTACGACGCACCCGCGGGGGATGCGCGGCGGCTTGAAGAGCTTGCCCCACGCCTCGCACGAGCCCTTCGCCTTGTACTCCGCCATCGCCTGCCCGGGGTACGCGCCCCGGTCGGATTCTTCTCCAGGGCGGATGGGGGTACGGGGATCGGACCTTGTCCTTCTCGACCCAGCGGCTCTGCAGCCACTTGCCGAGGGCCTCCTCGTCGGTCGGGACGTCTGCGGGGGTACAACATCAGTGTTCAGGAGGGCTGCTCCCGGAGGCGGCGCGACCGGCGGACCGGTGACGGGGATGCGCTTGAGGTGGAGGACGACCTTGCGGCCGGGGGCGTCGTCGAACAGGATCTGCCGGATGCTGCAGGGGGGAGGCGGGGATGCGGTCAGGGGGTACGCGTCGCGGGCAAGGCGGGGCGCGGCTCGCCTGGGGATGCCGCCCTTGAATCCCACGTAGACGATGGTGACGTCGTAGATCGCCTGGAGGGAAAGCCGTGAACGGCCGGGGGGCGCGGGCGGCGGGGAGGGTACGGGCGCACGGGGATGGCCTTCTCGCGAAGGCCGTTCACGCACGTCACGAAGCCCTTGACGCGGGGTACGAGGACGTTCTCCGGGACCGGCAGGTCCCGCTTCTTCGCGAACTCCTGCGCGGCGCGGGCTCGAATCGCTGCGGGGGTGTAGAAAGTTGGAAGCGGACCTGCGCGGCGGCGAGCTTCTTGGGGGTGTAGCGGGTGCCCTCGGGGAAGATCGCGATCCACAGCTTCAGTCTGTGCATGCGTCGGCGGAGGCGGCGGGGCGCAGCGCGGGCTGCGGGCGCACCCGTTCGACGTGCAGTCCTGGCTGAGGCGGTCGAGCGCGCGGAGGATGCGCGGACGATCCGACTCCCAGTTACGCTTCATGAAGAGCCAGTCCAGCATCCACATGCCCCAGCCGAAGCCGGGAATGTACTTGATCGGGTCCTGCGGCCGAGCTCGGTGGCGGGAATCGGCGGCGCGGCGGCGGGCGGCGGGCGCTGGACCTTCAGCAGGAACTTCAGCGCCCCCAGCTTCTCGTTGCGCTTCGAGAGGCCGTAGATGAACGCCCAGTCAACGTAGCTGAGGTGATTGAGGACGACAATGCCGTTCTCGTTCGGCGTGGCCGTGTCGCCGCCGTACAGGAACTCGATCGAAGGTGAATTGTCGACGACGAGGACCGCCAGACTGAGCAGCTGGTCCTGGAAGAATGCGTTGATTTTGAGGTGCCTGTGGGAGCGGTTGGCGCGGCATGGCAGGGCGTGACGCTACGGACGCAGCGACGCCCGCGGTGCGTCCGATCCCGCGGCACGGCCGCGGGACGCATGACGCTACAGCCACGCAGATCGCACCATTTCCTCGAAAAGGGCTGGACGAACAGCGCCGACAGGATCTGGCCGACGTTGCCCGCTAGACAACACGCCCAAATGAACCCGCCGCTGATCAGCCCGCGAACGAGCGCGAGGTAGCCCATTTTGGCGCCGTACCCCTCTAAGAAAGCAAATTTGTGCAAGGGAGGCAGAGAAGCGAGACCTCCGAGCAGGACAGCGGACATCGGCGATATCCAGGAGATGGCGGGGCAGCCGATATCCGTGCAGGACTACCTGACGGAGAGCGTGCGGCCGGCGCTGGTCCGCGCGCTGGTGGACATGGTCCGGTAAGCGCCGCGCGCCGCCGCTGCACTGCGGAACACTAGCTGCGGCCCGACGCCTGCGGCTGGCGCTGGCCGGTAGCTGGGCTCGGGGCTGATTGTGCGCCTGCAGGTCAAAGACGGAGGATCCCTATCAGTATCTTTCAACGTGGCTGGCGGAGAACAACCCGCGGCTTTCCATGCAGCCGCCGACGCCGGCGCCCGTGCGGCTCCACCTCTCCCGCATCTCGGCGCCCTGCCAGATGGTCTGGTGGTTCTGCCTCGAGAACAACATTCCCTGCGAGGTGCGCCGCCGCGCGGCCCTCTGCGCCCCGCCTCCTCTGTCCCGCAGCTAAGCCGCCCACACGAAGCCGCTCCCTTAGCTAAGCCGGAATCCAGCAGTTCCATGCTTTCGCCGCCCGCCCCCAACCGCCTCGCTGATGGGGCGAGGCACTGAGTGGCGCGCCCCGCGCCCCGCGCAGCTGGTCGACGTGGACTTCAGGCGGGGCGAGCAGTACTCACCTGAGTTCCTGGCGATCAGCCCGTCCGGCTCCGTCCCCGCCATCGACGACGGCGGGGTCCGCGTCTCCGAGCCGTGCGCGCGGTACCCCCCGCCACGCTCTGCTCCCCGCGCGACCCTCCCCGCAGGGGCGCCATCATCCGGTACCTCGCGGGGAAGCACGCCGTGCCCTCCAACTGGTACAGGTGCGGGACCCGTACCCCTCGGGGGCCCGACCCGCAGAGGGAAGGCGACCTCGCGGGGCAGCGTGGGCCCGTACGGGGCGGGGGTGGACGCGATCCTGGAGTGGAACGCGCGGCGGCTGTACCCCGCTGTGGGGGAGGACGTCGCCTTCCCGAACGCCCTCGGCTCCTCCGAAGGCGCGGGCCGCCCTGCCCCTCCCCACCCCCACCCTTCTGACGGAGGGGTACCGCGCAGAGGTGACGGACGCGGTGCTGCAGAACGCGTTCGAGCGCGGCTGCCGCGCCGTCGACCACGGCCTCCGCCTCGTCAACTCCTGGCTGGTGCCCGCCCCTTGCCCCTCGCCCCCCGCCCCGCCCCGGGCCGACGGGGCCGGGGCAGGAGGGGCGGGAGTACGTGGCGGGCCCCGAGATCTCCGCCGCCGACCTCGCCGTCTTCACCTCGTCCGCCCCCCTCCCGCCAGCCCCCGCGCCCCGCGCCCCGGCCGACGCCCCGCAGGGTGGCGACGCTGGAGTGGGCGAACAGCGACCGCTTCCCGCGCCCCTACTCCATCCCCTGGACCGAGCTGCCGGCCCTCGCCCGCTGGTACCAGGCCCTCTCCGACCGCCCCGCCTGGCGCCAGGTGCACGCGGCCCCGCCCGAGCGCTCCGAGGGCGCCGGCGCCCGCCGAGCCGGCGGGGCAGATCGCCGGGGGGCCGGGCGGGCACCTCTCCTACCTCGCCCAGTTCCACCGCAACGCGCCCAACCCCACCAAGGTGCGCCCCCCGCAAGGAAATGATCGGAGGTCTCTTCGCCGCCTGACAGGCCGGCGCCCCGCCGGCAGGACGTCCCCCACGAGGCGTGCCCCTACCCCGCCCCGCGGCCCTTCCCGCTCCCGCCCGCCGCACGGTACCCCCCCGCCTCCTCGGGGGAGGAGGAGGAGGACGAGCTCGCAGTCCCTGGGGGCGGCCGCATTGTCGAGGCGTAGGCACAGTCGAACGATCGCTGCCGGCTGTATACTAGTATTCGAATCCCCCAACCCGATAGCGCTGCGATGGCACGTCATCGTGGCCGCGTGAAAGGGCTTCAATCGGGCGGGACTTGCAACGCACAGCGCTAGCGCCGTATACGTAGTAGCGCCGCTACTAGCGCGGTCACGGGGGGTACATCGTGCTAATGGTCTTGACTGCCATTGTACATGTCCGGCGCTACAGCAATCAGCCGCGAGCGAGTTTCGCAATGTATAGCGCTTTGAACGACACCCCAGAAGCACGCGCAACCCTATAGCTGCGCGTGCGCGATCATGTTCTAGCAAGCGCCGGCGCCACCTTCGAATTCTCGCAGATCTTCGGAATTCTCTGCAGCTGGCAGCGAATCGTCCTTGACTCGGCGATCAGCCTCTTCTTCTTCCTCAACTTGCGATAGGCAATCAGCCGACGGCGCCCTGGTCTTGAGCCGGCGCGCGCCGGTCTCCGTCCGGCGCGGCGGTCTGCATGGGCAACCGCGGCGGGAGTCTTGCCCGATCGAAGTCGGATCGGCCTCGGCCTCGCAGCGACAACGCGCAACCTCGCCGCGTCGTGAGGTTCGCGTCTTGAGATCGGAATGCGCCCTTGAACCGTCACCCTTAAAGCTTTTCACGCATCGCTTTCGTGCCCAGCGCGTCGAGCAGGAGGACATGGCCCGCGGAGGACGCGGCCGCCGCGTACGGCCGCGGGAGTTTGATCATGAGCGCCAGCGCGCCGAGCGGGAGCTGCAGCTCCGAGGGGGGCCGGGAGAGCCCGAGCGCGCGCTTGGAGGCCAGCCCGTACAGCGTGCGCCAGCTGCAGCGGAACGGGCACGCGGCCGCGGAGGGCGCTGGCGATGGGCGGCAGGGGCAGGGCCAGCCGGGGCTCGATCTTGCGCTGGAGCTGCTGCCGCAAGGGGACCTCGAGGAGGCGGCGCGCGCCGCGCTCGTCGGGGAGTCCGGCGGCCAGGGCGGCGTGCTCGGCCGCCGCGCCGCCCCGCAGCACGGCGCGCTCGAGGCCTACCTGCCCTCCCGCCTCGCCACGTCCGCCGCCCCGCCCTTCACCGCAGTTATGGCACCGCTGCTTTCTTGACGCCAGCGGCAGTGAGCTGCAGAGGCTCGCGCGGCACCACGGGGCGGGCGCGGCGGGCGCGGCACTCTCGCGGGCCCCCGAGCCTCAGAGCGGCGACGAGAACTGTGCCGCTCTCTTCGTCGACGTTTCGGGGTACGCGCCCCACCCTCTCCCGGCCCTCTCCTGCCCCGCATCGCTCCCCCTCTCTCTCGCCCCCCCCCCCCCCCCCCCCCTCCCCCTTCTTTCCCTTTCCCCCCCTTGACCCTTTCCCCCTCATTAGACTCCCCCCTCCCCGCCCACCCCCGCAGCTGAATCGAACCCGGTGGCAGATTCACGGCGCTGGAGGCGGCGATCTTCGGGCAGTGCGGGGCGGACGAGGCGCGGGCGGCGGGCGAGCTGGCGGCCACCCTCAACGCCTTCCTCTCCGCGCTCCTGGAGGAGGCCGAGCTGCACCGCGCCTGCTGCCGCTGCGACGTCTCCGTCGAGAGCTTCGGTGCCCCGCGCACGGCACGCGTCTGATCCGGAGCTCGGCCCTCACGCTGCTGCAGCCGGAGACGCGATGCTCATCGTCTTCTCCGCACCGGCTGACGCGGCGGGGTCGGGCGGCGCGACGCACCCAGCTCTCGCCGCCGGCCGCTGCGCCGCCGGCCTTGTGCGGCAGGCCGCGGCCTGTGGGGGCCAAGGCCCTTCGCTGTCACCCCTCTCCATCCACATCGGTCCCCGAGCCTCTGATTCCCCTCCCCGATTCGTCCCCGAGCTTATCGAGCGACCGCGCCGGCCGCAGGCGTCGGCGCCGGCAGCGTCACGCGCTGCTACCCCGGGACAGGTGAGCAGCCCCTGTCCTGAAGAGCTCGGTGGCTCCCCTCCGCCCACGCGCGGCCTTCCACAGACACTCGACGGCACAGCGTGTGCGGGGGCCCGGCGGTGCAGGAGGCGTGCGGCGCGGAGCCGCACGCGCAGCGCGGGCAGGTGGCGTGCGGGCGGGCGGCCCTGGACGAGATCCTCGCGCAGTGGCCCTCCGCGCGGGGTGCGCCAGGCGCGGCGCGCGCGGCTCGCCCACGCTCACAGCGCGCCTGCGCCGCGCGGTTGCAGCCACGGCGCTGCCCTCCGGCTTCTCCTTGCTCGAAGTGGATTCCCTGGGCCACTGCGAGCCAGACCGGCACGTCGCGCGCGCCGCCGAGGCCGCGCGCCCGTCGCTGGGGCTCGCGGTGGCGGCCTCCCCGTTCGTGCCCCTTGTCGTCCGCGAGTCGCTGAGGGAGGGCCTGCCCGCCTGGCACGACGAGGTCTGCCCGGGCCCGTCGAACCGCGCCCACGCGCTTTCCCGTCACACAGGCCCCCCTCCGCAGATTCGAGAGGCCTCCGTCATGTTCCTGAGCGTTGGGGGCGTGCTTGCGCCGGCCTCGCCTGCGGTTGCAGAGAGAGGAGCCGCCGGCGTGGCGTTCCTGGCCGGCGGCTGGCCGTCGGGTCGGCCCGAGTCGGAGCTCGAGCGCGGCGCCGGCGGCGGCGGCGGCGGCGGCGAGGGCGGCGAGGGCGAGGGGGCGCATACGCGAGCGCGGGCGGGGCGCGCCGCTTCCAGGAGTCTCTGGCCCGCGCCACGGAGATCCTGGAGGGCGTCTGCGAGCGCCGAGGCGGCGTTCTCAACAAGGTTCCCTCCCGCGCCGGCCGCAAGTCACCGCAGCCAGTTTACCGATCGCTGCAGATCATCGTGGACGTGCGCGGATCCGGAGCCCAGAGTCGAGGCTCAGGGCGACGCGATCTCATGCGCGGGGGGCGCGCAGGACAAGGGCTGCGTGGCGGTCGCGGCCTTCGGCCTCCCCTTCTTCGCCCACCTCGACGACGCGTGCGCGTCGCCGGCCCGACCCGCGGAGGCGCCGGCCGACGCCGACGCCGGCGGGCGCGCGGGGCGGCAGGGGGCGGGCGGTGGCGGCGGGCGAGGAGGCGCTCGCGCTGCTGGCGGCGGCCGGCCTCCCTCCTCCGCCGGCATCGCCACCGGCAGGCGCGGCCCCTCCCGCCCTCGCCTCGATCCCCCGCCCCGCCCCGCCGGCCCCCGACGCGCCCGCCCCGCAGGTGCTTTGCCGGCATCGTCGGCGCCCGCGATCGCCGCTGCGAGTACACCGGTGCGCGGCGGCCCCCGGCGGCTGCTCATGATCACTAACATGTCAACTGACCGGCGCGCGCGGCGCAGTCTTGGGGCGCACGGTGAACCTCGCCGCCCGCCTCATGCAGCACGCCGAGAACCGCGTCCTCGTCGACGAGGCCACGTGTGCGTCTCCTCGGGCGCCGCTGCGCGCCGCCGGGCCGGCTCCGGCCGACGCCCCTCCGCGCAGGCCGCCGCGCCCGCCAGCGCGCCGCTTTCTCTCACCCGCCCCTCGCCCTCCGCCTCAAAGGGTGCGGGTCTCGCGAGCCTTTGCGCCGCCCGCACGGCCGCCTGCAGGCACTCGCGATCGCGCTCCGCCGACGCTGCGGCGCTCAGCTTCGAAGGGCTCACGGAGGCGCACGCGCTCCTGAGCGTGAAGTCCTGGCACGGGGCTGCCCGTCGGGCGTCCCGCAGCGGGACGGTCGGCCGCCCCGTCCGCTGCATGCGCGCCGCCTCTGACGCGGGCCTCCACCGCTCCGGACCCCGCGCAGGCGGGCGTCGCTCCGCTGGTGGGCCGCGACTCTGCCGTGAAGCAGGCGACCAAGGCGCTGCTCTCGGGCGCGGCCGGCGCGGCCGGCGCGCGGCGCGCGCTGCTCGTCGAGGGCCCCGCCGGCGTGGTCCGCCCCGCCCCTCCCGCTCCGATCCGGCCGTCGCCGCCCGGACGAACCGCCTCCTTGCGCAGGGCAAGAGCTCCCTGCTCGCCGCCGTGGACGACGCCGTGGGACGGCGCGGCCTCCCCTCGCTCACCCTCTCCGGCGGTCCGGCGGCCCCCGCCTGCTCTCCCCTCCCGAGCGCGCGCCCGGGTGCCGATGCCGGGGCGCAGACCCGGCGCGGGGGGAGCCGTACAGCGCCTGGCGGGAGGCGCTGCGGCCCGTCCTCAGAGCCTGGAGCCGTGGGGCGGCCCCGGCGGCCGCCGACAGCTCCGGGATCGCGAGCGCAGCCGAGTCGGCGGTGCCGAGCCGCGTCCACTCGTCGGAGAACCTTGGGGCCCCGAGCGCGATGGCGGCCCCGGCGGGGCCGACCTCGCGGGAGCTCGTCCTGAGGAGGCTGGCGGCGCTGCTCCCCGCGGGGGCGCTGGACGCGCGCGCGGTGGCCTGCCTGCCGCTCCTCAACGCCCTCCACCCGAGGCTCGCCATCCCCGAGTCGGAGGAGACGCGCACCATGTCCGCCCCCGCCCCGCCCCGCCCCCCCGGTTCTTCCCGCAGCTGAGCGCTCCCGGGCAGGGACTCGGAGGTCCGGCGGCGCGAGACCGAGCGGCTGGCGCTGCTCGTGCTGCGCGCCCACGCCACCGAGTGCTCCGCGCTCGCCGGTGCCCCGCCGCCCGCTGTCGGCGCCCTCTTCCTTCGCGCCTCTACTCACTGGGATGCCGGCGCAGCGATGTTCGGCGCGCCGCCCGGGGCTGCGGAGAACAGTAGCCGGCGGCGCAGCCACGGGCCGGCCGGGGCGTCGGGGCGGCTCGAGGCCGCTCGCCCTCGGCCGACCGCCGTGGCGGCGGCGGCGGTCGGCGGCGGCCTCGAGGCGCGCCGCGTGGCGCAGGCGCTCGCGATGGAGCCGGCCTGGGCCCTCTCCTCGATCTCGATGGAGGGGGGGGAGGCCCCGTCCCCTCCGCCCCCGCCCTCGGAGAACTGGCGGTCGAACCCAGGGCGCGCCCAACCCGCCGGCGCCTCCATTCTTCTGATCGTGGACCACGTGGTGCGCGCGTCCGGCTCGAGCGAGCCTCGGGCTCCTGCTCTCTGCCGTCTTGCTCACACGCGCCCGGCCAGGAGTGGATCGACAACCTCTCCCTGTCTCTCGCCCTCGCCGTGCGCACCCGACGCTGTCGCCTGCGCCGTAGTCGGCCCCGGCGCGATCCGCCCTCGGCAGGCCGCGCAGCCCGGCGGCCCGGCGGTGCTTCTTGCTGCGTACCGCACGGGCGACTCGTCGTTGGGCCGGCAGGTGCCGCTTCCCCTCGATGCCGCCCGCGGAAGAGCGTCCGAGCCGGCGCGTCTGCAGGCGGAGGCGCGGCGCGAGAGCGTCGCGGCGGCCGCGGAGCGCCTGGTCCTCGCGCCCCTCTCCGAGTCGGACACGCTGGCGCTCGCCCGCTCCGCCCTGGGCGCTCGCTCCCTGGGGCCCGCGGTGAGCCGGCCCTCGCCTCGGGACCCGGCCCCTCGGCCCTCGGCCGGGTGCGACGCGTCGCGGTGCGATGCGGGGCGGCAGGCGATGCGGCTGCTGCTGGAGCGCTCGGGCGGCCTGCCCCTCCTCGTGCGGGAGGTGGCGGGGGCCCTCCAGCTCTCCGGCCTCCTCCTCCCCTCCCGCCCGCCCCCCGCCTCGAGCCTCCCCGCCCCCGCCCCCGGGTGCCCGCCCCGCTGCAGTCGCCCTCACGCCGCCCCGCTGACGCGCCGTGCCGCGCCCTCTGGCAGGGAGGGCGGCGAGGCGGCCGACGCTGACGGGGGCGGGGAGGACGACGACTCCTCCGTCCTCGAGCTCGTGCGCGCGGCGCCTCGAGCCGCAGCCGCCCGCCCCGGCGGCGTTCGAGGGGCGGGGGCAGGTGTCGCTGGAGGGGGCGGCGGCGGCGATCCCCGCCGACTTCGCCGCCCTTGTCGTCTCCCGCCTCTCCGCCCTCCCCTTCCGCGCCCAGCTCCTCCTCAAGGCCCGCCCCGCCTCCGCCGCCCCGCCCCGCCCGCCGGCGCACCCGCTCAGGCGCCGGCAGGTGGCGGCCGTCTGCGGGCTCCAGTTCCCCATCACCCTCCTCTGCGCCGTCCACCCGCTCTCCTCCGCCGGTGCGCCTCGCCGGGCCGCTTCTGCGTGGGCGGCACTGATTGCCGACCCGGATCGTGGCGCGCCGCAGAGCTCGTCGCCGATCCGGTCATGCTCGCCCGCGCCCTGAGCGGTGCGCCCCTCTCTTGAGCCCGCGCCGGTGAGAGGCTCACCGGCGTCCGGCGTACGCGCCGCAGGGCGGGACGTGGCGGACTTGGGGCTGGAGAGGGTGCGCCGCGCGGAGGTCGAGCGGGGCGGGGGCGAGGAGGCGGGGTCGGGGTCGGAGGGCGGCGGCTCGGAGAGCGAGAGCGAGAGCCTGCTGGCGGCGGACGCCCCCGAGCCCCTCTTCCGCTGGCGCCACGAGCGCATCCGCAGCGTGCGCCGGCGCCGCCGCGCACCTCTCCTCACTTCGCTGACGGGGCCGACGTCGCGCGCAGGCGGTGCTGGGCCTCCTCCTGCCCGCCCAGCGGCGCGCCCTCCACGCGCGCGCCGCCCTGCACCTCGCCCAGGCACCCCCTGCCCCGCCCCCACCTCCCTCCCGCCCTCCCATCCGCTGAGGGCGCGTCCGGCGCAGAAAAGCCGCGCCCTTCACGCGGCCCGCTCCGACGACGCCGTTGCGTACCACGTGCGCGCGCGCTCGAGCGCCGCCCTGCACTGGAGCCTCGGCCCCCGCCGACGGCGCGGCGCGGCGGGCAGTGGGAGCAGGTGGGCCACCGGCGCCTCGCTGCACTCTCCCTCGTCCGCCTCGCGTTCGAGGTGAGCGCCGTCGGCGCCCCGTCGCCGCCTGCACGCCGGCCCGCGCCCGGCCCGACGCGCGCGCGGCAGGCCCGGCGCGTCTTCGACAACGCGACGGCGGTGGACGCGCTGGAGCGCGCCGCGGGGCTCCTCGGCGGCGTCAGGCGCGACGCCGCTGGCGCGGGGCGCCTTTCCGCGGCGGCGGGCGGGGCGCTGGAGGCGGAGGAGGCGGTGGCGCGCTCCGAGCTCGGCGCCGCCCTCTCCGACGTCGGCAGCTTCCCCGAGGCCGTCGCCCAGCTGACCGTGCCACCCGCGCCGCCCCCGCCGCCCCGTCCGCCCCGCCGCCCCTCACCCTCGGATTCGCAGGCCGCCCTGTCGCTGTTCGAGGAGGGGTGCCGCGTGCAGCCGGCCCTGCGCAACCCGCCCGCGTCCCCCTGGCGACCCTGGGCGCCGTCGCCCGCCAGGTTCTCGCCCCTTCCCTGCTTCTCCGCCCGCCCCGCCTGCGCCGAGCCCCCGCCCGCAGCTCTTCCGGCGCGCCAAGGAGGCCGCCGCGGGCCCCCGCCGGCCCTCCCCGCCGACCATTCGCGCCGCGCTGGACGCGCTGCTGGCGACGCCGCCGCCGGGCGCGTCGACGGCCGAGGAGGCCCTGGCGACCCCGCCAGCGCTGCGCGCCGTCCTCGCCGGCCACATCCTCGCCGACGTGCGCCGCGGGCCCGCCCTCGGTGCGGCGGCTGCGGGGGCGCCTGACCGCGCCGGCGCCCTCCCGCCCCCGCCCCAGGCCCTCGCGAAGATCAACGACTTCCCGCGGGCCGCCGTCGTCGGACTCCGCTCCGCGAACGCCGCCGAGGCCCGCGGCGCCGTCTGCGCCCCGGTCCTCGCCCGCAGCTACGCGTTCGTGCCCCCCTCCCTTTTCACTGCAGCTTCGAGCTCCCGGTTCGCTTATTGTTAAAGCGCCCGCAGCATCGCGGCGATCCCGTTCACCCTCGCCCCCGGCCTGAAGCTCCTGAAGCTGTGGCGGACGTACGAGCGGAAGGTGCGCGTGGCTCCAGCGGGCGGAGGAGGGGCCGCCGCGGGCGGGCCTGCCTCTGACTCGGGCGCCCCAGGCGGTGGAGCACGCGGGGGCGGTGGGCTCGGCCGAGCGCGCCGGCGTCCTCACGCTCCTCGCGCTGAACGCGCTGAGCCGCGGCGAGGGCGGCACCCTCGCCCTCTACATCGAGCACGCCTTTGTGCGCCCCCACGCCACCCCCCCACCCCCACCCCCCGCCCCCTTCCTAACCAATGAAACAACGATCCGGATCCCGCTGCATTTTTGACGCGCTGGCAGGCTCACGCGGGGGCGGCGGGGAACCCGGCGCGGGCGGAGGAGCTGCGCATCTTCATCGGCGTCGTCGCCATGTACCGCGGGGACATTCACGCGTGCGCCCGCGCCCCTCGGCGCCCCCTCGGCCCCCCCTCGGCTGCAGCCGACGCGGGGCAGGCTCGAGGAGGCTGCGGCGGTCCTCGCCGGCGCCGTCGGCGGCCCGGCGCGCCTCTTTGGGGTCGTCTTCGCGTGCCTCGCGGCCGCCACGCGCCGCGCCCTCGGCTGGCCGGCCCTCGCCGGGGGCCCGCCCCTCGCGGAGTGCGCGCGGGCGCTGGAGCGGGCGCTCGCCTCGATCCCCGGTGCGCCTCCCCCGCGGCCGGGCGGCTCGGGCGCTCCTGGTGCGAGACTCGGCGCGGGGCGGGCAGGGCTCGGGGACATCGAGGGGGAGCTCGCGGCGGGGGCCCTCGCCCTCGCCGCCGCCCTCCGCGCCCTCGCCCCAGCCGGCGGGCCTGGGGCGCCGCTGGAGCCGAGGCGGCGGCGGCGGCCGAGGCGGCGGCGGGTATGCGCGCGGGATCCTCGCCATCGCGGCGCGGGCGCCGGCCCCCGGCATCTTCTTCGCCGCCTGCGGCCGCCTCTACGCCGCCCTCGCCACCGCCGCCCTCGCCCGCGCGGGGGGCCCCGCGCCCCGGCCTCCGCCCCCGCGCGGCGGCTGGCCTCGGAGCTCCTGCGCGCCGCCCGCCTCGCGTGCCGCCTCGCGCCGGTGAACCGGCCGCTCCTCCACGCCGCCCGCGGCCTCCTGCACCCGTCCCGCGAGGCCGAGGAGTGGGCGGAGGCGGCGTCCGGCCGGGTCGCGCGGGGCCTCGAGCCCGTCAAGGCCTCCTCGCCCGCCGCCCTCGCCCGCGCCCTCTCCCTCCTCGCCTCTTGACTTCATTTCGCCTTTCCGCACGACTCGGCGACTTCGGTTCGTGCCGCAGTGCTGTACAACTTGTACTACAGCTATAGTACACTATCGATAGGGCATTAATTTCATTCATTCATCTAGGATTTAATACTGAGATTATCGACAGTAGCCGCAGTTACAGCTTTCGTGCGTGCCCATATGCATGCACGTCAGCTTCTTTTTGTTCAAGCCGGTCCTTTTTTCTCATGCTACTTTATTCCATCATGATCATTTTATTCGAGATGCGCATTACTACTTTTCTACTTCGCATACTACTACTACTACTACTACTACTATTACTCGCATTATTGAGTCGCATACCACCTTTTGGCAGTGTGATCATTTTTTCAAATGACCTGTGAGTCTGTGACATTTGCATCCCAAACTTTGGAATCTTAAGCTTGCATCCCAAACTCTGGAATCTTAACAGCCTGGCCGCTGAGTTGCAATTGGCCCCCGCGGCCCAATTGGTTTCCCAAGTTCCTCTATACTGGTAGCTACGTATATACTTCGAATTCTGGGTTATCCGCTACGTGCACTACCGACTCGCCTGAGAGAGGCCGTCGCGCCTCGCCTCCTGTGCCCGGTGCTCTCTACCTACGGTCAGGACGCTAACTCTGTCTCCAAATGCAACTCGTTCCGAGGCTCCGCGCCGGTGCCCGATCTCCCCGGCCCCTCGACGCGCCCCGCACCCCCGCCTACGCAGGGGCGCCCTGCGGGGGCGCCACGGACCGCAGGTTGTGGATCGCCCCGCAGTCCAGCACCTGCGCGCGCGCGAGTGGAATGAGCCCGGAGGGCGGGCCGGCCCCGGGCAGTCGCTCGGGACGGACCACGGAGAAGCGCTGGTAGGAGAAGGGGAGGGCGGAGAGGGAGGCCGCCAGGCGCGCCCCCGCCTCCCGCCGCGCCGACGCCTGCGCCCACGTCAGACCGAGCGGAGGGCGCCCCGCCGAGGAGCCTCAGAGGGGCCTGGACCTTGGAGAGCATGGCGAGGATGAAGGGGTCGAGGAGGTGCGCGGCGGCCCGCAGGCGCTCCACCACCCGCGCGAGCCCCCGCGGGGTCACGGGGCCGTCCACCGCCTGCCGCCGCCCCGGGTCGGGTCGGGCGGGGCCGCACACCGAGCCGACCCGGGCGCACCATGGCGTCCTCGAGCTCGCCGGAGACGACGGCGCGCACGAGGGAGAGCATCTCCGCCTGCGACAGCGCCGGGTACCGCCTCTTCCACGCCTCCACCTCCTGCCCGGCCCCGGCGTCACCCCCCGCCCGGCCGCGCCGCCCGGGGTTGGGGCCGGGGCCGGGGCGGGTGCGGGTGCGGACGGCGAGGGCGATGTGGGCCTCGTGGGAGGCGCGCCCCGGCCAGAGCGCGTGCCCGCCCCGCCCGATGTAAGCATAGCACTCTGGCCATACGCTCCCGTCCAGCGCCATCTGGGGATACACGCGCGCCGCCGTGAGGGGCTGCCGGCGGGGGTACGAGAAGGTGCGAGCTGGGCCCTGCCGACCTGCAGGCGGAGCCCGTGCAACAGCGAGTACCGGTACCCGCCTGCGCGGAGGGGTGGATACGGTACCCCCCGCGGCGAGGGAGGGGGGACGGAGCGGGTGCGGGGTACCCTCGGTCTCGTGCATGCGTTCGAGCTGGGGCTCGTCGAGGTACGTGATGTAGACGCAGACGTCCGTACCCGGGGAGACCTGCAGCCCGGCGGGTATGCTGCCGTACCTGGGGGGAAGAGGTGAGGCGGGGGTACAGGGCCGCGGCGGGCGCAGCGGAGGAGGGGCGCGCGAGGTGACGATCATAGTGTAGACCGAGTCGAAGTCTCGCAGGTAGGCTCGCATCACGGGGATCACGCAGCGCGCCCCGCCGCCCATGAACTGCACCGGCGGGCCACCAGCACGTCGGATTCGGGCCGCGCGGGCGGGGGCCGCGCGGCCTGGCGGCCTGCGGGCGGACCTTGCGCTCGAGCTGCACGGGGGAGGCGTTGGAGCCGTAGCCGAGCACGGGCGTGCGGCGGGCGAGGTCCAGCTCCTCCGCGCTGCAGACCTCCGCCAGCCGCCGCCCGCCGCCCTCGGCCCGCCGTCCGTCCAGCCGAATGCGCGGAACAGGAACCCCTTCTCCGCGCGCTCCCTCTTCGCTCGGCCTCGCAAGCGCGTCCGGCACCTCGTACACTGCCGAGCGAGCGATGTGAGCGTGCGCATCGATGCCGCGGGAGCGCCGCGTTGGGTCGTGGCCACAAACCTTCTCCATCAACGAACACAAAAGAGGAGGCGGGCCTCGGATAAGGGTAGCTGAGCGCAGCGGTGGTCGGGGCGGCGAAAGCGCGGAGCGCTCAGACGGAGCGCACCCCTTGGCGCGGAGCAGCGGGTCCCAGACGTGTTCGCGGCTGGCCGCAGCGGCATCGGGCCCCGACATCGCGGCCGCGCTCGCTCTCGCAGCCGCGCACGCGCGTTTCCTCTCGCGGGGCCACTCCGGTGCCGCTTTGGCGGATCTTGTTTGTGCTGCACGCTCGAGCGCTCGAGCGCACCTGCAGCTGGTGCTGGCTTGCAGCTGAAAGTCAGGCGCCTGTCGTGCTGGGTACCCCCGCGACGAAAAAAAGATGCCGCGCCGAACTAGCTAGCAGCGCCCTGGCGCCTCTTCTCAGCGGGAATTGACAAAGGAGCGCATGGAAGGTTCGTTCCGCGGCGATGCGGGCCCAGTGGCCAGTTGTGCGCTGAGCTCGCTGAGCCGAACCCGCGCAGGGCCGGGCGGCCCGTCCAGGGCCGCCTCGCAGGCGCGGAGCTTAGGTGGCAAGAGCCTGGTTAGCAGCAGGAGCGTATCGGGACTCTCCGTGTCCGAGCTCCTGTGCGTCGGCCCGGAGCGCCCCGAACGCGCGGCGCTTAGCTGCGGGCCTGCGGACAAGGTGCTGACTCGCGTACCGCAGCGAGCGAAGCCTCCCGCCCAAGGGCCTCGGCTCCTCGGCCTCGGCGGCCCAGCTGCGGGCGAAGTCGACGACGCCGCCGGCGGCCTCGGAAGTCGTGCCGCCGGGGACGCTGGACGACGCGCTTGTCTTCGGGTACGGGAATGTGCGCTCGACGCTGGCGCTGCAGCAGCTGCGGGAGCCGCCGCGCGGCCCCGCCGCCCTCTCGATGTCCGAGGCCTACCTCCGCCGCATCCGGTGCGCCGCCCGCCCCCGGCCCCGCGCCGGGGCGGGCCGGCGGCCGAGGCGCGGGGCAGGGCGGGGAAGGGCGGCTCGAAGGCGGGCTACCGGAGCGCGGAGGAGGACCCGGAGCGGCAGCGGGCGCTGCAGGCCCGCAACGCCGCCCTCGCCCCCTCACCACCGAGCTCTTCCAGAGTCCGCCGCCCGCCTCGCCTGCCCCCCGGGCCCCGGCCCGGCGCGGGGCCCACGCGGGGGCGGCAGCGGGCCCGCCGGGGGCGCGGGAGATGGCGGCGGAGGGGTGGAGCGAGACGTCGCCCCTGGCGCTCTACGTGCGGCGCATCCGGGGCCCCGGGCACGTCCTCCCCGTGCGCAAGCAGGTCGGCGTGATCGGCAACGTGGAGCGCATCATCGGCCTCGCCGCCATGAAGCCCGGCGAGGAGCGCCGCGAGACCGACTTCTGCTACCTCACCCGCGTCCGCCCCGCCCCGCTCTCCTAGCTCGCGCGTTCGATCCGGCCGAGGGCCGATCCCCGCGGGGCGCAGAACGGGCTGATGTGCATCACGGGGGACGGCCGCTCGGACTTCATCTCGATCTCGAAGCACATGCGGGAGGACTACCAGTACCGCATCCTCGGCACCATGAAGGTCTTCCGCCTCTGGCGCCACTGGAAGGCCCGTACCCTCCCACCTTCGCCTCCTGTCCGCGCCCTGCCGCTCCATGCCGACCCGGCGGGGCGCAGATCTTTCGGGCGTGGAAGAATCTGACGAAGTGGCGGCTCTTCAAGAAGACGCGCAAGAAGCTCGCCAAGAAGCTCATCGCCCACTGGCCCCGCTTCCACCAGGCGCGCCCCCCGCGCCCCGCCCCGCGCCCCCGCGGGGCCGCCCGCCGCTGAGGCGTGCGGGCAGTGCATCCTGGAGGTGGCGGGGGCGGTGGAGCCGGTGGCGGGCCTGCAGCTCGTCATCGTCAAGCCGCACGCGGGGATGGGCCTCGCCGACTTCGTCGAGACCCAGACCAAGCACGAGGCGCGGCCCCGCGCCCAGCCACGCGGCGGGGCCGCCCGCCCGCCGCTCACGTGACGAGGGCGGGGCGCAGCTGCTGATGAAGAACTACATCCGGGACTGCCTGCGGGCGGCCGTCGCCCGCATCGACCGCTGCATCCGCGAGGAGCGCGCCGCCCGCGCCCAGGTGCCCCGCCTCCCCTCTCCTCGGCTTCGAGCTCGTTGTTCAGAGGAGCGGCAGGACGAGGCGGAGGTGCGGGTGGACCCGCTGCCGCGCCTCGCCCGCCTCATCCGCCTCTGCGAGTACGTCGTCCTCGTGCGTCCGTCTGCCGTACCCCTGCCCCGCTCTCCCCCTCCCCCTCACGCCTCCCGCAGGAGGCGATGCTGCTGGCGGCGGTGCGGTCGGTGGAGGAGTTCCTCGCGGCGGCGCGCCTCGACTCCGCCGCCCTCTTCCGCGTCACCGTCTCCCTCGACCCCCGCTCCCAGGCGAGCGCTCCCCGGCCCCGCCCCCCCGTTCCTCCGGGGCGAACGCTCGCCCCAGGTTACGATGGAGCCCGAGGCGAACCTGCTCGCCGAGGCCGTCGGCCAGCTCCTCAAGAACACCCTCACCCAGGTCGGAGGGGGGTACGGGTTCCGTCGGGGGGTACGGTGCTCACGGCTCCGTTCCCCGCAGCTCCGGCACCAGCCGCGCGTCATCTTCCACGTGAGCTCGCGTACCCCGCCCGCGCTCCCCCCTCGCCGTCCAACCCCTCGCGCCCCGCAGCCGCCCTTCCACGAGATGCTGCACGCCTCCGGTGCGGCCGCCTCCCCCGCGTCTCCCCCCGTACCCCCGGGCGACGGGCGTACCCCCCAGGGATCTCGGCGAAGGCGCTCACGAACCCGGTGAACGGGATGGACATCGGGGCGTACCTCGCCGGGACGCCCTCCTTCCGCGAGCAGGTGCCGGCCGCCGCCCCCGCGTCCCCCCGCCCGTCAGGCCCGCCCGCCTGAGCGCGCGCCCCTCGCCCAGGTGGCGGCGGTGCGCTCGATCATCGAGGCGAGCTTCGAGGAGGCGACGAAGGCGGCGGCGGCGTACGCCGAGCTCTCCCTCGTGCACGCCGCCGCGCAGCGCTGGCCCGCGACGCCGGGCGAGCTGCGGGCCTCGGTCATGGCGCGCTGCAACGGCGACCTCGCCAACCTCGTCACCCTCCTCCACGACGACGTCCGCAAGGCGCGCACGCCCGCCCGCGCCCCCCGCCCCGCCCCGCCCCGCCCCGCATCGCCTCGCCTCGCGGGGCCGCCGACGCGCCTGCGCAGTTCCGGAAGTGGGGCCAGGACATCGCGCGCACGCGGGGGGTGACCGTGCGGGGCGTGCTCGTGCTGGACTCGAACGCGATGAAGGGGCAGCTGGCGCCCTTCCCCCGGGCCGCCATCGCCCAGCTGGAGGGCCTCGCCGCGGCGATCGCCGGGGAGCGGACCGAGGAGCTGCACGCTCGCATGGACGAGGCCCTGCGGCGCCTCGAGGTCGACCCCGAGGAGCTCGACGCCTACGTCGAGCAGCGCGCCTTCTGCGCCGCCCTCCCCGCCACCATCGCCGAGGCCCGCCCCCGCCCCCGCCCCCGCCCCCGCCGGGGCCCCCCGAGCGCCCGGCCCGCAGGTGTCGGGGGAGACGCAGGTGCTCTCGGAGGTGCTGGCGCTGCTGGCGCACGCCAAGGGCAAGGGGGCGCTGGAGCGGGCGGCGGGGCGGCACGCGCTCCTCTACGGGCGCGTGGCCCTCGCCAAGAGGGCCCTCGCCGCCTCCTCCGCCACCCGCGAGCCCATGCTCGTCTTCTACAGGGCACGCCCCGCCCCGCCCCGCCCCCCTCGCGCCCCCTCCCTTGCGTCTCAGCGGCGGGGGCGGCGCGCAGGTGGCGCTCGAGCAGGTGGCGGAGGCGGCGGCGCTCGCGGTCGACGCGCTCCGCAAGGAGCTCCGCGCCCCGCCCTTCACCGACTGGGAGTCCCGCCCCCAGGAGGCCCGCCCCCGCCCCCGCCCTCCGCGGGCGCCGGCGCCTCTGAGCGGGCGGGGCGGGGCGGGCAGGTGCTGGCGCTGCTGGAGGGCCACCGGGCGACGGCGGCGAAGATGCGCGCCAAGGCGGCGGCCGTCCTCGAGCAGCAGCGCGTCATGGGCGTCGACGAGGTCGCCCTCAGGTGCGCCCCGAGCTGCCCGCGCTCGCCGGGGGGCTGGGCCGAGGCGGGGCGGCAGGCCGGTGGAGGTGCTGGACGCGGAGCTGACGCTGCTGCGCGCCCTCTGGGAGGCCGTCGACGCCTGGAAGCGCCTCGAGGCCCGCCCGCCCCGCCACGCCCCCCGCCTCCCCCTCCGAGCGCGCGGCTGCAGGCGGTGGTCTACTTCGAGCAGATCAAGGAGCTGCGCGGCGACGAGATCGCCGCCAAGATCACCGAGGCCCGCCGCCCCCCGCATCCCCCCCGCGCGCGCTCCACGTGACGCGGGGGCGCGCGCAGCTGGGGCGCCAGGCGACGCAGCTGAACGAGGCGCTGAAGCAGCGCTCGGGGACGGGCGAGGAGCAGCCCGTCGCGGGGGCCCTCGAGCGCGCCCTCCAGCCCCAGGTCCCGCCCCCGCCCCCGCGCCCCCGGCCGCGCTTCGCGGTTCGAGGGCGCGCGCGGGCAGCTGCGGAAGCTGCCGGTGATCAAGGGGCTCGCGTCGGGGGCGATGCAGCGGCGCCACTGGGAGCGCCTGGAGCGCGCCCTCTTCATCGACTACGCCCCCGACATGACCCTCACCCAGGCCCGCCCCCGCCCCCAGGCCCGCTTTCAAACCCAGGGGGGCGTCGCTGAGGGGCGGCGGGGCGCAGCTGGAGGCGCGGAAGCTGCACGACTACGCGGCGCTCGTCCTCGAGCTCGCCGCCATGGCCGCCGCCGAGCAGGTCCTCGCCCCCCTAGCCCCGCCCCGCCCGGGGCCGCGCTGACGGGGAGCGCGGGGCAGGCCCTCGCGCAGCAGTTCCAGGCCATCGTGGACACCTGGGAGACCCGGTCCGCCCGAGGCGGGGCCTGCCTCGCCTCGGCCTCTGACGGGCCGGCGGGCGGGCGGGCAGGACCTTCGAGGTGGGCCCGGCGGAGGCGGAGCCGCGGGAGCGGGAGCGGGAGGGCGCTGCGGCGGGGCCGGGGAAGGAGGAGTGGCTGCGGGTGCACAACGCCGAGGAGGTGGAGGCGGCGCTGGTGGCGCACGCGGCGCTGCTGCGGGCGATGCAGAGCAGCCCGCACAACGCCCTCATCAAGGCGCAGGACCTGCAGCGCGAGCAGCTCCGCCTCGCCGGCATGCTCGACACCGTCCGCGCCCTCCTCGCCGTCCAGGTGACCCCGAAGCAGAACCGAGAAACACGCGGGGAAGCCGCGCCGCTGACGCGGGGCGCGGCAGGGGAGCGTGACGTACCTGCGGTCGTTCTTCTGGCGGGCGGACTCGAAGGCGACGCTGGGGCCCGAGACGCGGCTCTTCGAGGGCGCGGCGCGGCGCTGGGCCGACGTGCTCGCCGGCGTCCAGAAGGACGGCCTCGTCGCCCGCGTCGGCGCCAACCGCCTCATGCTGCCCCTCCTCACCGAGTGGTGCCCCGCCCCGGCCCCCTCCTGTCCATGTCCTTGCCCCAGCCGACGGGGGCGGGCAGCGGAGACACGCTGGGGCGGGTGCGGGAGGCGCTGGAGGGGTCGCTGCAGCACAAGCGGGCCCTCTTCCCGCGCTTCTTCGCCCTCTCCAACGACGACCTCCTCGAGGTCCTCGCCTCCGACCCCGAGCGCGCCGTCCAGGTCCGCTGTTTTGTAGGCTACTTGGCTCGTTTCCTACAGCCCGCCCTCTCAACCTCGCGTGCCAGGCGCACCTGTGGAAGCTGTTCGACGGGGTGCGGGCGTTCGAGACGCACGCGCTGCCGGAGGAGGCGCCGGGCGCGGGGCGGCGCCTGGAGATCGTGGCGGTGGTGGGCCCCCTAGGGGAGCGCGTGGCCCTCGCCCGGGCCGTCCCCGTCAAGGGCGCCCTCGAGGCCTGGCTCCAGAACCTCGAGCGGACGCTCTCGCAGACCCTCGCCGACGCCCTCCCCGCCGCCGTCGAGTGCGCCGTGGCCGGCCTCAAGGCCTCCCCCCACTGGCCCCTCGCCTTCCCCGCCCAGACCGTCGCCGCCGCCCTCCGCGTCGCCTTCGCGCGCCGCGTGCACACCGACCTCGCGCCCCTCCCGAGCCTCGCCCTCGCCACCGCCCGCAGCGCCCCGGCGCCCCCGCCGCCGGCGCCCCTGGCGGCGCCCTCCCTGGCGGCGCCCTCCGTGGCCGGCGCGCAGTCGAAGAAGGGCGGCGGGCGGCGCAAGTCGCTCGCCTTCGACGCCTCGTCGGCGGCGCCGGACTCGCCGCGCTCGTCGGTGGCGGGGGCGCCTCGGCGTGGGGCGGGCCCTCGGCGGACGGGGCGGCGACGCTGTGGGAGCTGGAGCGGCGCATGGCGGCGGCGGAGTCGGAGTTCCACACGGCCGTCGTCACGGCGGCGACGCTCGTGGCGGGGGCGCTCTCCGCGGTGGACGCCACCTCGCGGGGCGTCCCCAACGCCCTCCGCCTCCTCGCCCCGCCCGGCCGCCCCGAGTCCCACCGCCTCGAGGGCGCCGCCGCCCAGTGGGGCGAGCGCCTCGAGACGTGGGCCACCGCGCTGCGCCTCGTGCGCGGCCCCGTGGCGCGGGCGCGGCTGCAGCAGGTGATCGTGCTCGGGGCCCACCTGCGGGACTCGTTCGAGGAGCTCGCGCGGGGCCGCCTGGAGCGGGCCGAGGACCCCGCCTTCCAGTCCCGCCTCCGCCTCTACGTGCGCCCCCGCGGGAAACGTTCTGTAGAGAAACTTCCTGACGCGCCGGCGCAGTACGACCCGGACCTGAGGCAGCTGACGGCGCGGGCGCTCACGGCCTCCGTCCCCTGCACCTTCGAGTTCAAGGGGACGGCGGGCGGGCTCGAGGGCGGGGCGGTGATGACGCCGGCGGCGGAGCGCTGCATGGCGGCCGTCTTGTGCGCGCTGCAGCACGGCCCCGCCGCGGGGGCGCTGCTCTTCGGCCCCGCCGGCGCCGGCCGCGGCGAGACGCTCCGCGAGCTCGCCTACATCCTCGGCCGCCGCCTCATCTCCGTCTCCTGCGCCGAGGGCGGCGACGCGGGCCCCGAGGCGGAGGCGGCGGCGGCGCGGGACGTGCAGCACTGGCTCGCCGGGGCCGTCACGACGGGGGCGTGGCTCTGCGTGCGGGGCCTGGAGCGCCTGGGGGCCCCCGTCCTCTCCCTCCTCGCCGAGCAGCTGCGGGCCGTGCAGCGCGCCCTCGAGGAGCGCGCGGGGCTCGTCACCATCGGCCGCGGCCTCTCCGCCCTCCGCCTCCCCGTCTCCCCCACCTTCGGCTTCTTCGCCGCCGCCGAGCCCGGCGTCGGCCACCCCGCGCTCCTCGCGGCGCTCCCCGCGAGCCTCGTCTCGCAGCTGCGGCCGCTGCACCTGCAGCCGCCCGACGCGCGCCTCCTCGCCTCCGTCCTCCTCCAGGCCGCCGGCTTCGAGTCCCACCACCTCCTCGCCCCCAAGGTCCCGCCCCCTCCCTGCCCGCCCCCGCCAGGCCCGGGGCGCCCTCGAGCTCGTTCGCAGATCGCGCGCTTCTACGCGGTGCTGGCGGAGGCGCCGGCGGACGCGGCCGACGAGGAGGGCGTCGGGGGCCCCGCCGCCTTCGGGCCCGGCGCCCTCCGCGCCGCCCTCCGCGCCGCCGCCGCCGAGCTGCGCGCCGTGCAGGCCGCCGGCCACAAGGACCCGCTCCGCCTCGCGGCGCTCGCGGCGGCGCGGGCCACCCGGGGGCGAGGGGGCGGGGCTGGAGGCGTGGGCCGTGGCCCGCGCGCTGCTGCGGCGGCACGCGCCGCACGTGGGGGCCTCCTCGCTGGCGCCCTCCGCCGCACCGTCGAGGCCCTCTTCCCCTCGCTGCAGGCCGCCGGGGCGCTCGACGCCGCCGCGGCGCAGGAACGCCTGACCGACGCCGACGTGCTGGCGGCGGTGGAGGCCTCCGGGCGCCTGGCGATGCCCGAGCAGGTCGCCCGCGTCCGCCAGCTCGACGCCGCCCTCGGGCCCCGGGGGCCCCCGGCTCCCGCCCCGCCGCCGTCCTCCTCCTCGGCGAGCCCGGCTCCGGCAAGACGGCCGCCTGCCGCCTCGTCGTGCAGGCCCGCGAGCTCCGCGCCCAGCGCGCCGCCGCGGCCGCCTCGGCGGCGGCGGCGCAGCGCGAGGGCGCCGAGGCGGCGGCGCAGACGCAGCGGCCGCCGCAGCGCCTCGAGGTCTCCCTCCACGTCTTCCACCCCGCCGCCCTCGACGCCCCGCCGCCCCCGGCCCAGCAGGCCCCCGCCCCGGGCCAGCCGCCGGCCGCCGCGACGCCGGCCTTGGCTCCGCACGCCGCCGCCTCGGCCGCCGCGACGCCCGACGGGCGGGAGGCGGGGAAGGAGGCGGAGGTGGCGGGGCGGGGCGGGGGCGGGGCGGCCGCGGACGGCGCGGCGGGCGGTGGACGACGACAACAACGGCGAGGGCGGCGCGTGGCCGCCCGTCGCCTTCCTGGAGGCGGTCTCGCGGGCGGCGGCCGGCGCGGGCCCGGGGGCCGAGCACTGGGCGCTCTTCGACGGGCCGCTGGGCTGGTTCGGGGCGGAGCGGCTCCTGCCGGGCCTGCACGACCCGCTCTCGGGGGTGCGGACGCTGGGGCGGGACCAGACGATGCCCGGGCGGGCCATGCAGGTGCTCCTCGAGGCCCCGGACGCCGCGGGGGCCTCCCCCGCCGCCCTCGCCTCGTGCGCCACCGTCTACTTTCCGCCCTCGGCGGGGCCCGACTGGCGCGCGGCGCTCGCCCTCTGGCTCCACCGCCTCCCCCGCTCCCTCCAGGGCGCCGCCAAGGAGCGCCTGCGGGCCCTCGGCGAGTCCCTCCTCCCCGAGGCCCTCGAGCGCACCCGCGCCATCGCCGCCGCCGCGCGCCTCTCGCCGGGCCTGCAGGAGGCCCTGCCCGGGCGCGAGGCCCTCTCGGTCCGGGCGCAGGACGCGGCCCTCGCGCGGGGCGCCCTCGAGCTGCTGCGCGCCCTCCTCGCCGCCGAGACGGAGGGCGTCAACCTGAACCTCAACTTCGCCTCCGTGGGCGTGCTCTTCGCGTTCAGCCTGGTGTGGGGCGTGGCGGCGGCGCGGGGCCTGGCGGGGAGCCCCGAGACGCGGCGCGCCTTCGACGCCTGGTGCCGCAACCGCTTCAAGGACCTCTGCGAGCTCCCCGACGCCCGCGGTGCCCCGCCGCCCCTCGCGTCGCTCCCTTACATCTCTTTTAATGCTGGCCCCCGGGCAGGGACGGTCTTCGACTACCACATCAGCATCGCGGAGCAGAGCCTCCAGCCGTGGACCCCCGCCTCGCCGCCGCCCCTCGGGCCCGGCACCCCCGTCGTCGCCCCGCTCCCCGTCCCCCCCCCCCCCCCCCCGCGCCCCGCCCGCCCCCGGACCGCGCTGATGGCCGCAGGGCGGGGCGGTCTTCGTGTGGCACGGGGAGAACGCGCCGGCGGGGTACGTGGCGCGGGTGCTGATGGAGGCCGGCAAGCCGGCGCTGCTGCTGGGGACGGCCGGCTGCGGGAAGAGCGGCCTGGCCGCGCAGGTCCTCCAGCGCGCCCCCGCCCGCCTCGAGCTCCGCCTCACCCCGCTCGCCCGCGCCTCGGCCCTGGACGGCGAGCTGCGCGCCCGGGTCACCCGCTCCCGCCGCCTCTTCCCCGGCCGCCGCGTCACCGTCCTCGTCGACGACCTCCACCTGCCGGCCTCGGCGGCGGCGGGGGCCGGCGAGGCGGCCCGCGGCTTCCTCCCGCTCGAGGTGCTGCGGCTCGCGGCGGGGGCCGGCGCCCTCCCCGACAACCGCTCCCTCGGCCTCTTCCACCTCTCCGACGTCCACCTCCTCGCCACCGCCGCCTGCGGGCCGGCTGCCTGCGAGCCCCCGGCCTCGGGGCGCCCTCGACGGAGCCGGGGCGCCTGGCGCTGCGCCTGTGGGCGCGCGCCGTGCGGGGCATGGTCCCCGTGCGGCTCCACGAGCCCTCGCAGGGCGCCCTCTCCGCCCTCTTCGCCGCCGTCGTCGAGGCGACCCTGGCGCCCTTCGCCCCCGCCGGCCTCTTCGGAGGAACGGCGGCCGGCGGGCGGGCGCTCCCGCTGGGGCCGGGGGCCTGCAGGCGGCGGCCGTGGCGCGCACGGTGCTGCCGCGCTGGGCCAAGTCCCTCGCCGAGGCCTCCGTCGCGCTGTACGCCCGCGTCGCCGCCGCGCTCGCCAAGGGCGAGGTCCCCGGGCTGGAGCGGGAGCGGGAGCGGGGGCGGCCGGGGGCGGCGGACGGGGCGCTCTTCGGGCCCCGCCTGCGGGACCTCGCCGCCGTCTTCGAGGCCCTCCGCCACGTCCGCCCCGACTGGATCCGCGTGCGCCCTCCCCTCTTACAGAGAAGCGCGTGGGACGCGCCTGAAGACGCCCGCAGGACCTGAACGGGAACGTGGACGGCCCCTTCGCGCGGCTGTGGGCGACGCGGCTCGTGGCGGCCCTCTGCGACCGGCTCCCGACGGAGAGCCCCGCCGCCCGCGTCTGGGTCGCCGCCGAGCTCATCGACAAGCGCGCCCGCCCTCCCCTCACATCCGCCCTCGGCTCACCCAGCTCCCCAGGTACGAGTCGCGGATGGCGGACCCGCCCCCGAAGGGCCTGGCGGAGGAGCTGGCGGACCCCGCCGGCCTCTCGGCCTTCTGGACGGCGGACAAGGCCGGCGAGGAGCGGGACGGCTCCTACAAGGCGATGTCGGCCGCCGACGTCCGCTCCGCCCTCGAGCGCGCCATCGCGGAGGCTCTCGCCGAGGACCAGGCCGCCGCCGCCGCCGCCGCCGGCTCCGGCCCCGGGGCGAAGCCGGCGGGGGCGGGGGCCCCGGGGGAGGGCCTCGTGTGGCCCGACGGGGCCCTGCGGCGCCTCCTCGCCGTCTCGCGGGCGCTGCGGCAGCCGCCGCGGGCCGGGGGGCACGCCCTGCTCGTCTCGCAGGGCGCCGGCGCCGGCCGCCGCACCCTCGCGCGCCTCGCGGCGCGGATCGCGGGGTACGAGTTCGCGGAGGTACGGGAGGGGCCCGGGCGGCGGGCGGCGGGGGAGATCCGGGCCCTCGTGGCGCGGCACCTCGAGGGGAGCGGGCGCGGCCGCTCGTGCTCTACGTGCCGCCCCGCGCCGCCGCCGACGAGGCCGCCCTCGACCTCCTCCACTCCATCACCGTCGTGCGCCCGCCCCCGCGCCCCGCCCCCGCCCCGCTCAGCCGGCGCGCCCCGCAGCACGGGCGCCTCCCCGTCGCCGACGCCGTCCCCGGGGCGAGGCCGAGTGCGCTTTGTGCCGCGCCCCGCGCCCCGCCCCGCGTTTTGCTCGGACCGACCCCCGGCGCAGCGCGGGGGACGACGCGGCGGCGGAGGCGGGGAGGCTGCAGCACGCCGTCTCGCGCGGGCCAGCCGCGCCGGCACCGCCACGCTGGCCCCGGCGCTCAGCGCGGGCAGCCGGGGGCCGAGCCGGGCGGGGAGCAGGCGGGAGAGCCGCGTGCCCTCGCGGGAGGGGACGCCGGCGGGCGGGTCCCCACGGGAGGGGCGCGAGGGCGCCCCCGCGAACGAGGAGGACGCCTCGCTGGCCACGGCGGGCCGGGTGCACGTCGTCGCCGCCCTCGACTGCCCGAGCGAGGCGGCCTGGGGCGAGGCCGCGCGCCTCCTGCAGCGCTTCCCCGCCCTCGCCGCCGCCGCCGCCCCCGTCGTCTTCGGCCCGCTCGCGGGGGACGGGGCGGCGATGGAGGCGCGCGCCCTCGCCGCCTTCGCGCGGGCCTCCCTCGAGTTCGGGGAGACGGCCCCGGCCTCCGTCGCCAAGCTCCTCGCCAACCTCCACCGCGCCGCCGCCCGCTTCTGCGCGCCCCTCCCCTCCCCATTCGTCGCCTTCCCTTCGCTCATTCCTCCCCCTGCAGACGAGGGGGCGGGCCCGGAGTCGTTCGCGCGGGTGGCGCTGGTGGGGGCCGGCGGGGCCCCCGACGCGGCCTTCGGGACCTCCTCGCCGCCTTCGCCGCCACGTGGCGCCGCGCGCACGCCGCGGGGCCGGCGCGGCGCGCCCTCGCGCGGCGGGCGCGGGCGCAGCTGGACGCGATGGACGCCGTCATCGCCCACTTCGGGGCGCAGGCCAAGCGCTGCGACGTGCGCGCGCCCCCGCCCCTCCCTCCCCCTCCCTCGAGCCCCCCGCAGGACGCGATCCGGGGCGTGGCGGCGGAGGAGCGGGCGCTGGAGGAGGTGGTCGCCCGCGACGTCGCCCTCGTCACCCGCTCCCGCGCCATCGTCGACGCCAAGGCCCGGTCCGCTGGGCGCGGGCCGGGCGGGCCGGGCAGGGCAGGGGTTCTCTTCCTTGGTCGGGGCGGCTGAGGGGGCGTGGGCGGCAGGGCGGTGGGGGTGGAGACGGAGGCGCGGCGGAAGAAGGACGAGGAGGACGCGCGGCGGCGCACGGAGGCCGAGGCGGCCGCCCGCGCCGCCTTCAACACCCACGTCCGCAACCTCACCCGCATCGGTCCGGCCCCCGCCCCGCCCCGCCTGCCACGCCCGACTGGAGGCGTCCGAGGCGATCGCCGCGCGCAGAGATCGCGGAGCTGGACTCGACGGACGCGAACCCGGAGCTCGTCTCGGCGCTCATGCACGCCGTGTGCGTCGTCTTCGACGTGCCCGCGAGCCTCGAGGGCGCCTGGCGCGTCCTCCGCTCCCCGTCCCTCCTCCCCGACCTCGACATCGCCGGCTTCGTCCGCCCCCGCCCCGCCCCGCCCCGCGAGCGTCCCTTGTGCTCACGCCGCCCCCTCTCGTTCCCCTCTCGGGGCAGGCGGCGGTGCGGGCCGGTGAGCGGGATCGGAGCGAGCAGCTGCTGGAGGCCCTCGCTCCCGTCCGCCACGTGCCCCCCGAGAGCTACGACGCCATCTGCAAGGCCGCCGGCGGCCTCTTCCGGTGCCCAGAGCCCCCTGAGCCGCAGAGGCGGCGAGGCGCTGTCTAACGTCTTCGTGCCTCTCTCGGCAGGTACATGGCGGCGCTGGGGGAGGTGGCGGATGCGCTGAAGCACCACAAGGCCTTCGCCGCGACCTCCGAAGCCGAGGCCGCCCGCCTTGACGACTCCCGCGCCCGCCTCCGCGTCCGCCCCCTCCCCGCCCCCCGCCCGCTGGCCCCGCCGACGCGGGCGGGGCCGGCAGGAGATGGAGGCGGCGCTGGCGGCGATGGCGGAGGGCCTGGAGCACAGCCGCGCTCGCTTCGGGGCCTGCGCGGCGCGCCTCGCGGAGGCGGAGGCGCGCCTCGCCGACGCCCAGGCCCTCGTCCGCCGCGCCGTCCAGCTCAAGGAGACCCTCAAGCGTGCGCCCGCCCCGCCCGGGGGCCCCGGGCCGCAGCGCCGCTGAGGGGAGGGGCGCAGAGGAGGACGGGGCGGGGTGGCTCGGGGAGGACTCGGGCGGCTCGGGGGAGGAGGGCCGGGGCCTCGCCCTCGCCGCCCGCGCCGCCGCCGCCTCCGTCTACGCCCCCGCCCTCGCCCCGCCCGCCCGCCGCGCCCTCCTCGCCGCCTGGGGCGACCCCTGCGCCGCGCCGGCCTCCCCGCCGACGCCCTCGCCCCCGACGTCTGCGAGGCCGAGGCCGAGCTCCTCGCCGGCGCCGCCACCGCGCGCGCGGCGGCCGCCGCCGGCGTCCCCGCCGCCCCGCACGCGGCGTTCCTCGCGGCGGTGGCGCGGGGCGGGGCGCGCGTGCCGCTCCTCCACGATCCGCACCGCCTCGCCCTCGACTTCGTGCGGCTCCTCCACGCCTCGGGGCGGCCCCGCTGGGCCCACGCCGCCGCCCCCGCCCGCGACATCGCGGCGGTGGTGGGGCGGCGGCGGCGCTGGGCGAGGCGGTCCTCGTCGAGGGCGTCGCCGCCGAGCACCTCCCCGCCCTCGCCCCGCTCCTCGCCCCGCTCCTCCGGGCCCCCTCCCCCGAGCCCGAGGCGGCGCCCAGGGCCGGGGAGGAGCCGGCGCCGGGGCCCACGGTGACCCTCGCCGGCACCTCCTACGCCGTCAAGCCCGGCTTCCGGTCCGCCCTCCCCCGCCCCGCCTCTGCCTGCCCCGGCCCCCCTTCGAACCGCGCGGCAGGCTGTACCTGGCGACGTGCGAGGAGTCGCTGCGGCTGCCGGCGTGGCTCCTCCAGCGGACGGCGGCGGTGGACCTGGGCTGGGGCGGCCGCTTCCCCGAGGCGGAGGCGGTGGCGCGGGCGCTGCTGCTCGACGTGGTCTTCGCGGAGCACGCGCCGGGGAGGGGCGCGCCCTCGCCGCCGCCGCCGCCCGCCTCGCCGAGGCCCGCTCCGCCGCCGAGACGGCGGGGCGCGATCTCCTCGCCGCCGTCGCCGCCGAGGACGGCGCGGGGCTGGCCGAGCAGGCCGGCCTCGAGCGCGCCGAGCGCCTCGTCGCCGACCTCGCGGCGGCGCGCGCCGCCGCCGCGGCCGCCGCCGCCGAGTTCGCCCGCCTCGACGCCGAGCGCCAGCGCTTCGCCCCGCTCGCCGCCGCCGCCGCCGCCCTCGCCGCCTCCGCCGCCCGCTTCGCCGAGTCCCGCCCCGCCGCCCAGGTCCCCGCACCTCACCTCGCGCGAGCCCGGCGCTCCCGGCCTCCGCTGACGCCTGCGGCAGATCCAGCTGGCGCCGCTGCGGCGGGCGCTCGCCGCGGCGGCGGCCTCGTCGCCCTTCCGCGGGCTGGTGGCGCGCCCGGAGCGGGAGCGGCGCCCGAGCGTGGCCGCCCGCCGCCCGAGCATGGCCCTCTCCGCCGCGGGGGCCTCGACCGCGCGCTCCACGCAGCGCTCCCTCGCCTCTCTCCCGCCCCGGCGCCCGCAGCCGGCCCCGCCTCCTTCGCCACCACCGCCGACTCCTCCGCCCCGGCCTCGCCCCGCCTCCGCCCGCCCCCGCCGACGCCGCCTCCTCCGCCTCCTCCTCCCCCGCCTCCTCCCCCGCTCCGCCCGCTCCGCCGCCGGCCCCGACGCGCCCGCCGCCGAGCGCCCCGACTCGCCCCCCGGCAGGACCGCGACGAGCTCGCCCCCTCCGCCCCTCCGCCTCCGGCCCCGCCTCGGCCTCTGCTGCCGGCTCGCGCCCGCCGACGGTGCCCGGGATGCCGGCCCTCGCCATCCACCGGCCCGAGGAGGCACGCCCGCCGCCCGGCGGCTCGCAGTCCGGGACGGCGACCGCAGCTCGGGCTCGCAGCGGGAGAGCGCGGCGGCCGAGGAGGGGCGGCGGAGCAGGCGGAGGCGATGGGGCGGCACGCGGAGGCCGTGCGGGCGCGCCTCGCCCGGGCGCTGCTCGTGGCGTGCGGGCGGGCCCTCGCGCGGCGGCCGCGCGCGCAGCTCGCCCTCGCCCTCGCCCTCCCGGGGCCCTCGCGGCGGAGCCCCTCCCGGAGCCCCTCCTCGCCTTCCTCGCCGCCGAGGAGGACGGGGCGCCCCGCCCCGGCCCCGGCCCCGGCCCCGGCTCGCTCGAGGAGGCCCTCGCGCCGCTGCGGCCCCGCCAGGCGGCCCCGCCGGCGGCCTCTGGTCCCTCGCCCCGGGCTCCGAGCTCCCGCCCGAGCCCGAGCCCGAGGCGCCGGCCTCGGCGGCCTCGATAGGGCCGCCGGGGCGAGGAGGGGGCGCCCCCCGCCGACGAGAAGTTCGCGTGGGTGACGCCGGCCGTGCTGCGGGGCGCGGCGGCGCTGGCGGCCGCCGAGCCGGCGGTCTTCGGGAGGCTCCCGGAGCGCATCACGCGGGACCCCGGCGGCGACTGGTTCCGCTGGGCCCTCGCCCCGACCCTTCGCCGCCCGCGCCCCGCTCCGCATGCCCGCCCCGGGCGCCCCGCCGGAGGAGCCGCCGGGGCTCGCCTCGTCCCTGTCGGGGTCCCTCCCCCAGGCCCCGGCCTCTCCCAGCGTTCCCCGGCGCCGGCGGCGGCAGCGGCGGGGTCGACGGGCGGGGCCAGGGGAACCGGCGCGCGTCGCTCAACGCGGCGGTCCCGATCGTGGCCGGCGCGCGGCGCGTCTCGGCGGCGGCGGGGGCCACGGCGCGGGAGGAGGGCGGGGAGGGGGCGGCGGGCCCGCCGCTGGGCCCGCTGCGGCGGCTGTGCCTGGTGAAGGCGCTGTGCGGGGCGCGGCTGCCCGTGGCGGCGCTGCGGTTCGCGGAGGAGGCGCTGGGCCCGGACGTGGGGGACGCCTGCTTCGAGGAGCTCTGGCGCCTCGTGAGCGACGGGGCGGGGCCCACGCGCCCCCTCCTCCTCCTCTGCCCCCCGGGCTTCGACCCCCGCGACCTCCTCAACGTCCGTACCCCCCTCCCTCCTCTCCCCCCCCCCTGATCCCCGGGGGCAGCGGGCGGCGGCGGACGTGGGGCACGAGGGGGTCCTCTTCGTGGCGGCCGCCCCCGAGGGGGACGCCGAGGGCACCCTCGAGGCCGTCGAGGTCCCCGCCCCGCCTCCTCCACCCCTCGCCTCCGCATCTAGACCCGACCCGCCCGCCCGGCGCGCAGGTCGCGGCGGGCTTCGGGCGGTGGATGGTGCTGGAGAACGCGCACGCCTTCGCCGCGGACGCCGCCGCCGCCGTCCCCCGCCTCCTCGCCCGCCTCGGGGCCACCCCGGGGCCCGACGCCCCCCTCGGCTCCTCCTTCTCCCCCGAGGGCGAGCCCGGGCCCTCCGTGCCCCCCCTCCTCGGGCCCGCCGCCTCCTCCCCGGGCGCCGGGGCCGGGGCGGGTGCGCCGCAGCTGGGGGCGCGGGCGGCGGTGGCGGCGGCGATGGCGGCGGCCTCCTCCAAGTCGCGGGACCGCCTCCACACCGACTTCCGCCTCGTCATCACCGCCGACGCCAGCGCGCCCCTCCCCGTCCGCCCGCCCCGCCCCGCCCCGCCCGCCCGCCCGCCCCGCCCCGCCGACGGGGCCTGCAGCGCTGGCTCCTCTCCGCCTGCGTCCGCTTCCACACGGACCTCGTGCGCCCGCGCGCCGCCCTCCGCCCCGCGCCCGCCCGCCCGACGCGTCCCCGACGCAGGCGATCTTCCCCTCGGCCATCACCGGCGGCGGCGGCAAGGCGGCGGCGGTCGCCGCTGCCGCCAAGCGGCGCCAGAGCGTCGTGCGGCGCATGAGCGTCTCCAGCGCGCACGGCGACGGCGACCCGGCGGCGGCGGCGGCGGCGAACGCGGCGGGGAGGGCGGGGCGGTGCGGGAGGAGGAGCTGCGGCGGGCGCTGCGGCAGGGCGCCGAGTGCTCCTTCGCGTACCTCCTCTCGCGGGCGCGGCGGGGCCCGGGCCTCCGCGGCGCCGGCCGCCTCCTCCCTCCGACCTCGCCCTCCTCCTCCGCGCCCTCGACCCCGTCCGCCCCGCCCGCCGCCGCGCCCGCCCGCCGCCCCGCCGCCTCTGACGCCTCGCGCGGCGCAGGCGGCGGCGATCGTCGCGCAGTCGGCCCGCCGAACGCGACGGCGGAGTGGGGGGCGGGGCGGGGCGCGCGTGGCTGGCGGCGGCGCTGGGCCTCTGCCTGGGCCCCCTCCTCAGCGAGCCCTCCGACGCGCGGCTGCTGGCCGCCCTCGCGGCGCGCTCCGCGCTGCCCCCGGGCACGCCCCGCCGCGCGGCACGAGCCACCCGCCGGCCGCCGCGCTCCTCTTCGGCGCCGACGAGCTCGAGGCGCTCCCGACGGCCGCCAGCGGGATCGGCCGCGTCCGCCGCGCCTCCCTCGCCCCGCCCGACGCCGCCCAGGGCCCACCGGGCGGCGGCCGCCGCGCCTCGGCGATGTCGAACGCGCAGGCGGCGGCGGCGGCGGTGGCGGCGGTGGCGGCGGAGGCGGAGCGGGCGGCGAGGTGGCAGGGGGCGGGGGGCAGCGGAGCGCGCTGCGGCACGTGCTCGCCGTCGAGGAGAGCCTCGGGCGCTACGCCCTCGAGCTCGCCCACGAGGCCGACGCCGGCCCCGCCCTCGCCCCGCCGCCCGCGCCGCCCTCGCCGCCGCCCTCGCCGCCCCGCCGGGCGCCCTCGCCGTGCTGGGGCGGCGGAGGCGTCGCTGGGCCGGGGCCCCCGAGGCGGCCCTCGCGCCCTTCGCGGGGCGCCTCCGGGCCGCCCTCCCCCGCCTCCTCGCCGGTCCGCGCCCCCCGCCCCGCCCCTGCGCCCGCCTGACGGGGCGCGCAGCATGGGGCGCCCGGGCGCCGCGGCCGCTGCCGCTGCAGGCGCACGGGGCGCTGCACTTCGGCCCTCGGCCCTCTGGCTGCAGGCCGAGGCCCGCGCCGCCAACCTTGCCGCCGCCCGCTGCGCCGCCGCCGCCGCCGCCCTCGCCGCCTTCGGGCGGGGGAGGCCCCCGGCGGCTCCCGCCCCTCGTGCGCCTCCTTCTGCACGCCCTCCGCGGGACCGTCCCCGAGGCCTGGCGCCCGCCGGCCCCGCCGGCTGCCCCGACGCCCCGAGTGGTCGGCCGCCGCCGCCCGCGGGCGCGCCGCGCTGCGGGCCGCGCTGGCCGCCCGCGCGCCGGTCCCGCCGGGGCCCCTCCCCTCGACGCCCTGCGCTACCCGGGGGCCCTCATGCACGGTGCGAGGCGGAGCCGCGCCGCCGCGCTCGCCGCCCCTCACGCGCGTTTCGGCGCAGCGCTGTGCGAGCGGCACGCGCTGCAGCAGGACGTGCCCCTCGACGAGACCTCCATCCGCTCCCGCCTCGGGGCCCTCGCGCCCGCCCCCTCCGCCCCCGCCGGCGAGGGCGCCGCCGCGGCGTCGGACGAGGCGAGCGTGGCGGTCTCGGGCCTGCACGCCTCGGGGGCGCTGCTGGAGCCGGGGCCGCCCTCGCGCCCCGCTTCGCCGCCCACGCGCCCCTCCCCGCCGCCACCCTCCTCGCCGGCCGCGAGCCGCCGCCCTCCGCCGCCGCCGCCGGAGAGCGCGCCGTGCTGCAGGTGTACCCCGGCTGCGGGGCGGGGGGCGGGGCGCCGCTGGGCTTCCCGCTGGACCTGCCCTCGGCGGGTGCGCCCGCGGCGGACTACGCCTGGAGCTCCGCCTGCATCTGCCTCTCCCCGCACCCCTGAGGCGGCCCCGGCCATGGGCCAGACCCTAGCCTAGTTTGGTGTATAGTTAACGGGCGTAGACGTAGATTTGGGTGTCGGGCACGGGGCCCTGTCAGCTGCAGGGTGATTATTGAAGCTTATGGTAGATCACTGCATACGATCTCTGAGTCTTATTCAATCGAGATGTGCTACGTATACCGTAGTACGGTTGACCGAACCGGAAACCGCACGTTGAACCGAACCCCGGGCCCTACAGAAGCTTGATCCGTGATCGGATCACTGTCTTGTTTCAATGTTAATTAACGTTTAAGGAGCCTCGGATCCGGGGGTTGAATGTAGCGATGAAAATTGGTATCCATACATTCAACAAGTATGTACAGTGCCAGGCCCTAAGGCCCAGCGGCTGTCTCGGTCTGTCTCACTGCAGCTGTACACTATCAGGCCCCGAGGCTAATGTCACAGTGTGATGCATGCGAAAATGACTAAAACAAAAATGTCACTTATGCTATGAAATTTGACTGAAGCTTCCTTAGTAGGCTTCAAGGCTTCAAGGAGGCTGATCCCATCTATTGAACATCATAGGGCCCTGGCCCCTGCGGGGATTCGTGATCCTGAAGAGAAGCCCGTGCTGCTCTACAGTGGAGAAAGTCACCGCCGGGGTTTCCATTGAGGCCTTGGGGAAGGCGGCCCAGACGCGCGCCTTGGCGAGCTCCACAACGCGCGCCTCCTCATCCAGACGGCTCTGCAGGCCGGGGCCGGGGCGGAGGACGAACAAGCAGCGGGGGCCGATGAACTTGCGGGCGGCGGCGAGGCGGCAGAGGGGCTCGAGCCCCTCCGTCGCCCCCCGCTCGTCGTCGAAGAGGACGATGAGGCCGCGGACGACCTCGAGGGCGGGGCAGGCGGCGAGCGCCCCCGCCGCCTGAGCGACAGGGACGGGCTCCCAGGGCGTATCGGGGACCCCGGGCTCGAACAGCGTCAGCTTCTTCAGGTGCCGGCAGGTGGCGAGCGCGGCTGCCGCCTCGCCGCGCAGCACCGCCGCCCCGACGGCGAGCTTGACGAGGGCCGGCGCCGCCGCCCTCAGCAGCTCCGCGAGCGCCGCGTCCACGCCCGGCTCCTCGTCCGTGACTGCAGGGCGGGGGCGGCGGTGAGCGCGGGGCGGGCGCGCGGGCGCAGTGCCTAGACCTGAAATGCCGGAGGGGGCTCACAGATCTTGAGCTTGAGGTCGGCGAGGGAGTGGGCGCAGAGGGATGCGAAGGCGGCGGCGAGGCAGCGGAGGTGCCCCGCCTCCAGGTGCGCGGAGCCGGCCAAGTCGAAGTCGAGCTTGCGGAGGCGGCGCAGGGCCGCGAGGGTCCCGTGGTCGCCCCGCGCGAGCCAGCCGGGCGGCTCGGGCCGCCAGCGCGAGTCGAGCTGCTCGGGCCTCCCGGGCCTGTCGAGCAGGCGCAGCGCCTGCAGCTGCGTGCACGCGGCGAGGGCGGCGAACGCCTCTCCGCGCGCGAGCGGCCCAGAGACGTGCAGGTCGGCCAGGGCGGGCCCCGCTGCGCGGAGGAGCTCCGCGAGCGCCGCGTCCACCTCCGCAGCGCAGGGCGTCTCCAGAGCTGCGCGCGCGTGGCGAGCCTGATCGTGACTGCAACCGCAGGCGGAAGGCCCTCGCTATCTACGGCGAGGCCTTGGAGGCCGGCCGCGCGCGGGGGTGGCGCACGGATGAAGAGACGAGACGTGACCGAGTAGTGCGCGCTCTGGCAGAGGCGGCGGAAGAGGCGGGCGAGGCCGCGGAGGTGCCCCGGCGCGGGCGAGATCGCGCCGTTGAGACCGAGGAAGGTGAAGTGGAGGTCGAGGGCGCGGAACTTGTCCAGGCCCCCGAGGTACGCGTCGAGGCGCGGGATCTGCCCCGCCGCCCCGCCCTCGCCTCCCCCTTGGGCCGAGCCCCCGTCCTGCTCGTTCTCCTCCTCCTCCAACTGCGCACAAGCCCGTTATACATGCGCATGCGCGGCAGTGGCCATGAAGGGGCGGAGGGCGCGCATCAACGTAGAAGTTGATGTTGAGCTTGAGCTTCTCGAGCGACTTGAGCCTCCCGAGAGCGGGAAGCTCCCCTACATCGTACTCTGTCCCGAAGTCGCTGCAGCTGCTGCAAAGTCAGCCCGGCAGGGATGCAGCGGAGACGTCGACCGGCGGGGGCATGCGCACAAAGGAATGCTGAGCGTTCGCAGGCGCCCCCCTGCCGCGCCGGCCGCGAAGCGATCGAAGCCCCTTGCTGACCCGCGATCGTCTCCGTTCATAAATTCCATCACGGACACCTCCAGCTCCTCGAGCGCCGGGTGCGCCGCGAGATCAGCGAGGGCCGCCCCGTTGTCGAGATGGACGGTGGCCGAGCGCAGCGCGGGAAGCGCAGCTGACATGGCAGAAGCTGAAGCGTCCAACAGGAAGGGCTGCGCTAGCCGCTCGAGGCGCGGGAAGCGGGACAGGAGCCCCACGAGGGCTTCTGGAAACGGCCACGTCAACAGACCCCATTCGAGCTTGACGCTGACGCTCCTGAGCGTTTGGCAGCTGCGGCCGTCGGATTCGGGGGCGCTGAGCGGATCGAGCATGGCTTTCATGGCAAGCCATACGCCCTCGTTCACCGAAAGACGCTCAGCACCTTGGTTGATGCAGCTCTCGAAAGCATACCTCAAAGCCGAGCTCATGTCCACCACCAGGGAGACGCTGCTGATGCCTCCGGATCCGCTGGACGCTGAGCAGGCGGAAAACAGGGCCGAGATGGCTTCGAAACGCTCCACGCGCGCTGCACTCTTGTTGTCAAGCCAGGTGCTCAGCTCCAGGGTGCCGCCAGCGGCTAGCCTGAGTCGAGGCGTGCGGCCCGCTTGCCGTGGCCGAACAAAGCAAGCTGCTGCAAGGTTGATTGTCGCAAGGGAGTTCGCCTTCAACTGCAGCGACGGCCACGCCGCCACGCGATCTACCGCCTCACGCATCTTTCTGCTGACCCGGCGCAAGGCCCGCGTTGCCTCCACGGGCCCGAGCTGCAGCAGCACTGCCTCCAGCGCGTCCGGATGTAGTGCTTCGAGCGTCGACAGCGCCCGCGCATCACCCGCGGCCGCGGCCTCTCTGCGTATGCATACGCGAATGACTGCGCATATGCATGGCCGCGCGCGCCCATTCCAAATGGGTCGGCACAGGGCACGCACGCTTGTGCGGACGCGCGCATCTTCTTTCCATATCGCCTTCTTTCCATAACTCGGCCCGCTGCGAGCGCGAATGAGTTTGACAGCTGCAGCCTGCCGGCAACGGGATGTGCGGAGCTCGCACCAGGTCAAATCGAAGCACTCAAATTGGACGCGCGATGCTCACATGCGCGAATAAGCGCGCGCACGCTCGCCGGAAGGTGACTTCGCGGAATTGAAGTGGCGCTTTACCGCAGCGTACCCCAGCCAAGCCGCGGCTTCCAACATCCAGCGGCGGACACCGGCGGCCGGCATGGCCGCACCCGCAGAGATATCGATCCATCCGTTTGATCCCAGCCGGACCGCGGCACCGCCTGTCCCGCCCGGAAGCGTTCTCATCCTCTTCGACCTCAGGCGCGCCGCCCGCGGCGCACACATTGCATGCTGACGCGAGCTGCAGCGAGACGCTCATCCTGCGCACCGAGAACCTTATTCCGCGTGCGCCGATCGAGCCGGAGCTGCGCTGGAACAAGAAGTGCGACCGCGGCCCGGCCCGCTAACCGCCGCCCCCGGCCCGGGCTCAGCGGGCGGCCGTGCAGGAAAGTATACTTGCGGCCCGGAGTGAGGGAGCTCCTGGCGTCGCTGCAGGCGCACCCCCGCTGCGCCCTCGCGTTCTACACGTCCATCTCGTGCGCCCCGCGCCCCGCGCCCCGCGCGAGCGCTAGACCGAGCCGCGCAAGGCCACAGCTGCTATGCCCCTGAAAGCTCCTTGCGGGACCTCGCCGCCCAGCGCCGCCTCGGGCTGAGCTGCAGCCGCTTGCGCAGGGCGGAGAACGCGCGCCCGGTGATCGAGGCGCTGTGCCCCCCGACGGACCCCGCCACCCGCGTCTTCGCCCTCTTCGACCGCAACTACAGCATCCGCGACCCGCACGGCGAGAAGGCACGTACCCGCACCGTCCGGCCAGCTGCAACCCGCGCTGTCGGGTCGCCCGCGGCCGCCGGTCGCCTGCGACCCGGCGGCTTAAGCTGGTCCCCAGAAATGGGACACAATGCGTTCGTTGCCCCGCGTCTGGGCGGCCCCAGTGTGCCAGGGTACGAGCGGCCTCGTCCCTGCCGTGCTTGCACCCCTCCCCCGTCGACGTCACCCCCTCAACCAGGCCGCTTCGACGCCAACAACACGATCCTCATCGACAACACGCCTCGGAAGGTGCACGTGTGCCCCGCGCGGAATCAACGATGTACCCTCGTCCTTGCCACTCGTACCCCCCGAACACCGCCCGGCCTCACGCCCGCGGCACCACCCGAAGGTCCGGAACCACATGCAGAACGCCCTAATTGTACCCCCCTGGGAGAAGGAGCAGGCTCGTACCTGTACCCCCGCCCGCCGCCGATCCGGCCTAACCCCCCGGGGGTACGCGAGCAGCTGGTGGCCGGGGACGACCGCGCGCTCCCCGCACTCTCCGCCTACTTCCTCGCCATGCTCGACGCCGGTACCCCCCGACCTTCGGCACCCCCCGAGCCTGGCCCGAGCCGCTCGCCCGAGGCGCAGGGGCGAACGGGGACGTGAGGGCGTACATGAGCGCGAGCCCCTTCCCCATGGACCTCTCCCGCACCCGGCGCCGCACCTCCTCCTCCTCCTCCTCCGCCGCCGCGGGCAGCCATGCCGCCCCCCTCCCCGCCCCCCGCACCGCCGGCGCCGGCCACGCCTCCACATCGTCCACAGGGGCCAGGCGGCGAGCCCGGGGGCCCCGCCCCGACCCCCTCCCACGCGCTCACCCCGCCCGCAGGCCCTCCGGCAGCGGCGCGCCCCACCCCGCCCAGCCGCCCACCTCCAGAGGAGGTCCGCCGCGGCGCGGGCGGGCGGGCCCACTGCACGGCTCTCTCCCGCCTTCTGATCGCGCCCCGCGCAGGCCCAGCGGCGCCGGCGCCGGCGCGGCGCCGCCGCTGCCGGCGGCGGGAGGGGGCTCGAGCGGCGGGGCGGGGGCGGGGGCGCGGAGGCCGTCGAGGGATCGGGAGCAGGCGGGGGCGGGGGCGGGGGCTGGGGCTGGGGAGGAGGCCCTCCCAGGCCGCCTCGCGGGCCTCGTCCTGCAGCCCCGCTGACGCCCGCTGAGTACTGGCGATCCTACCTACGTATCCAGATTATTATATCAGGAATCCAGAGATCCAGTATGTCTGAATTCTTTTCAAAAGCTGCAGATTCCGGGAATCCCCGGCCGGGGTCGACGTATCTCGCATTCTGTCGAGGCCGTCCAGAGCATTATAATTAATGGGGTCCAGCAGCAGGCGCCGGCGGCAGATCCAGAGGCCCAGGGCCCCGCCGCGGGGGAAAGAGCGGCCTCGAGCTCGGCCGCGGGGGCTCACGCTGCCGGCGGCTCTGCAGCAGCCGGCCCGGCGAGCCGTGTGTGCCCCTATAGACCAGCAGATCCCGTGTCTCCTTGAAGTTGGCATGGCCAGCCAGCTGCAGGGACGAGACATGCAGGACCCCGGAATTCGAAGGAGGGGCTCAACGCTGCAGCACCCCGCGGGCCCACGCCGGCGGCTGCCGGGCCGCTGCGAGCGCGCGCACGCGCAGCCAGCAGCACTGAACCCTCGAACCCCAAGCCCTCGAGTCACCGCGGCCGCCGAGCCCAGGCAGAGAGCTCGAGGCACGTGGCGCGTGGCGCATGTTCATCGCTGCAAGGACAGCAGAAGCGTTCTTGAATTGCGTAAATATGGCGACATACTATACATTGAAACAGGTGGTGTACAGGGATGCTACTGGCTCTCACTTGCCAGTGGGCCACTTGGTGGCTGCACAACGCGGTCAGGAACCGGCCACGCATATGGCGTGCGAATGAACAGCTCACCACCGCACTTGCAGCGCTCAGCCTCGGGAGTGCGCGCCATGATCGACGCAACGTGCATGCCGCAGCCTTCGCGAGAGTCAGCGCGGCGCGGGGCAACTTTGCGCAGGCTTGACGCACCGACCCACGAAACCTTGCCGCACTGAGAGCTGCGCGTGGGACGCAGTGCACGTGAGTAACGAGGCCGGACGAGAGGATTCGAGAAGGCCTGGAACGTTAACTGAGAGCAGCGCGGCGAGGCGGCCGGGCCGCGGGCGAGCGCACCACTTGGTGGCGGAGCACATTCTCGTTGTTGTTGCGCTGGAGAAAGATCTAGGTCGACTGCGCGAGCCAAACTTCAGTGAGAGAGTTAGGGGGAGAAGCCGACGACCCACTTTTTTTCGTGACGCGGGAATTTCGGGAATGTCCGAACTGTGTTTTGCTCCCCCCAGGGCCCCCACGTCAAGCGCTCTTGTACCCGAATCTCGAACAACCTGTACCCTCGCCCAGGGCGGGTACACGAGTGCCGCCGGCTCCGGCGCCCTCTTTCCAGCTCAACAGCACCGGCGCGTAGGATCCGGAGCTCTTTAGCACCGGCGATTCACTCTCAAAATTGAAACAGCGGACCGCGGCTGCGCGTTCAGTCGGGCGCGTTCGCCTCGACGCGCCACATGAGCATGAACAAGCGCAAGCGGGAGGGCGTGGATGCGACGCCCCCGAGGCCGGCCCCAGCCGCGCGTCCAGCGCGCACGGATCTGATCGACGACCACGTTCTCCTCAAGCTCGTCGGCTACCTTGGCCTGCGAGAGGCGTGGTACATGCGATGCGTGTCGCGTCGCTGGCGGACGATGATCGAGAAAGCGGCGCGCGAGGGCGCGCTGGGCTCCGTCCTTGACGTGCGTTCGCTTGGCCCCGCCCGTCCCCGGCGCGGCTCGCGACGACCTTTGGCGCAGGTCGGCGCCAAGCGACCGGGCGCCCCGGAGCTGGGGACCGCAGCGCTGCTCCTGCAGCGGGGCGCCATCAGGCTGCCGGCCGAGGGCTCCCTGCGCGTGACCCTCGCGCCGGAGTGCGGCCCGTCCGTCGTGCGGCTGCGCGCCTTCCTGCAGATCGCCTGCGGGGCGCTCGCCGGCGCGTTGCGGGAGGTCCGCGTCGACCTCGGGAGCCCGCAGGCGCCGCTCGCCGACTGCGAGGACGTCTGCGGCCTGCTGCGCGCCGTGCGCCCGGCGGCCTCGGGCGCCGGCGGCCGCCTGGCCGCCGTGGAGATTCGCGGCTCGGTCTCGGAGCCGAGGGCCTCTTCAGCGAGCCGCCGGACCTGGCGGCGGCGCTGGAACCGCTGCGGGCGCTGACGGAGCTGCGGCTGCCCCGCGGGCTCCTCCGCGCCGCCCCCGTCGTCGCCCGCAGCCTCCCCCGCCTCGAGGTCCTTGAGCTCTGGACGCCCCTCGACGGCGTCCAGGTGCCCCGCCCCGCCCGCCCCGCCCCGCCCCGCCCCGCCCGGGCCTCTGTGAGGCGGGCGCGCGCGCAGTTCCTCGCATCGCAGCTGGGCCTCCACGAGCACCTGCGCGAGCTCTGCCTCGGCCTGCCCCGCCCCTCCGACGGCCCCGCCCCGCCGCCCTTCCCCCGCCCCCCGCCGAGGGCGCCCCGATGCTGCCGCGCGTGCGGGCGCTGCGGGTGCGGGGGCGGGCGCCGCTGGAGCGCGGGGAGCTGGCCTGGCTCGCCCGCCTGCCGGCCCTGGAGGAGCTGGAGCTCACCGCGCGGGGCGCCGAGCAGCTCGCCGCCCTCGCCGACCTGCTGCCCGCCCTCCGCCCCTCCGCCTCCTCCTCGTCCGCCTCGGTGCCCCCGCCCGCCCCGCCGGCCTCTTCTCGCGCCCCGCTGACCGCGCCCCGCCGCAGAGCTGACGGGCCGGCGGACGACGCTCCGCTGCGGCGAGCGTGCGAGGCGGCGCGCGCCGCGGGGCTACGCGTGCGGGCGACGCTGGTGAGCCCCGGGGCGCTGGGGCCCCCGCGGGGCGCGCCCTGGGGCTCCTGGGCGGCGCGCTGGAGGCGGCGGAGCTCTTCGTCGTCGTGCTCTCGCCGGCGCAGCAGCGGGCGGCGCTGGACGCGTTCAAGGCCCACGCCGGCCACCTCCGCGGCCGCTTTGCGACGCAGGAGCCGGCCCAGCTCCCCTTCAAGCTCCGCCTCTGCGCCGCGCAGCTGAGCCAGCAGCTCGCGCCCTTCTCCGAGCTGCGCGCCGCCGGCCGCGTGCGGGCGACGCTGCGGCTGGGCGCCGCCGAGCAGCTGCGGGCGGCGGAGCGGACGGCGGGGATGGAGCGTGGCGCGCTGGGCGGGGCCTTCGCGGCGGACCTGTCGGCGCTGCGGGCAGCCGCCTGCGCCGCCCTGCGCCGGCTCGTTCCCCGCGCCGACGCTTCCTGCGCGGAGTGATGCGCGCGATCGACCGCGTGAACCGTTGAACTTGCCTGTGAAAAGCAGGACAGCAACACCCTATACGTACGCTCACAGTAATCCTGATATTTGAATTCAGAAGCAGTAATCAGTAATCGTGGAGTTTACTCTGTCGAACTTTTTCATGATCAAGTTTATTCAAGATTTGAATTCGAAGCCTTGATCATGAATTCGCCGAGTCGAAGCATCATGATATCGATCAAGGCTTCAAATTAAAGCTTGTGTCAACTCATATGATTCAATTTTGATTGAAATGATTAGGAAGGTCACTGAGGTTAGCGCATGTCACACAGTGTCACAGTATCTGCTATTTGCTCGATGTCCGACGGTCACCGGGTCGAGGTCATCCGATGATCCACAATATCCGAATTCGTTGTCCTCGATGCAAACTCCCAGTACTAGTGGCCTAACGACGCCCCAATCCGCCCGGGATAGCAAGCGAAGGCATATGCGACACCGGCATTTCGTTTCCAAAATCAAAAAGCACTGTAGAAGGTACAGAGTTTGCGAGCCACACAGGGCGAAGTAAAATCTGGTGTGAAACAGTATGGATACAGAGGGGTATCATCAATCGCGGGAACTGACAGCCCACGCACATCAAACAAGACTCGATCTGAGGGAATTATGGGCAGAAGGGATGAGCAAAACCGCAACTGCTCTATAGCTAATCAAAGTAGCCTCAGATATTAGAAAGACAAACCCCGCCTAGTCTACCTGGGGCGAATGAAAAATAACGACTGCTCTTCGGCGCGCCCCGGCGCACGCTGCGCCGGGGGCGACACCTGGAGCCAACCAATATACCACCGCTATCCCAGCCAAAGGGAAAGAAAGACTAGAGCGCCAGCCGCTCGCGCCTCAGCACCGCTGCGCGCGCAGGGCGTTGGCAAGCGCGCTCGCAGGACGACGGCGGGGGGAGGGGGCACCATGTCGAGGTAGTCCATCGGGTTCACGGCGGCGCCGTGGCGTCGGAGCTCGAAGTGGAGGTGCGGGCCCGTGCTGCGGCCCGTGCTGCGCAGCAAGGGAGCTTCAGAGCCAGACCAGAGAGCGGGAGCGCCCCCTTGCCCCCCTCCCCCAGACCGCGCACTTTCCGACGGCAGCGATCTTGTCGCCGCGCTCGACGCGCTGGCCCTCCTTGACGAACATCTCCGAGACGTGGCCGTAGCGCGAGATGAAGCCTGCCCCGCGGCGTCAGCGCGGCCGCGATCACGCGAAGCGGGTCGGGGCGCGCCGTTCATGTGGAGGATCTCGACGAGGTAGCCGTAGGCGCCGAACCAGCCGGCGCGGCGGACGACGCCGGCCTGCGTGGCGTGGATGGGCGTGCCCACGGGCGCCGCGACGTCGACGCCCTCGTGCATGCGGCCCCAGCGCCAGCCGAAGAGCGACGAGATCCAGCCGCCCGAGATGACCGGCTTAGCGAACACCGGCTTGGGCGGCGGCGGGATGGTGAGCGTGTCGCCCACGTAGATGACCGAGCCCTTGACCTGCGCGATGCCGTCAGACGCGAAGAAAGAAGGGGAAAGAAAGCGAGGGGAGGGGCGAACCCGCTCCGGGTTCGAGTCGCGGATGGCCTGGGCCGAGACGCCGTACTCGAGGGCGAGGGACTGCAGCGAGTCGCCGGCCTTGACCGTGTGGAAGCCGCGATTCTTTGTGGGGCCCGCCTTCTGCTTGTGCCCGTGCGGGTGCGTGATCGCCGAGATGGCGCTCTGGAACGCCCGCGTCGCCGCCTCGCCGATGGTGGCCACCGGCTTGTGCTCGTGGTGGCCCGCCTCGTGCTTGTGCGCGTGGCCGTGCGCGTGGCCGTGGCCGTGGCTGTGCTCGCTGTCGCTCTCCGTGTCCGAGTCGGGGCGCAGGCGCGCCGTCTCCCCCCGGCGCGACCCCAGCGGCGGAACGATGAGGACCTGCCGAGAGGACGATCAGAGCACGTTGACAGAAAGCGGCAGAAGAGAGAAGAAGGAGAAGAGGCCGACCTGACCGGGCCGGATGGTGTTGGTGAGGTCCAGGCCGTTGTGGTGCATGAGCGCCGTCAGCGGCACGTTCATGACGGTGGCGATCTTGAGCAGCGTGTCGCCGGGCTTCACGGTGTAGGAGCCGAAGTTGTTCAGGCTGTGCTGGGCGCGGCCGGGGCTGGTCCGCCGCACGGGGGAGTGCGACTCGGCGCGCGACTCCTGCGCCTGCGAGTGGCGATGAACCGGAGACTCCGAGCGGGCCTGCGCCTGGGGCTTCGCCGCAGCGACCGGCGGCGCAGGCACCGAGGCCGGGGCGGACGCGGCCGGCGCCGGCGCCGCGGGGCGAGGCTCGACCGGCATCGTGGGCTGTGCGACGGGAGAGGCCGCGACGGCGGCTGGGGCGGGAGGCGCGGCGGCGGCGGGGGGCGGGACGGTGGCGGGAGTGGCGAAGGCCGCCGGGGCGGCGTCGGCGGCGGTGGAGCTGACGCTGGGCACGACGAGCTTCTGGGAGATGCGGATGTCGGGCGAACTCATGCGGTTCAGCTCCATAAGCTCCTCCAGCGTGATGCCGTGGATCCGCGCGATGCGAACCATCGTGTCGCCGCGCTTCACCGTGTAGTTGGAAGAAGGCTGCTGCTTCGACATCTTCTGCGCGGGCGCCGCGGGGCTGGCCGACGTGGTGGGAGGGACGACCGGCGGGACGAAGGCGAGGGGGGTCATCGCTGGGGCGGGGGAGGCGTCCCGGATAGGAGAGGGGTCGCGGGAGATGGCGGGGGAAGGGAAGGTGATCTCCCGAACCGGGGAGGGGGAAGAGATGCGAGAAGTGGGCTCGGAAGGCGAGGAGGTCGACACGAGAACCGCCCGGTTCTCCGGAACGCGGGAAAACGGCTCATTGAAAGAAATAACACTGTTCGCCAAGGCGAGGGTGGCGACCGGCGAGTTGCCCGAGGGAGGCGGAATGCGCAGGTTGCTGCCGACTTGAATCAGCGAGCTCGCCAGATGGTTCGCCTCCATGATTTCCTCGACTGACACGTTGTGCAGCGTCGCGATACGAACGAGGGTTTCGCCGCGCTGAACGGTGTGGCGCTGGCTGGCGCCCGTGGCAGGCTTCGGCGCGCGGGGCCGGCCTTCGCGCTCGGCCGGCTTCTCGACAACGAGCGGTGAGGCCGGAATGCTCGGAGATACTACGGAATCGTTCGAATTCGCTGAGCGGCCGCCGATGAGGAAGGAGGTCGTCGAGTGCTGGAATTCCCGCCGCGGAGTTGAAAAGAGCTCCTCGCCGAATTCGGGAATTGTGAGCGGCGACTGAAAGCTGTAGGCACCCTGGCTATGCTGGCGAACTGGAGTTGGGGCTGGCGCAGGTGGGCTCGCGGGCGCGGGAATCCGGCTGCTCATAGACGGGTTGATCGCGCCGGGAATCTGAATCTTCTGCCCCACTTGCAGATTTGAGCCAACGATGCCATTGAACGCTGCGGGGAGGCAACGAAAACCGCGTCAGCCGCGGCGCGGGGAACCAAAAGCCGGATGCCGCCAGTGGCGCGCAAGTTTGACACACCGCAGAGGACATCGACCGGCACGCCGCTCTTGCGCGAGATCGACCACAGGGTATCGCCGGGGGCGACTCGAACCTCCTGGGACTGATCTGACGCCATGGCGAAACCGGATGTGCCGGACAACGACCTGGAGGCGCGGCGGCGGACGTTACGGTCGGAAGAAACCTCCCCGCGTTCGTAAAGAGCTATCGCACCTCACGGCCCTGGCCGCGGCTCGCCGCCCCGGTTGATAGCGCTGCGGATCCGCACGAACGAATGGTACCCGGGCGTCCGACGCAGGCGTACCCCAATCGGCTTTTTGGAGTGCACATCCAGCTCGAGCGGCAGCGATGGTGCGGGGCGCCCGGACCAGACGCGGGGATAGCATCTAGAGGGCTGGGGCCGTCGGGGGCTCGGCGGGGCCTGTGAGCTGGTCTGGGCTTCGGCCGACCCGACGCACTGGCTGACGCCTTGCCGCGTGTGCAGCCGCCGAAGAAGAGCAAGGGCGGAGCAAAGAAGAAGGGAGGCGACAAGGGCAAGAAGCCCGGGTCAGCAGCGTCCAAGACAGGAGATGGCGAACAGATGGTGTCTCCGGAGGAGCTGCAGCAGCGGATCAGCACTCTCACAGAGGAGCTCATCAAGGAACAGGCAGAGCGCAACTACTTCCAGCTAGAACGAGTGCGCGCCAGCCCGGCCGCTGCAACCCCACGCACCAACGCTCGGCGCCCCGCCGCGCCGCTGCCGCGCAGGACAAGATCAACACCTTCTGGGAGATCACTAAGAAGGAGCTGGAGGACAAGAAGGCAGAGCTGCGGAACAAGGACCGCGAGATGGAGGAGATGGAGGAGCGGCACCAGGTTGAGATCAAGGCGAGCTCCGCGTCCCCGCCCGCCCCGCGGCCTGCTGCGCACCGGCAGAGCGGAGTGCACGCTTCTCGCGCGCAGCGCAGGGGCCTGACCCGTGCCGCCGCGCCCCGCAGGTGTACAAGCAAAAAGTCAAGCATCTGCTGTACGAGCACAACAACAACGTGACGGTGCTGAAGGCGGACGGCGAGACTGCGATCAAGCTATTACAGGACGAGTTCAGGTTCGCACCGGGCCCGCCGGCCGCCGCGCGCCGCCCGCCGGCCGAGCGCCCTCGCCGCAGGGCAAGAGAAGGCGAGCTGAAGAAGGACAAGCGGACGCTGCGGATGGAGCTGAAGGAGCAGGAGCTCGCGCACGAGGACTACGTGAAGACGCTTAAGCTCGTGCGCCGCCGCCGCCGCCGCCGCCGCCGCCGCCGCCAGCGGGCGCCGACCCGGGCGGCCCCTCGCGCCCCGCAGGAGCACGACAAGAACATAACAAAGCTGCGGCAAGAGTTCGAGCGGACGGCCAAGGTCCGAGGGCGTTGGCGGGGCGGGCGCGGGCGGGACCCTGACGCGGGGCGGGCCCCGGGGAGCAGGAGCTGCAGCAGAAGTACGAGAAGAAGATGAAGATGCTGCGCGACGAGCTTGAGCTGCGGCGCAAGAACGAGGCGCGTCCGCCGGCCCCCCGCTCCCCGCTGGCCCCGCGGGGCCTCTCGCTCGGGGCTCGTGACGCGGCGGGGCGGCCGGCAGATCCACGAGATCGAGGAGCGCAAGAACACGCACATCAACGAGCTCATGAAGAAGCACGAGAAGGCCTTCGGCGAGGTGCGCGGGGGTTGCGGGGCTGGGGAGAGGGGGAGGGGGGCGGCCGAAGGGCGGAGGGGCGGCCCGCCGGGGGACGGCCACTCACCGCCTCCCCCCCAGATCAAGAACTACTACAACGACATCACGCACAACAACCTCGATCTCATCAAGTCCCTCAAGGCGCGCCGCGCCCCCGCCCCCGCCCCGCACGCGCGCCCGGCTGAGCGGGCGCGCAGGAGGAGGTGGCGGAGATGAAGAAGAAGGAGGCGCAGAACGAGAAGCTCATGTTCGAGATCGCACAGGCGAGCTGGGGCGGGGGCGGGGGCGGCGGCGCGCGGGCGGGAGGGCGGCGCGGGCTGACGCGCCCCGCAGGAGAACAAGAAGCTCTCGGAGCCGCTCGCGCACGCCCTGAAGGAGGTGGACCAGCTCAGGCACGAGCTGCACAACTACCAGAAGGCGCGCCCCCCCGCGCCCCCGCGCGGCCCGCGGCGCACGGCGCTGCCCGGCGCTGACGGGCGGCGCAGGACAAGATGTCGCTGCAGAACGCGAAGGCGCGGCTCCTGCAGATGGAGGGCCAGCACAAGGCGCTCCAGTGGGAGCACGAGATCCTCGAGCAGCGATTCGCGCAGGCGCGCCGCGCGGGGGGCGCCCGCCGCTCGCCCCGCGCGGCTCGCTGAGGCGCCGCCGGCCCGCGCAGGTCCAGAAGGAGCGGGACGAGCTGTACGACAAGTTCGAGTCGACGATATACGACGTCCAGCAGAAGGCGCGCCGGCCGGGCAAGGGGGGCGCGGGCGGTCGCGGGCGGCGCGGCTGACGCGGGGGGGCGCAGGCGGGGTTCAGGAACCTGCTGCTGGAGAAGAAGCTGGAGGCGCTGAACGACGCGTTCGAGAAGAAGGAGGCGCAGCTGTCGGAGGTGCTGGCGGCGTCGAACCTGAACCCGGCGGACCTGCAGCGGGTGACGAAGAAGCTGGACGACGTGCTGGAGGCGAAGAACACGGCCATCAAGGACCTCCAGTACGAGGTCGCCCGCCTCTCCAAGGTCCGCCCCGCTTTGCCGTGCCCCTCCCCCGCGCTGCCGGCGCGCTGCGGGGCGGCGGCCGACGGGGCCGCAGGCGCACAACGACGTCATCCGGGTGTACGAGTCGAAGCTGCGGGAGTTCGGCATCCCCGTGGAGGAGCTCGGCTTCAAGCCGCTGCTCACCGAGACGAGCGTCGGGCCGGCCGGCCTCGTCGCCACCCCCGGCGACACCCTCGTCGCCCAGCGCAAGAAACCCCTCCACCTCAAGTAGCGCCCCCCGGCCCCCTGTACATGAGCACGCGCGTAGCTGCCCCCGGGCCGCCTGGCGGGGGAGCCGGGGGTAGCCTCCCGCCTCGCGCGGAGGATGGCCAGGTCTGCGAGGCCCGGAGGAGGAGCCTCGGAGAGCGGTGGGAGAAGCGAGCTAGTGCGAACAGATGGAGCGGAGGGGGACTCCGAGGGGCTTGCGTGCCCGGTCTTACTGCGGCTGACGTGAACATGTACGTATACATGTATAGTGCTCGAGCTCGGCGCTGCTCGCACGCCACTGCGCGCCTTCACTGAGTCAGCTACTAGCTATATGCTAAGCAGAGCGGACGTCGACGTCGACTCCGGGAGCGCGCGCGGAGCTTGCTTATTGAGTTCGAAAAGCGTGGCGCGTGCAGACTTGAAGACACAGCATGAACACAAGAGCGAGGGAGGAAATGGGGGAGTTCAGAGGGACGGAGGGACGGGAGGAGCGATAGCTTTGGAGGGGGACTCCGGGAGGGTAGCTCGAGGGAAGGCGGCGGGTGGCCCAGGGCCGGCTATCGGTCCGAGAAGATAGGGAACGCGATCTCCAGGGACTGGTAGTGCACCTGCGCCCCCGGGAGCTCGGTCCGAGGGGTACCGGGAGGCGAGAAGGCCGAGAAAATGTGTGCGTGCGCACCTCCGCGTGGAAGCACAGCCAGACCTCCTTGTTCGTCTTTTTCGCCTCCGGAAGCACCTGCTCGCCAGGCGAGCGAGACCGTCAGCGGCGGGCGGGAGGGGCGGCATGTGCCGTCGCACCCGCAGGAACCAGTTCGTGGGGTACGACGTGATGAGGTTCACCTCGCAGCTGCGCCGGCAGGAAGAGGGAACGTCAGGCGAACAGGGGAGGAGGAAGGGGTGTGTGTGTGTGCGGGGGGTGGGGGAGGGGGGGAGGGGGCAAGGCCAGCTGCACCCGAAGTAGTCGCTCAGGGCCTTCAGGGTACATGCGTCGCCCCAGGTGCCCAGCTTGAGCATCTTCGTGCAGTACCTGTGCCGCCAGGGTAAGGGTCTCGCGTAGTATAACTTCTGGCCCAGTGGGGCCCGGGGAGTGCCCACTCCTCGAAGGGCTCCGGCAGGAATGCCTCGAAGAGCGCTGGGCGAAGGGGCGCGTCAGGAAGGGAAACGAGCGGCGAGGTGGCCGAATTCGAAGGAAGCAGGAGGTGGGGGGCATTCCCGATCGGTGCGCTAGCCTGCAGATTCTAAATTCAAGAGCAGGGGCCGTCGCGTACCTCTGTTGCTGCGGATGTGGGAGACGGCCAGCATGCGGAGGTTGTCGTGGTGGCTCGGGGTGCCGTACAGCGAGTCACTGAAGGCCCTAAACTGGCAGTTGCCGTCCCCTGCAGGCGGCGGCACATGCACAGCGTGAGGGTTGTAGCCGCATCGCCGCAGCAGCCGCTGAGCACGGGTGCTCGGCGCACCATCGATCTTACGCTCACGGAGGCCGTAGCTGGAGAGACGCTCTTCCAGCCGCAGCCACTCCTCGTGGGCGGCGTTCGCGGGGGGCGGCGACCCTCTGGCCGCGAGGGGAAGTGGGCCGGGCTGGGGCAGCCGTGACTTGACCGCCGCTGTTGCGCGCGAGTCCTCCGCCTCGAAGGTGGGTGCGTATGCGGCGGGGGCAGCCTTGGAGCGGTCAGCTGTGGCCGATGCATATGCTGAGCCTGAGGACATGGCTTCCGCAGGCTGACACGAAGATGCGATCGTAGCGAGCCAAGCAAGCATTTGGATACCAGCAGGACTGCGGGACAGTCTGGCCCCAGTGCTCCGGAGCGCGCTTCTTGAAGGCGTTTGCCGCTCGCCGCCGCCTGCAGCGCTCGATCGCAGCGCGCACGGAGCCCTCGCGGAACCCCGAAGGAGCTGTAGCTTGAAAGCCAAGCTCGAGAAGCTGCTCGAGTGCCGCGCTCGCGTTCGCCTGCGCTGACCCCGCGCTCGTGCTCCCGCGGTGCCGCGCTTCGCTCCGCTTCCACCTGCCGAGTGAGAGCGCTTCCCGAAGGACTGCCGCCGCTCGCCGCTCGCCGCCTGCAGCGCCCGATCGCAGCTGCACCTGAGCTCAAACGTGCAGAGGGATCTTAGCTGACACGGTTCCTCGGGTGGATCCGATCCTCCAACCGTCGCTGTAGTATAGCGGTCAGTATACCTGCCTGTCACGCAGGTGACCCGGGTTCAATTCCCGGCAGTGGCGCTTTTGTCCCCGGGGCCTCTTTTGCGTTGGGCGCTCTTGCCCGCGCTCTCCCGCTTCAGCCCGGCCAGCCTTCGCAAATTTGATGCATATGGAGCTCGAGCGTGCAGCTAGCAGCGGCGCAGCTCGAGCTCAGCGTCGAATTTGATCTGGGGGGAAGAACCATATTTGGGGTACGGAATCAACGACTGCTATTCCAAGAACCCGGCCAAGCAGTCAGGCAGAACGAGCAAAGCGGGGCCAGGCTCTGGGCACAGGCACGATGTCGCGCGGAGCTCCGAATCACCCCATCGTGCGCGGCAGCCGACCCGCGCATAGTGCGCTGCAGCCGACGCCCTCTCCGTGCGCAGAACATGCTGCTGGTGCGGCCAGAGCTCGGAAGAACTAGACAGACAACATACGACCTGCCGGAAGACCCCGGCTTCACATTCGGCAAGAAGCTGCCGGGTGATCCAGAGGGCGGTGCGCCTTCGCCGTGCCCCGGGCGTGGCGCGCCGCGCTGCAGGTCGAGCTGATGTCCTTGTCACAGCGGGTGCGCTCGTTAGCCAGTGGGTGGAGCACAAACCGAATCCAGACGCCCTCCCTGGCCGTGACTTCAAGGCGCTCAATTACGCGAGCATCCGCAAGGGCTATGTCACTGCCAAGCAGCAGCAGGAGTTCCGTCTGACCCACGACGCACGCTTGAAGACAGGTTACCACCCCCCCAGCGCTCTAGCTAACGTTCTTTGCTGACACCAGCACCCGCAGGCAAGAACACATCCGCGACCCCGTCCTCTCTCCCCAGCAACCACGATCCTATTCACACATATGGAAAGCCCGGCCGGCCATCGACTGTGAGTGGCTTGTGGTTCCCACCTTCTGCTCGCCGAGGCGCTGACCCCTGCCGCAGCCCTTAGAGAAGCTGATAAAGAACGAGTTCGCCGCTGAATTCAACGCGGCGGCGGAGGCTTCAGCGAGCGCTGCCAGCGTTAGCAAGCAGAAGATTCCCGTCATGCACACCCGGGCCTCCTTGGGCCATATGATCCACACCGAGCAGCAGAACCAGATTCCGGTGAGCACTGGCAGCGCCCCTCTGTGAGTATGGCGCTCATCAGTTTAACTACAGGACGCATCAACCCTGTGGAAGATGGGTCGCTTCCAGGATGTGCCTGCAAAAACGAAGTCGCGGCGAGACGGGCCCCCACCCTCAACGAAGGCGTTGGCCGCACAAGCAGCAGCCACCACAGCATCTATGGAGCAGAGCGTGTAGATGTTTCATCCTGTTAATAGTAGATAGGGAAATTTAGCTGGTTGCCTTCACAAGTTAACATTCACAATAAAAGGAGCGGTAATGAACAGTTGCTCTCACAATCAGTCTGGCACTGCGGCAGGTTATTGTCTGTTTAATTGAATGCTTCAGGAATGACTGCAATCAATCCGAAAGGGATTCGAGGAGCCCCTGGCTCATGTTTGTAAGCAGGTCAAACACATAAGAAAAGTTGCCCTGGTAATATGGGTCCGGCACAGATGCGTCAGGGAATTTCTGCTTGTCTGTCACGAACTCGGTCATCATCTGCACAGTGAATCAGAATTCTTGCCAATCAGATATCATAAAAAAGGGTAAGGAAGAAGCACCTTGACTTTGTTTTCATACTGATTCATTCGGTCCATTGACATCACACCACGTTTATTGCCAGCATCAGCGCAGAGGATGAGCTGCACCACAAAACTTAAGAGTGGATGCAGGCAATGCAGCCAAACTTACATCGAACTTTTCGAAGTCAGCAGGAACAAATTGCCGCGCCCTGCCGTCCAGTGGGATACCCCGTTCTCGAGCAACAGCTCGCATCCGGCTGCAAGGGAGTGCATAAGTCAGATCCGATGGGTCCTTGGCATGCGTGGGCTGATTTCACCGATCGGGCGGGTCGCCAACATGCCCCTCCATCTCACATCCGATGCCGCAACTGCGACTAGTGTTAGCCAGATGTATTGCTCTAACTAAATTGCCGAGTGGTGCTTCTCAGGCCGCTCTTTATAGGTCGCATCTGCACCTGTCCATTTCGAACTTATCGGCCAGACCGGCCTCGCTGATGTAGTGCTTGAATGTCGCCTCCGCCTGCAAAAAACAAATAATGACAGTTCAGTGCCGCGCCGCGGCGGGCGGACGTTCCGGCTCTGCGTCCATAGGCATCGCATAGAAGACGCACGGCTGGAGATCTGCAGATATTGCCGAGACACACGAACAGGACCGACTTCTTGCCTGAATCCGAGCTCGAGCTCGAGCTCGCCATGATAGGCGACTGAGCTCGAGGCGTCCGCCGTGCACGGACGGCGGATGGGCACGTCAGCGTGCGTGCAGAGACTCCTAGGAAGTCTGACCGACGCGCCCGCGCAACCGGCGCCGCGGCGCCGGCGACGAACTGCATGGTTTGCAATTGGGCCGAAAGAACAGACGCCTTGTACCCCCGCGCCTCCCCTGGGCCGTATGATCCACGCCTTGCCCTGGTAGGTTGGACGTCTTCAAGGCTTTAATTCAATGATTGCGATTACGATTAGGGGTTGGATGTCGACGAAGCTAGGTTGGGCGTCTTCGATCATCGGATTGCGATTACTACGTATACATCGATTAGGTCGACGTCACCAAGTTTGCCGCAGTGCCACTGGGCCACCTCGAGGATAATCTCACTTCAAGGCTTTTCAGGAAATATTGGTTCAAATTGCTACAGACAACTAGCGTAGGGTCTCCCGCCTCCGCCCCGAGACAACCACCCGCCGCCTCTAGACGTGATGCCAGTGTCTGTGGGGAGGCGCTCTCCTTAGGGGGCCATGCAGGGCCCGGCCGGCCAGCTCGCTGGTGGGCTGGGCCCACGGCTGCGGCGACTACAGACAACTAGACAATTGCTAACAGACAACTAGCTGGCCATAATCTCCTTCACCTTGGCAGCACACAGGTCATTGACCTTCTTTGTGTGATCATCCACGACCTTTTGCAGCTGCGAAAAATGTGAGCGCAGGGCTTTGATGACTGCTGGGCTGCAGGGAAAGACAGACAACACACATCCTTCTCGTGACGCTTCAGGTCATTCTCGGACGCAGCCTTTTTCTTCTCGAGTGCTTTAATGTAATCCATTCCGTCCTTTCTGACCTTGAGGATGCTCTGCTTCACCTGCTCGGAACAAGAGCATCAGGCGATGGGATGCGGGAGAAAGAAACGAGCTCTGAGCACGCACATGTTCCTGGTGCTTGCCAACAACCTTTGCGAGACCTTCGCGGGCCTCCTTGGAAGGTCTTTGCATTTTCATGAGTGATTGATTGCCGAGGATCATGAGGGCGCCACTTACTTGGGCACAGGCACACGAATTACAGCACCCTCAATGAGAGGGTTCAAGCTTAGCCCAGCTTCTGAAATGGCCTTTGCAGCCATTGGAATGAGCTATCGCCGAGGGAACCAATCAGTAGCGAATGGAGGCGAAAGACTCTGGGAAGACTGAGTGGCTCACCGTATTATCGAAGAGACTAACAGCAAGATTCTGAGGATCTCGTGCAGTAATCTGAGCAGCAATGTCAGGCGATCAAATGTCACGCGCACGACAGAATTCTTGCCTGTCCAAGCTTGTTTAAAGGGGTCCGCGTGTTACCCGTGGGCACCGTGATACTGTCAAGCAATGCTGAATTCGAATGGCATGTCAGCCAGTTGCGTGCAGCCAAACTGCAGGGCAGCGAACCAGGCAAGGCTCTTCCCGTCTGCAGTGAAGCAAGCTCCTTCTTCAGCACTTCAAGACTCACGTCCATCTTCTTCCGGTATTCGTCCACTTTGAAAGGTTCCATAGGAGGCCCGCTGGCCTCCTCTTTGTCCTTGTCGCCTTCGTCTGACGTATGAGCTCCAAGCTAACGTTCACGGGCTGGACGCGAGCTCGACGCGCGCGCACCCTTCTTCTTCGACAGACCGCGGCTGGGGATTGCGCGGCACGGCAGCCAAGCAGCCGCGGCCGTTGCTGCATGGGAGACAGGCGTCTCGAGTCGCGCATAGGCTGGGAAACCGCCGATCGCCCGCGCCGCCGCGCTGGACGCTGAGACTGACGCGGTCGACGTCGCGAGCCGACGAACCGCCAGCACCGATCCGCGTGGCTGAGAGAGGGCGGCGAGCATCGCGCGCTTAGCTATAGCTCCTTAGCTTGAACAATACTACCAAGCTCGAGCTCAGCTGCCGCCGGGTCGGCTCCCGTGCACTCGTAGATCTAGATTACCCCCCTCGGGGCGGCCCCTTTGCGGCAAAACCGCCAGCACAGTGCATGTCGACGCCACATGCATGCGAACATGTGCGAATCGAAAAAGCATCGATATATATCATTGACAGCAGGTAACTCGCTGCGCTTGGCATGTGACGAGTCACCGACGACTACGCCGTGTGTGACGCATGCGCATATAGCATACGGAGCTAGGCCGTCTCCTAGGTCTTCAGATGGCGGACCGCGTGCTCTTTATGATCTATCTATCTATCTATCTATCTTGACCTAGATCGGGCGCGCGCGCATCATGAAGATCAACCACGAGTTTCGCAACCTGCGCTTGGAGGCAAAAACCGCCAGGACAGTGAAGGTCGACGCCGCATGCATGCGAGCATGTACGAATCGAAAAAGCATCATTGAAACAGCAGGTAACTCGCTGCGCCTGGCTAGATTATTCTGACAGTAATTTAGCCAAGGTTGAGGCTGAAAAATCATGTCAGGAGTGCATCGCAAACACGAGAGAGCTTGCTCTCTCACCGGAACATGTCGTTGTAAACGTAGTAGCTGCCAGTGGGCAGGGGCTTCAGGTTGAAGACCTGGCTGAACTTCATCGGGTGGGGGGAGTCGTCGACCTAAACCCAAGGGGTTCAGACGAGGTGCGATACGTGTGGTGATGCCGGAGATTTACCATCAGGTCGCCAGCGACGAAGACGAGAATGCCGTTGGCAGCGGTGGGCTGGCAGTCGCAGGTGATCACCTTGTGGGCGATCTTCTGGAAGCTCAGGTTCTGTATTCATGCACATCAGCTCAGAGCGAGATAATGTCACTGAACAACAGAGACGCACGACGAGCTTCTCGACGATCTTCTCAGTGCCGAGGAAGGGCTGGCCCTCGAAGGTGAGCATCGAGTCGCCTTGCTGCGGTTGCGCTTAGGAAGGCGCGCGCTTGCGCGACCACATGAGAACCACAAGATCTCACGTAGAGCGGGTGCAGCTGCCGGCGGTCCTGGTCGAACACTGTGTAGTAGTGCTGCGGTGGCGAGCGGTATGGGGTCAACGACGGCGCGCATGCACGACTTCGCCGTGCAGACGGTGTTCACCTGGACGAACGCCTGCGAGAAGAGGCCGAATCAGAACGCACATAAAGCGAATGGCCGGCCGGCGCGCGCGGACGGCCGCTCACCTGGCCTGTCCGGCAAGAAACGCAAAGTGGATGAGGCAAACTGAATCAGCTCTCGGCGCATGCCAAGACGGGCGGCGTCGCACCGACTTGCTCGAACTGCTGCGTCATCGTTTTGAATGCGTTCACCGGCCTGGGGGCGGGATAACGGCGTCAGAAGAGTGTGCTCGTTACCGCTGCGCACGCCACATAGGCGGCAGGCGCTCGCCGCGGCGGCGCCAAAGCGAACCAGGAAAAAGAAGGGGTAAGAACTGAGGTGGGGTACAGGTGAGAAGAAAGTTTAGCTCGGGCGGAAGAATGGCGGCGCCAGCGGGTGGTATGCGAGTGCAGGTCTGGAGCTTTCCGCTCGCTCCACGCCGTCTCAGGTCTCACGCCACCGCAGGAGGTCAAGGACCTCAGCCGCATCGAGCGGATCGGTGCTGCACCTTCACGCCTGCATTTCGGCCCGCAAATGACACCGCCTGGACGCAGGCGCCCACTCCCACATCCGTGGGCTGGGTCTCGATGACTCGCTGGACGCGCGCGCGACCTCCCAGGGCATGGTCGGCCAGCGGCAGGCTCGCAAAGCGGCCGGTGTCGTTCTGAACATGATCCGCGACGGCAAAATAGCGGGCCGTGCCGTCCTGCTCGCTGGCCAGCCGGGCACTGGCAAGACCGCCATTGCGATGGGTGCGTACGTGTCTCGCCTAGCTGCGGGCTGCCGCCGAGCAAGCGGCGCTCACGCACGGGCTGCAACGTAGGCATTGCGCAAGCGCTCGGCGAAAACACGCCGTTCGTGATGCTGGCGGGCTCGGAAATCTTCTCGCTGGAGATGAGCAAGACAGAGGCGCTGACGCAGGCTTTCCGCCGTGCCATTGGCGTGCGCATCAAGGAAGAGACTGAGCTCATTGAGGGAGAGGTCGTCGAGATCCAGATTGACCGCGCGACCACGTCGACGGTTCGCGCCGCGGGCACGCCCATTTGCCTTTCACTCACGGATAGCGCCTGCGCCGTGCTGCAGGGCGCTAAGACTGGCAAGCTCACTTTGAAGACGACGGAGATGGAGACAGTCTACGATCTGGGACAGAAGATGATCGAAGCACTGAACAAGGAGAAGGTTCAGGCTGGGTGCGAGCCTTCTCTTACCCCCTACATCACATGCGGTTGTGCTTACACACGAACATTCCGCAGCGATGTCATTACCATCGACAAGGCGAGCGGCAAGATCAGCAAGCTTGGGCGAAGCTTTGCACGCTCCCGTGATTACGATGCCATGGGAGCACAGGTTGGCCATCTGTGTATATAGAGGGTTCCGAACAACTGTTTGATTGTGCGTGAATCAGGTCAAGTTCGTCGCATGCCCTGAAGGCGAGCTTCAGAAGCGCAAGGAAGTCGTCCACGTCGTGTCTCTGCATGAGATTGACACGTGAGTCTCTTGTATACAGTACAGAGCAATCGCATGCATAACTTTTCTTTGCAAAACAGAATCAACAGCCGCTCTCAGGGCTTCCTTGCCCTGTTTGCCGGTGACACAGGTGAGATCAAGCCCGAGGTCCGTGAGCAGATTGACACGAAAGTTGCCGAATGGCGTGAGGAGGGGAAGGCTGAAATTGTTCCTGGGGTGCGTCAGCGTAACTTCTGCGCACTCAAGCATTCGATTGATGTGCCTTGTTTGCCAGGTCCTCTTCATTGATGAAGTGCACATGCTGGATATGGAATGCTTCTCGTTCCTCAACAGGGCGCTGGAGAACGACCTGGCACCCATCTTGATCGTCGCAACAAACAGAGGTGTCACTCGCATCCGCGGGACACAGTACAAGAGCCCGCATGGCATCCCGATTGATCTGCTGGATCGGCTGCTGATCATCCAGACAAACCCCTACTCTGATAAGGACCTCCAGTCAATCATCAAGATCCGGTGATTGTTCTCGTGATTGTGCCTTTTCGATTGTTTTGCTGATGCATTTATCCTCTGCAGTTGCGAAGAGGAGGACGTGCAAATTTCGGATGAGGGCATCGAGCTCTTGACAAGAATTGCCAGTGAGACATCTCTGCGGTATGCGCTGCACATGATCACGACCGCAGATCTCGTCTGCAAGAAGCGGAAGGTTTGCTGAGTTCTGTCTTTTGTGGGCTCGCTTCGTCCTTACAACTTTGGGTTAGGGTGGCGAGGTTGACGTGCAGGACATCAAGAAAGTCTACTCGCTCTTCATGGATATGAAGCGGTCAGTTCAGTTCCTGACAGAGTACCAGAACGAATTCATGTTTAGTGAATTGCCCACTCAACCCTCTGCTATGGATGTTAGTTAGTTAGTTAGGACTATCTTTCAAAGGCAGTTGCTGTTCGAATTATAGCTCTCTGATGTCCATATTGGCACACGCATGCACATTCGCAATGAGACACGATATCGATTGAGATACCGATGTATAGTAGATTACAAAAGAGACAACTGGATCCCAGCATGCGCAGATACTATGCTTTAGGAAAGCACTCGCGATAATATGCTTGCCGTTTGGGATCAATAAGCACGAGTTTCTCTTGTGAATCCAATATACTTTGCTCATCCAAGCCAAGCTCTCGAAGGATATTGATCCGTGCGAGATGGGCAACTGGCCGAAGCAACTGTCAGAGAGAAGCTGACTGAAACACGGGCTCACGTACATTTAGCCTCCGGCTCTAAACTCAACAGCTCCTCCACTCGAGCGCACTCCTGTTGAAGAAGATCCTTGCGTTCCTCAGGATGAAGAACTGCAGCGATACTAAGAGCACGGAAAAAAGGTTCATGACGATGGATCGAACCTTTGCTCTCATTCAGTAGCCAGCGGTGGTAGAGCCACGCACTTTGATCGCTTGGCTCCGTGAAATACGCCTGCTGGACCAGTGCGAGCTCTGGTCCCATGTTCACTTTAGCGATCAAGCACGCGTAGAAAACAACAAAAGGATTTTCAGCATTCTCACCAGATTTCAGCACATCGGGTGTCAGGCATGCATCTCCTTTTGGGCTAGACTTCTGCATTGATTGAGGATAAAACTTAGACCGGAAGTGCCATGCCGAGTAGTTGCTGCAGTTCTGATTGATCTTCTTCGTAGTAAACGCCAGAGCATCTTCTGGGGTCTCTCGAACGAGCTTTGCCATGTCCATGCGGTAGTACCAGGTGTGGACTGGATGAATCAATCAGTGTCGGTGCGCATGAAGGAGACGTAATATGCACTTGCACTTACAGTTGCGCTCATCTAAATCAAGATACTTCGCACACAGCTGGAGTTCGCGTTGCGGGTCACAAAATCCTGTTCCGATCAGCCATCTGCAGAGCACGATCAAGCAGGCCAGAGCAGGTACACGACGTCCTTTTCGTGCCTTCTATGCCACCAAAGGCAGTAGACTTTCGGGTTCACGGCCAGGGCTGAGTCAACCACGGACAGCTCCTGCTTGCAGATGGCTTTCGACTCCTCCTCCGTCCTGCGTCCTTCAGCTCGCGAATCACTGCACGGGCACAGGCTGGCGACGCACTTGTCCTTCAGGAGCTCCTTTAGGATCTCGCGACGGTAGTTCCAGATTGTGTAGTTCTCGGGAGAGACCGCAAGGAACTGGGCCGTCAGCGCTAGCGCTTCCTCGTTGCACGCGCGGTCCGCACGCTGAGCGGCGCGTGTCAGCACAAGCGCAAGCGCTTGAATACGCCAGAGCGCGGGCCATCCTGAAAACTGCCGCGCGGAGCTGGCCGTACTTCTCAGCCTTCGCTTTGAGTTTGAGGATCTCCGCCTCGCTTGGCCCGCCGGCTGTGCGCTTCCTGCCATGCTGTGCGACGCATTTAAACGGTTTGAGCTTGGCGAAGCAGGATGCTCGCACCATCGCGAGACGCGTTCGAGTTTGAGCGTTGACAGGACCTTGCGAACTCGCGCGCGCGAGGCGCGGTGCGATACAGTCTAATTATAAGCTTCTGGGGCTTGAATGCACGCCAGACCAAATACCCGAGCCGCGTTAAACGCGTGTACGGGCGCGGGTGGAGGCGGCTAGCGCTGCGGTGAAAACCGTGGGGGGGAGGGGGCTCATTGGAAAAAAAAGAAACGTGCGTCACAAAATTAATTATAAAGCTAAGATCGAGGGCAGGGCTGTCTCAGGGCACGGCTCAGGGCGCGGCTGGCCAGCTTTCAATTGCTGATGGGCTAGACTGAGGCATAGAAATACATTTGCCGCGAGGCATCAACCATATCACAGCATGCACGGTCAGGGCTTTGACCTAAGGAGGAGCTTTTCGTAGACATCACGTTGAAAATCACGCAGGTCGGCTGCTGAGTTGAACTCGATTGAGAGGCTGTGCTCAGGTGCCAGATGATCGTAGCCTGCGGGGAAGTGCTCTACACGGCACAATCAGTTGCTGTTGGAGGCATGCAAACGCCAAACGGAATGATACCTAATGGCCTGCCGATTTTGAATTTGAGCGTCTGCCTCCTATCACTCAGCTGTACTCTCTCCATATCAGCATACCACATTTGCATCAGGACCTGTGCATGTCGCACGGTCATTAGCACTTCGGGAAGCCACAGAGCGAGCTGACCTTGTCCTTTTCCCCCGAAGGCAGCTGCTGCATGAAAAAGTACTCGGCACGATCCGTGAAGAAGGTCACAGTGGATGGCCAAGAAGATGTGAATTTTCCCACGGTAAACTGCAGATGACTGAGTTGACATTGGCGAATCTCCCCCGTGCAAACTAGCTTACCTTTCGGCACTGGACCTTCAACAGCACATCTGCCTGATCTGGTGGTTGGAGGGTTGCCTGCAGATTTCTGCAAACCATTAGCAGTGGAAATAACACGATAGATGCAAGCTCACTTGATGGCGCTCTCAGCAGCGTTGGCGCAGGACGCGAGGACGGACTGAAAAGAAGGTCTTACAATAGGCCTGCACTTGCGCGTGAGAAGTGCCGCGCAGTCGTGCAGGGAGAGAAAGATACACGAGCACACTTCTGGTCGCTGGGAAGGGCCAATTTGCGAGGGGGTCGGAGCGAGCGGACGACTGGTTTGCGAGGACATTCCATAGGCTGCTGGGATGCAGCCGGGGAGGGGGAGCGGGCTGGCTCAGCCCTTGCGGGGGCTGGCGGCACAACGGGCGGGAGGATTGGCTGCGGAGGAGGCGGGGGTGGAGGTGGCGCCGTATTTGCATGGGATTGTTGCTCAGATTTTGCCTGCGCGGTCCGCCGGGGTGTCACCGTGATCCACTTGTAGGCGGTGAAGCCGCTTGACGACGGCAGCCGCTCCAGCCGCGGCATCGGGGCGCTCTACGCTGTGCGAGCTCACGCTCTAGCTAAGAGATGTGCGAGCTCACGCTCTAGCTGATAGCTAAAGAGAAGATAAGTACCGAGGACGAGAGGCGGGGGAGCTTGGAAATAAAGCGGTAGCGTTTGCTTGCTGCAGGCGCCGATTGCCGGTCCCTGATGATCCAAGAGAGACCAGCTCGGTCCTGTTGCCCCCCCTCCCCCTCTCTGTACCCGGGTCAGTTCAAAGCCGCCAAAGCGCCTGCTCCCCACAGCCACCACCGGCACCGCAAACGCGCACAAGAGCCATGTACGGTGGATACACGAAGCGTAGGAGCCCCTTCGGCGAGGACCCTGCGCGCGCGCCCACCAAGGCGAAGAAGCCTGAGGCGCTCTCGCCGTACGGTCCGAGCACTTGCCAGTGCTGTCCCTCGCTGCTCTGATTGATCTTGTCTGCAGAGAGGACCCTGCTCGTGCTGCGGAATGCACAAAGGACGGTGCTGCGGGCGTCTGACCACAGGCAATACGCCCCGGGCGTGCCGTGCGGAGTGTGCAGGGAGCGCTCTGAAGATGCTCCGTGCTCCTACTGCTCGAAGCGAGCCTGCGAAATGTGCCTGCGGCAGTGCGAGCACTGCCAGGACGTCTTCTGCTCCGAGTGCTCCGTCGTCAAGTGCGGCTCTCTCCAGGCTCGAGGCGTGGTGCCCCATGCTTACGGACCGCTTCTCGCTGCAGTTACGACATGGCACACGACCGTCTCTTCTGCATAGGGTGCAACGCGAGCGTGGCGCGGGAAGAACGGCACCCAACAACAAGTGCGATGGACATCTAGCGAAGCAGGACTTGTATTTCTTGTATCATACAGCTATAATGCGTTCGAAATCATGCAGAACGGCGCATGTCCGTAGACAGATAGAGGGCGCTCGTTTGAATTTGAGCTCGGTCAGGGCATTTGAACTCAGGGCGACCGGGAGGCGAGGTAGGCGGCCAGCTCGTCGGCCACTCGCTCTGAGAAGGGATCGGCGGGGCCCGGAGCCGGCGCCGCGTGCGCTGCCGCCCGCTCTGGAATCCGCTCTGGGGGCGGCGTGGTCGCCGGGGTGATCTTGTTCTGCGCACGGCGGTCACGCGAGGGCGCCGTGAGGCGAAGGGGAGGGCCAGCAGATGCGAGTGCACCGACTTCCGTCGAGGGCGGCCCTCCGGCGGCCGATCCTCGCCCGCGGACCCCGAAGGGACCGAAGGGGGTGGGGGCAGGCTGGCGGCCGAACGCTGGCTGCCGGCGGGCGAGGAGGGGCTCGGGGAGGCGAGGGCGGCGGGCGGGGGCGAGGAGGCGCGGGAGCCGGCGGAGGTGGCGGAGCCGAGGCGGTCGAGGGCCTCCTGGGCGAGCCAGAGGTCGCGCTCCTTGCGCTGGCGGAACTCGGCGAGCCGCTGGTCCCGCTCCCGGAAGAGCGCCTCCCGCCGCTCCCGCCGCGCCTCCGCCGCCGCCTCCCGCTCCGCCTTCAGCTTCGCCGCCGCCTCCGCCGAGCGCTCCCGCGCCCGCTGCTGGCCCTCCAGGACGCCGGCCTCCCCGCGGGCGTGCCCGCTGGCCGCCGGCGCCTGCTGCAGCTGCTCGTGCTGCTGCTGCAGCTGCTGCATCCGCGCGCTCGCCCGCACCGCCGCCGCCCGCAGCGCCGCCCGCTCCCGCGCCTCCCGCGCCGCCGCCTCGCCGCTGCGACCAGCGGCGCCGTCGTACTCCTCGTAGTATGGCTCGGCGGGCGAGGCCGGCGGCGAGGCGCGCCGGGCCGACCGGGGCGCGTCGGCGGAGGGGGAGCGGGCGCGGCGGGGCGTGCGGGAGCGCTCTGCGCTCTGGCGGGCGAGGGCACGGGCCTTCTCGTGGAGGTCGCGGAGCGCGGCCCGGCGCGAGGCGCGGGCCTCCTCCTCCGCGCGTGCCCGCGCCTCGCGCTCCGCCGCCGCCTTCGCCGCCTTCTCCCGCGCCCGCCGCGCGCTCGCCTCTGCCAGCGGCGGCGCATCCCGCTCGGCCGCCGCGGCCGCCGGCTGCCGCTGCGGCGTCGCGGGCCGCCCGCGCGGTGGCGTCCGCCCCCGCGGCGGAGTCTGCCCGCGCGCCGGCGCCGCCGACGCCGGCCTCTCGCGCGTTGGCGTTGCCGAGCGCTGTGGGGGGGGCGGGGCGGTGGGCGGGGCGGAGGGCGGGCCTGCTCCGGCTGCCTGCGCGCGGGCCATTGTCAGCTGCTGGCGGAGCGGGAGGGCGGGGACAGGGCGCGCGGTTTCTTCAGGATGGACTTCACGGGCGACTTGGCGCCGGGCCGGGCGACCCGGGAGGGCGAGGGCGGCCGCGGGGGCGGCCCCGCGGGCTCCGGGGCCGCCGCAGGGCGCGGTGCCCGCCGGGGCTCCTCAGGGCCCTCGTCCCAGTCCGGGGCCCGCCGGCCTGCCTCCGGTCCAGCCTCCCGGTGGGCGGCCCGGGGCGCGGCCTCGGGCGAGCGGGACAGGGCGCGGTGCGAGGCGGCGTCGGGCGGCGGCGGGTGGGCGAGGCCCGGCGGCTCGGGCGAGGCGAGCCGGGGAGCAGGTCCTCCTCGTGGTCGTCGTACCCGCCTGCAGAGGGGGAAGTCAGGCGCGGGGAACGAAGAAGCGGGGCCGGTGCGCGCACGACCCCGAAGAAATCGATGCGGCGCGGCGCGGCGGCGGCGGCGGCGGCGGCGGCCTCCGCCTCGGCGGCCTCGGCGCGGGCGCGCGCGGCGGCGAGCTCCGCCTCCGCGCGCTCGAGCTCCGCCCGGCGCTCTGCCGCCTCCTTCGCCGCGAGGGCAGCGGCCACGCGCCCCTGCAGGCTCTCCAGCGCAGCCCGACGCGCCTCTTCAGGCGGAGGCGGCGGGGGCGGCGGTGGAGGCGGGGCGGCCGGCGGGGCGGCCGGCGCCTCAGCGGCGGCGCGGCGCTGCGCCAGCAGCTGCAGCACGATGGCCTCGCTGGCGGGGCGGGGCGGCTCCGGGGCGGGCCCCGCCCGGGCCGGCGGGGAGAAAGCCGGGGCGGTGCCGCGTCCAGCGGTGAGGGGCCGGGGCGGGGCGCGGGGTGCGGGGGAAGAGTGGAGGCGGCCGCGGACGGCGGGGAGGGGCCGGGGGCGGGAGGGCGGCCGCGGGAGCGGGAGGCCGAGGGGCGGCCCCTACGGGCTGCTCGGGGGCTCGGCGAGGGAGGCCCGCCGCGAGGCGGCCGGCGGGCCGACGGGGCCCGACAGGAACGGGGAGGCCGGGCCGGCGGCGGCGGCGGCGGCGCGGGGTAGCAGAAGGAGGCGCGGGCGGAGGGCCCCGGGGTACCGGGGAGAGCGGCTCGGGGCCGGCCTCGGAGCGGGAGGAGCGGCGGGAGGAGGGCCCGAAGGAGGCGGGGCGGGGCGGGCGGGAGGCCGTCGAGGAGGCGGCGGGCGAGGGAGGTGAGCTCGTCCAGCTTGGCCCGCGCGTGCCCGCTCAGCGGCGAGCCCTCCGCCGACTCCGGCGGCTCCAGCAGGTCCCCGGCCCGCGCCGGCGGCGGCGGCGGCCCCGCCCCGCGGCGCAGCGGCGTCGAGGGCGCCGAGCTGCCGGCCGAGCGGAGCGCGGCGGCGGCCTCGGCGGAGGCGGAGGGAGGCGGCGGTGGGGCGCCGTGGGCGGTGAGGGCGGCAGCGGGAGGGGCTGGGGCGGGAGGAGGACGACGGAGGAGGCGTACGTCTCGAGGTCGACGCCGTCGCGGGAGGCGCCCCGGGCCCGGCGGGGCGGCGAGCGGTAGACCAGCACGCTCACGCGCGCCTCGGCCGGCGGCTCCGGGCCCGGCGAGCGCGGCGCCAGGCCCACCGACGCGATCCCCGAGGCCACGACGTACCCCAGCGGCCGCGAGCGGCCGCCGGGTGAGGAGAAAGGGGCGCCGGCGGGGCCCGGGTGGCGGGAGGCGGGGCCGCCGGGGGAGGAGGAGGAGGCGGGGCGGTCGGGGGGGCCCGGGGGCCGGGAGAGGAGGGCGAGGAGGGCGCGGAAGTCCTCGATGGGGAGGGAGGCCACCAGGTCCCGGTACGCCTCCCGCGAGGGCGGCTCCCCCACCGGCCACATCTGCAGCCGCGGCCCCGGCACGTGGCCCCCGCGCCCCTCCCCCGCCGGCCGCGAGAGGAAGCCCCGGTAGCTGCGCCGGCGTGAGCGGCGCGGGCGCCGGGCGGGGGAACGGGGCGCGCCGGCGGGAGAGGTAGAGGAGGCAGGCGGAGCGGTAGGCGGGGGCCTCGAGGGCGCGGGCGAGGCGGAGGGCGGCGAGGACGGCGAGGTCCGTGAAGCCCTGCGCCTCGGCCCGCGCCCCGAGCCGCTGCAGCTCCTCCCGGCAGCTCAGCAGCTCCCCCGCCCGCTCCCGGCCCGCCCGCTCCCTGAAGCGCGGCGCGCGTCGCGTGTCGGCGGGGCGGGGCAGGCGGGGCGTGGGCGGCGGGCGCACCGCTCGGCGGCGATCTTGCGGTCGACGGCCTCGTCCGCCGCGTCGCGCAGGCGCCCGAGGAAGAGCACCTGCCGCCGGAGCGTCGCCGCCGCGTTGGCCGCCCCCTCGTCGCCGCTCGCCGCCCGCAGCGCCGAGCGGAGCAGGTCGCAGCCGGAAAGCTGCGCAGAGAGCTCCTGCGCGTAGTCCTCGTCGATGTACGGCGCGACCGCGTCCAGGATCTGCGCGGGCGAGCGGTCAGGGCGCGAGCGACCGCGCGCGGGCGCCACGCGCGCGCGCGCGCGCCTCCCGCATCTCGATCAGGAGCTCCGCCTGGCACACGACGGAGGAGCGCCCGGCTCCGCCGCCGTCGGAGTCCTCCAGCTGAATCTCGCAGCAGCGCCGCCGCAGGGCGTCGAGGCGGCCGCCCAGCCTCTGCCGCTCATCGAGCACGCGCTTCTCGGCCTCGGCCTCCGCGTCGGTCGAGCCGAGTGAAAGGAGGCTCTGCGGTGGGCGGAGCCGGTCATTGGCGGGCGGCGCCGGCGCGGAAGGCGCCATGGCGCACGATGTAGCGGTCCTCGACGGCGAAGAGCTGCTCCAGGCAGTCCGGCTCGTCCGTGAACGCGACGAAGCGCTCGATGGTGTCCGGCGCGTACAGCTCCGCTTTCTCGCTGCCGCGTAGGCCGCCAAGGAAGAAGAAGCCGTGCGAGGAGTCGTGCAAGCGCTTCAGCTCCCGCGACTGCGAGAAGAGCTGCTCGGGCGGCCGTTCCAGCAGCCTCTCCCCTGAGCATCCGTCCTCGTCGTCATCTACGAGAACCACGCGGAGCAGGCCGCCGGCGCGGGCGGGGCCGCAAAAGGCGGCGCCGAGCGCATCGCCGACCTCCTCGGCTACCTCCCAACCAGCGACGGCCGCAAGCATACTAGCGACGCGTAGCTAACTTCTAACCCTTCACAGGCGCGCGGAGAGCACCATGCTGGCAAGCCGTTCGAACACTCGCTTGCGTGTACCCCCATTCGCCGAGCTATCGAGCCATCTCGCTGTTGAGGGCACGGGCAGCAGCGTCGGCAAGTCGCTGTTCTTCCTAGCCCCGAAAATAGTGGAAATCCGCTTGCATAGCGCGTCCGAGTAGACTTGCGAGTTTCATCGAACCCTTGCCAACAGCCGCTCGGAGGCCTTGCGCTAGTTTTTGAGCCTGGTTGACACGAAATCTCTTCGATCGAAGATCCGGACCGAGCCCCGCTGGAGGCTGGCCCGCAGCTATAAAGATGCTCGTCACTGGCACCCCAATTTGAGTGTCGTGCGCGCCCGGGCCCACTCACTGTATCCTTTCCGCCTCTAAAGAAGCTCAATGCCCAGGTTTCTTTGGTCGGCGGCCGGGCGATCTGAAGTTTCGTTGGTCGAATAACAGGGCCACCGCGGCCGCCGCCCTGTAGACCTCGGGACCAGCAACTAGGATGAAGATCGAGACGGAGGAGCGGGTGGCGTACGCTGGGAGCGCGCTGCGGGGGAGCGTGTCGTTCAGCGCCGGGGAGGCGGGCGGGGCGCGCGTGATGGCCCTCCTGCTCCTCGAGGTCGCCTCGCTGCGCACGCGGGCCCCCGGCGGGCGACGCAAGTGGAAGACCGAGAGCCGCAGCCGCGCCCTCGTCTGGACCCGCGTCCCCCTGCCCGGCCCCGCCCAGGAGCCCGCTCCCGCCGCCCCGGCCCCGGCCCCGGCCGCGGGCGAGGAGGAGGCCCGCCGCGGCCGCCACGGCCAGCGCGCCCGGGAGGCCCCCGTGCCGTTCAAGCTCGCCGTGCCCCACGACGCGCACCCCACCTTCGAGCGCCCCGGCGCCGCCTTCTCCATCCGCTACGCCCTGAAGGTCCTCCACTCCGCACCCCGCCGCCCCTCGAGCGCCCCCCGCCCGGCCCCGAGCGCCCCCGCAGGCGGTCGTTCAGGTCTCTGAGGGGCAGCGACGCGAGGTCGAGATCACTGTACCCATCCTCCCCCACGTGCGCCGCCCCGTACCGTCCCCCCTCCCTCCTGCCGCCTCAGATGAGGTGTGCGGCGCAGGACCCCGGGCGGGAGAGGCGGCGGGGGAGGGGGCGGGGCGGCCCCCCCGGACCCGCTCCGGCGCCGCCGCCGCGGCCGGCGGCCCGGGAGGAGCACCGGTCGCTCATAGTGACGGCGCTCTCGGACGGCGTACCCGCCGGCGGGGGCGCGCGGCCGGCGATGGAGCCCCTGTCCGAGGGCGGGCCCGGCACGGAGCGCCGCCCGAGCGCCGCCGCCGACGGCGTCCCCGCCTTCGTGGCGAACGCGGTGCGCCTGGGGCGCGGGGCGCCCCGCCCAGGCCAGGCGACATCCGACGCGGCGGGCCGGGGCGCAGGTGACGCTGGCGGTGCGGCGGGCGCACGAGTCGCACCGCGGGCGCGCCGTTCTCGTCGTCGACGTCTGCCACGACGCCGAGGCCCCCGGTCCGCCCCCCCGCCCCTCGCGCACCTCCCGGGCCGCGCCCGGGCCGACCGCGGCCGCCCCTCGCGCAGACGTGGCGAAGGTGGCTGTGATGGTGGAGGAGCTGACGCTGGTGCGCTGGGGCGACTCCTGGCGCCAGCTCCGCCGCACCCTCCTCGCCCGCAAGTGCGCGCCGCCTCTCTTTGCGGGGTACTCTCTATTGATCCGAGCGTCGGGGCGCAGGTTCGGGGACCAGGAGACCGAGCGCCTCGACTTCGCCCCCACCTCCCGCCTCCTTCACGAGTGCGGTGCGGCCGTACCCCCTTTCCGCCCCCCTCCTCCTCCCCACAGTTCACTTATACCCCCTTTGCTTAGTGGCGGTGGACGTGGAGCTTCCGCGGGACGCGGTACCCCTCCAGACGGGCCGCGTGCACGTCTCGTTCCTTGTCTCCTGCGAGGCCCTCCTCGAGGACGGGTGCCGTACCCCATCCCGAGCCCTCCGACACCTCCCCTCCTGAGCGTGCCGCAGGGAGACGGTGGTAGCTGAGCTCTCGCTGGACGCGTCGAACTGCCCGTGGTCCGCCGCAGACCTGCCCCGCGACGACGTGCGCCGTACCCCCCGCGCCGGCGCCCCTTCATCGGTGCGAGCTGAGAGGCCGGCACCCGCAGGATCGCTTCAGGCGGGCTGCCTCGGTGACCGTGCCCTCCGGCGTTCCCTCCTTCCTCAGCACGCTGCCCCCCGGCCACGGCTCCCGCTCGAAGTCCGTGAGGCACGCGCCGGGATCCGAGCCCGCGCCTCTTCCATTCCGCTCATCCGAGGCGGCGACGCAGCGCGCGGAGATCCGGGGACCACGAAGGGGCGCACGAGGGGGCGGGGACGCCCGAGGGCGGGGCGCGGCCCTCGGGGCTCGGGGGTGCCGGCTCGAAAGAGATCCCGGGGGGCTGGCGGGTCGCCCGCGTCCTCCGCTCCTCGGCCTTCCCGGACGTCCTCGTCCACACGCAGGCCCGGCCCCCCGCCCCGCCGGCCCCTCCCGCCCTCACCCGCCCCCGCAGGAGGCGCTCGAGGCGCACCTGAGGGAGCTGGCGGCGGCCGCGGCCGCAGCCGCCGCCGCCGCGCGGGGCCGCGACCGGCGCACCTCCACCCTCTCCGTGCACGTGCGCGCCCCCCCCTGCCTTCCTTTCCTGGTCCTGGTTCGACGCTGATGTCAACCCGGGGCCTTGGCAGAGCCGGGGGAGCGAGGGCCGGCAGCACCACGAGGGGCCCAGCACCGCCGGCTCCTCGCGCGGGGTCCGCCGCCCCCCTCGCCCCTCCTCTCCGCCGCGCCGGCTGAGGCGGGGGGCAGACGGCGGTCTCGGGCGGGGGCAAGCGGCCGTCGCGGGAGGGCCCGCCGAGCCACTCGGGCTCGAGCGAGCGCGAGGGGCGCAGCGCCTCGCCCCTCCGCCGCAACAGCGCCATCGCCGCCGCAGAGGAGGCCCGTGCCCCGCCCCGTGCTCCGTCCGCCATCTGAACGCACGCGACGCAGGCGGAGGGGGCGGAGGAGGGGGCCGGGGCCGAGGAGGCGGGGGCGGAGGACGTGGTGGAGGAGGAGTGGCCCCCCGCGGGGGCGCCCCGGCGGGCCCCCGCGCTGGGCAGCTTCTCCGCCCTGGACGGCACGCAGGACGTGGCCTGGCTCATGTCCCTCCCCAAGGCCCGTGCCCCTGCCGCGGAGGCGCGCGCAGCTGCTTGGCCTCACGAGGCCGCGCAGGCTCCGCCCCCGCCCCCGGCCTCGAGCTCGCTGGAGGGATCGGCGGACGGCCAGGCGACCTCCTCCGAGGGCGGGACCGCCTCCTCGTCATTCTCCTCCTCCTCGGCGCCGCCGCCGGCGCCGACCGCGGCCGCCCAGCGCCTCGCCCTCCGGGTTCGGACCCCGCGCCGTCCCCTTTCCGCGCGCGCTTCGAGCCCGGCGTCCCGTCCGCAGCGGCAGTTTCTGCAGACGCCGCCGTGGCCGAGCCACGGGGGCCCGCGCCCGCGCTCCCACCTCCACCGCGCCGAGCTGCCCCCGGCCTCCTGGAGCTCCGTGCGCCCGTACCCCTCCGACCCGCGTCGAAGGCCCGCCCTCCCGCACGCCTGACTCGAAGCCGCGTCGCAGGTCCCCTCGCAGTCCCCCTCGTCCTTCTCCGGGGCCCCCCTCGTCCCACCCCTGGGCCTCCCCGCGCTCGCCGGGGACCTCCACGAACCCGACCCGCCCGCGCCCGCCACGGCCAGCGCCAGCCCCGGCCCCGGCCCCGTGCGCCTCTTTCCTGTCCTCCGTGTCCCCGCGTCTCACTCCTCCCTTTCAGGGCGCCGAGGGCGGGCCCAGCGGGCCCGGCTCTCCCCTCTCCCAGACGCCCCCCTCCCCCGTGCTGCGGGTGCGCTGGCCCCGTCTCCGCAAGGCTCTGTACCCCCCGACGAACCCCCGCAGGCCTCGGCCTCGGCCCCCGTCTCCCCGGGGATCTTCGGGCTCGATCCCCCCAATGGCGGCCTCGGCCCCGGGTGCGCCCCCATTTATCCCACCCCGAACCCCCGGGCTCAGTGTGCGTTCTGACCCCCCGCCCAGCCCGCTCACCGAGAGCGCGCCGGCGGCGACGCGGCTCCCCTCCCCCTTCTTCCCCCGCGGCCCCTGGCTCCCCGGAATGACACCCCCCGCCGGGTACTGCGTTCACCTCGATCCCTCTCTCCTCGCCCCCCGCTCACGGAATGCTGCGCCAGGGCTGTCCGCCCCCGCCCCGCCCGCCTGGCCCCCATGCCGCCGGCCAACCCCAGCGCCCCACCCCCCTCTTCCTCCCCCGCCCCCGCCGCCCCCGCCGCCCTCCGGGCCAGCCTCCCCGAGGGGTCCCTGCCCCCCTACCGGCGGGACGCTCGCGTCCGGTCGAGGTGCGCCCCGCCCGCGCCGCGCCCGGCTCGCGCCGCGCCCGCGAGCCGCCCGCAGCCTCCCGGGGGTGCTCGACGCGGAGGCCCTCGAGCACGCGCTCCTGTACGCCCGCGACTACGAGATGGTGCCGTCGCTCCTCTGCCCGCGCCCCGGCATGAACTCCGAGATAATTACAAACGGTGGCTGTACCCGCAGAACCGGGAGCACCAGTACAAGACGCGGGCCTCGTACTTCGGGGCGCGCGCAGGAGGCGGCGGCGGCGCGCGGCGGGCACCTGCGCGGCGGGCCTCCACCGGCGCCGAGCGCCTCGTCCAGGCCGCGGCCGCCGCCGTACCCCTCGCCGCCACCTTCGCGCGGAGAGCGCCCGGCGAGAGCGCCCACGTCAACGCCGGATCCCGGCGGCCCTCTGGCTCTTGACTGCGAGTCTGCGACAATCCTACTAGTTCAGCTCAAGCATAAGTAATTGATTGTAACTGCATCCGATGATCATCATGACAAGCACGGTCGTTCTGTCGAATCTTGAATTTCAATTTACACATCTAGAACGACAATAAACCGAGAAACTAGGAGGTTGCAACAGCAGAATAGGGCGAGGCCCCAGCGAAAGGGGGGGCGGCAGATCTGGGAGACTGAAAGAGTCCCGACACAAGAACTGAGGGACGACAGGTTGTACAAGTTTGCAAAGTTGGATAGGCTACAAGTTATGTGAGACGGGTCATCGAGCTACTAGGGGCACAAAGCCGCACGCCGCTGCGTTGAGCTCAAGGCCGCTCAGAAATATTCGACGGCCGCGGGCTGCGGCCGGGCTTCGAATTCACACGCGGTCGCTCCAGATGCACCCGTCGGCGGCGCTTCCGTACTTCTTGAGAAGCGCGCCGATGCGCGCCGGGGGATCCAGGCCGAGCTTCTCAGCTCGCGCGAACCTGGTCGAGGTGCCTCTCAGCATGCGCTTATCCAGCGCGCGCCGATGCGCGAGGACCCTCGCACCTTTCTTGACGTGTCATGCCGTCGCAAGGCCCCCACGCGTTCGTCAGATCGAACGTCTTGAGCTCCTCCTCTTCAACCTCGGTTGGCACGATGTTCGGCTTGACCTCGGCGCGCGGAGTGGGCGAAGTTACTGCCGCCGCTAGGAGAAGTGTTAGAAGCTAGAAATTACGTAGAGAGCGCGTACAGGCCAGCACGCGGCGTACGCTTATGCGAACCTGCGGTCACCGATTTCGAGGGCTCGAGGTTCTTCTCGCTCTTTTCCTGCTGCCTCGGACGCTTCTGCTGAAACTGATCTCTGATATCGGGCGCGTTGCGCTTGCTGGCAGCCGCAGCGGGAGGCTTCGCCGTCGACTTCGGCGGCATCGCTTTCGGTTTCGCCTGAGATGACTAGCTTAAAGTTCGCTGGCTGCCGAAACGATCAGAATTGATAAAGTTCAGAAGCCAGGCGGAAGGAGAGCTCGAGGGTCGCTCGACAGTGTACCCCCAGTGTGTACCCACAACCCAGCCCAGCAGTGGCTGGAGCGTTTACTGAGCGGCGCTGCTAGCATTGGCGATCGGTTGTAATAGGAAGGCACCGCCGCGAGCCCTGGCCCGGCGCGGATGCCGACCGGGTTTGAGATAGCGGCCGCGAAGGCGGCAGCGGTCGGGACGAAGGCGCTCGCGGCCGGAGCTAAGGTGCCGGCGTTCGTGGCGTCGTACTGGAAGGTGCGGCGAGCCGCCAACCGGCGCGAGTCTTTTGCGTGCCGCTGACCGCCGAGCGCGCGCAGGACATCGGTGGCGCTGCGTTTGCGTTCCATGTACTCAAGGGATTCATCTTCGGTGCGGGCGCGCCTTAAGCGCGCCGGGCACCCTAGCCGACCGGTCGACTTGCAGGCAAGGGCCTGCGCACTATCGAGTTCCCGAATGGCGAGATGAAGACAGTCATGATGCGATGGCCGACACTGAGCTCTTTGAAGAAGCACATCTCCCTGCAGACCCCCGGCTTGACGCCAGAGGAGATCAGGGCGGTCTGCCGCTGGATTCCGCCGCACTTCTGCGAGCCCGTTAAGAACTCCACGCAAGTGAGGTATTTGACAGACGACAGTTGGATCGTCTGGACCCGGTGCGGCGCGTCGCGGCTGATTCATACAGCACTGGGGCTCATCCTCGTCTGCTGCAGGGCACAGCGACTTGAGATCCCCTTGCGGCTCAGCTTGGACAAGGGTAGGCTATGTTTATTTTTGAATCGCTCGGTCTCTGATGGGCTTTTGCCTACACCCAGGCTTCCCAATAGACGACCCTGTTCAAGCAGGTCTAATGCGATTACTAGAGGGCATGCACTTTGCATCCGATGGGACGACCAAGATGAACCCTGCGGATCGTGATGACCTGGTTCTAATGGCAACATCCAAGGATGAGGGTCTCCTTGGCCTATACCGCAACTATGGCAATGATCCTGAGCAGTTTGAAAGGTGTGGCACATTGATTTATGGATTCTGAAAGATTTCCAGCTCTTTGACTATTGCATCCCTGCAGGCATACGTTCAACTACTTGGAGAAGCGACGGGCCGGTTCGAGCCTCATGCACTGTATGTACTCTTTGCATTGCTGACTTGCTGCTTGCAGCCGAGAAAGAGCGACAAGCAGCAGAGAGGAGGAAAGCGGAGCGTGCAAGAAAGAAGCGAGGAGCAACAGGAGATGAGGACGAGGTGGGCCTTTCATGCTCGCTGCGGACTGGTTGGATGGGCTGAAACTCTTTGCTGCAGGAGGCTGATGATGCACAGAAGGACAGGAAGGACAGGGAACAGGCCAAGATCGACAGCGTTATCAGCGGCACCCTTTCGGAGTGAGGGTACCTCTCCTTTGCACAGCGTAAGACTAGTTTTTAGTGGCAGGGCGGTGTGAGATTGAACGCACGAAGTGCAATATTGATTTCGTCCAGTCAAGTCTCTCAGCCCGAAAGCAATAGTTTGAGCACGCAATTGCAAGTACAGGCATGCATGAGTTGAAGGCGACCACTTAATTCGAAACCGTAGTTGCAATTTCAAGGGCAAGCAATAGGAATGCATTTGGCAACGAATTCGAGGTTCGACTCGCGATGTTCTTGAAGTCTTCTTGGCGGGGGTACAAGACCGGGAAGTCCTGCCCGAGGTGTTGACTCGGCGACTCACGCCACTCCCGCCAACCCAGGGAGCGTCGGAGCGTCAGCACAGGCTGCGATGGACCTCATCACGCAGCCAGATAAGCTTTACGCGGCGGTGCTGGCCTACGAGCCAGTCGCGCTCGGCATCGTCGGTGGCGCCGCGCTGCTCGTCCTCCTCCTCGTGTCCTCTCTCTTCAAGGTGCGCAGTCACAATTTGCGACGTCATTTAGACGCCTGCACCGCTCCGTCGTGTTGCCGCCGCTGACGTGCTGCGCCGCAGGGACCGAAGAACGCGCCGCCGCTCGTCTCCTCGACCATTCCGTTCGTCGGCCCCATCTTCGCGTTCCTCCAGGACCCGCTCAAGCTCGCCAAGTACGGCTATGAGAAGGTCGGCGCGAGCGGCGCGTAACCGCGCGAGACCCGACCTAACGCTCCGAGCGGCAGTATGGCGAGATCTTCACCATCAAGCTCTTCGGGTACCGGCTCACGTTCATGGTCGGCCCGGAGCCCCACCAGACGTTCTTCAAGTCGAGCGATGAGGAGCTCAGCCAGCAGGAGGCCTACGACTTCTCCGTGCGCGGGCCGCCCCCGCCGCAGCGGCCCACGCCACCTAACGTCTTCTGCTCTAGGTTCCCATGTTCGGTCCCGACGTCGTGTACGGCGCGACGCCGGAGAAGCGCGCCGAACAGCTCAAGCTCGTCCACGCCGTCCTCCGCGCCGAGAAGCTCAAGTCGTACGTGCCGCTCATGGTGCGCAGACTGTACACTCAATCTAGGGAGCGTCGAGCTGAAACTCTCGCGCGGCGCGCAGATCCAGGAGGCCGAGGAGTTCTTCCGCCGCTGGGGCGACTCGGGCGTCGTCGACCTGTCCGACGAGCTCAGCAAGCTCATCATCCTTACCGCCACCCGCTGCCTCATGGGTCCGCGGCGCTGTCGCCGCGGCGCCGCGCCGGCCGCTGATTTGCGCCGCAGGCCCCGAGATCCGCGAGCACATGTTCTCCGAGATGGAGCCGCTGCTCCACAAGGTCGACGAGGGCGTGACGCCCATCTCGTTCTTCGCACCGTACCTGCCGATCAAGAAGCACAAGATCCGCGACCAGGCCCGCAAGGACATCGCCAAGATCTTCGACACCATCATCCAGCAGCGTCGCGCCAACCCCAACGTCAAGGTCGGCCCCTCTTCTTATCCTCCTCCTGCTCCTCTTGCTTTCCCGCGCGCTGACGCGGCGCGCAGCACGACGACGTGCTGCAGGCGTTCATGGACCACACGTACAAGGACGGCACGAAGAACACTCCCGAGATGGTCGGCGGGCTCATGCTCGCGCTTCTCTTCGCCGGCCAGCACACCAGCTCCATCACCTCCGCCTGGACCGGCCTCTACATGCACCGCCGCAAGGACGTCGTGTAAGCGCCCCGCCGGCCCGCCGCCCCGCTGCTCGCCCCCGCCCCGCCGCCCTGACCGGGGGCCGCAGCGAGGGCGTCCGCGAGGAGCAGCAGCGCGTGCTGGGGGAGACGGGCGGCCAGATCACCGCCGACGCCCTCCGCAAGATGGACCTGCTCCACGCCTGCATCAAGGAGGCCCGCCCACCCCTCGCTCCTCCCCGCTCTGTGCCCCGCTGACCGACCCCGGCGCAGGCGCTGCGAATGACGCCGCCGCTCATCTTCGTGATGCGCAAGGTGCTCAAGGAGGTGAATTGCAAGGGCTACACGATCCCCGTCGGCGACTTCCTCTTCTGCTCGCCGGCGCTCGGCGGCCGCGTCAAGGAGATCTTCACCAACGTCGACGAGTTCGACCCGTACCGCTTCCGTGCGCCCCGCCGCCCCCGCCCCCGCCTCCCGTCCGTTCGTCCTCTGATGCGCTCGGGCGGCAGTGCCGCCGCGCGAGGAGGACAAGAAGGTGGCGATGGGCTGGCTCGGCTTCGGCGCCGGGCGCCACGCGTGCCTGGGCGAGCAGTTCGCCTTCCTCCAGATCAAGACCATCTGGACGGTGCTCCTCCGCGACTTCAAGTTCGAGCTCGAGGGCCCCTTCCCCACCCCCGTCTACGAGGCCCTCGTCGTCGGCCCCTCGCGCCCCTCCAAAGTCCGCTACACCCGCATCCACACCCCCTCCGCCCTGTAGGCCGCCCCGGGCGACGCCCGCCCCCCGTAGTGCCCCCCGTAGCTTAGGGCGCGTAGAGGCCCGTGGGCCTTGCGCCCCGCCCCGCCGTCAGCAGTACAGTTGACGCGATTATGCAATTCCGGCAGTACAGATCTAGATTCCTTTGTGATGTGCAGAGTGTTTTTCCGACAGTCACATAATACAATTTCTTTTCCATTTATATTGCATTCTTTTCGAATTCGCCGCAGTGCCAGCACTCGTACGCGTACGTGTACGCGCTTGCGCATGCTGCAGAGTCGGTCGGACACGAATGTTAGATCTAGACGCGCCGATTAAAAAAGTTTACGTATACGTCTTTTACGCATGCTCGTTGAAGCGGCGGGAAGCAGACGGTCGGCGCGGTGACAAGCACATCGTCGGGGGGTACGCCATAGTTCGCCGCGCAGCGCCAGGCCTGCCGGCAAAGCATCGCCGCGAGTTGGATCCGGCTGCCGATGCGTTGAGGAGCTCGAAGCGTGGCGCTCAAGCATCTTGGCCTCGGAGATTGTTCGGATCTTGGTGCGCTGTGCGCATACAGCGCCGGTTGGGGACCCGATCTGCGCCGGCCGTGCCCGAGCTGAAGGCTAGCTTCTTCAACTCCGTGGCAGCAGTCTTAGACCCCAGATGGCCAGCGCCGCGCGCGCGCGAACCTGGTCTGATCTCGGGACTTCCGTTTTCCGGCACGCAGCTGGGCCATGGTGAACGTCAAAGACGGGGCAGCCGGTGGCTCTAACGGTGGTGCGTTGCGCGCCGAGACCAACGCTCGCCGGCCTGTGGTCTCATCGATCGGATCCTCGTCAACGTCACTCACGGGCCTGCCGCCGCGCGATCTGCAGTTGCGGGTGGTGAGGGTTCGTCTGGCGTGAAGGCCAAGAGCGTTCCGCCATCGCCGCAGATGGTGCGCCCTGCCGTTGTTGAAATCTCCCGCCTGATAGCGATCGTCGGCGTCCGCGCCCCCGGGCGCGGGCGATCAAGCCACTTAGCGAAGTGGTTCAGCATCTTAGATAGCGTGCGAATCGGCTGGGAGGCAGCCCGGGAGGGTGCGCGCGCGCGGCTGACGCCGATCCGCGGTCTCAGAAGCCCACCCACGAGCTCCACAACCGGACTGGCTCTGCTAGTCTGTCGCTCTCTCTGGATACGGACGATGCGGTTGCGGAGTACGTGCGCCGCCTGGGCGGCTCAAAGGTCATCCGGAAGGTCCTCATCGCGAACAATGGCATCGGCGCCGTCAAGGTGCTGCGTGCGCTTTCCTTCTCGCCTCCTTTGCTCTGATCGCTTGCGGGCAGGCGATCCGCTCCATTCGGCGCTGGGCGTACGAGACCTTTGGCAACGAGCGCCAGATCCAGTTCGTCGTCATGGCCACGCCCGACGATCTGAAGGTCCGCGGGGGCGCGCGCGCGTGCGGACGATCCGGGGCGGGCGCGAGCGTCGCGCGCGCAGGTGAACGCGGAGTACATCCGCCTGGCGGACGAGTTCGTGGAGGTCCCCGGCGGGACGAACAACAACAACTACGCGAACGTGTCGCTGATCGTGGACATCGCGGAGCAGACGAGCTGCGACGCCGTCTGGGCCGGCTGGGGCCACGCGTCGGAGAACCCGCGCCTGCCCGAGACGCTGAACAACACGAAGACGAAGATCGCGTTCATGGGCCCGAACCCGAAGGCGATGCAGGACCTGGGCGACAAGATCGGCTCGACGATCCTGGCGCAGTCGGCGCAGGTCTCCTGCGTCGGCTGGTCCGGCGACGGCATCACCGTCGACTACAAGACCAACGGCATCCCCGAGGACGTCTACCGCAAGGCCCGCCCTGCCCCCGCCTTCCCCCCTCTCCTCCTCCCTTCCTCTGCGTCCGAGCTGACCGGTCGTCTGCCCCGCAGGCCTGCGTGACGACCGTCGAGGAGGCGCTCGCCTCCGCGGAGAAGGTCGGCTACCCGATCATGATCAAGGCCTCCGAGGGCGGCGGTGGCAAGGGCATCCGCAAGGTCCGCTCGCGGCCCCGGCGCGACCGCGCGCGCCCTTTTCCGACGGGGTGGGCGGGCGGGCAGGTGACATCGGCGGATGCGCTGCCGACGGCCTTCCGGGCGGTGCAGGGCGAGGTCCCGGGCTCCCCCATCTTCATCATGCGCCTCTGCGCCTCCTCCCGCCACCTCGAGGTCCGCCCTCGCGAGCCGGCCCCGACCGGCGCGGCACGGCCGGGCCTGACCCGGGGTGCGCGCAGGTCCAGCTGCTGGCGGACCAGCACGGCAACGCGATCGCGCTGTACGGGCGCGACTGCTCCGTGCAGCGGCGGCACCAGAAGATCCTGGAGGAGGGCCCCGTGGTCGCGGCGCCCGAGCACGTGTGGACGGAGATGGAGAAGGCGGCCGTGCGGCTCGCCAAGCTCGTCAACTACGCCTCGGCCGGCACCGTCGAGTACCTCTACGACAACGGCAAGTACTACTTCCTCGAGCTCAACCCCCGCCTCCAGGCCCGCCCGCCCGCCCGCCCGCATTCCGCCGGAGTCGAGCCTGATGGTCGGGCTGGGCGGGGGCAGGTGGAGCATCCGGTGACGGAGTGGATCACGGACGTGAACCTGCCGGCGGCGCAGCTGAACGTGGCGATGGGGATCCGGCTGGACCGCATCCCGGCCATCCGGCGCCTCTACGGCGAGGACCCCTACGGCGAGGCCGCCATCGACTTCGACAAGAAGCAGCGCGTCGGGCCCAAGGGCCACGTCCGCCCCCTCCCCTCTCCCCCCCTCTCCTCTCCTCTCCTCCTGCTCACTCGGCTCGCAGGTGATCGCGGCGCGCATCACGGCCGAGAACCCCGACGAGGTCCGCGCGGGGCTCCCAGCCGACGCGGCTCGCCGGACGTCGCGTTCCTGACTTGCTTGCTCGCAGGGCTTCCAGCCGACGAGCGGGCAGATCCAGGAGCTCAACTTCCGCTCCACGCCCAACGTCTGGGGCTACTTCTCCGTGTCGGGCCGCGGTGGCATCCACGAGTACTCCGACTCGCAGGTTCGAGCCCGGCGCTTGCCCGGATCGGTTTCGAGCTCGAATCTGACCTCGGTGCGGGCAGTTCGGGCATCTGTTCGCGTGGGGCGAGGACCGCGAGTTCGCGCGCAAGAACCTCGTCTGCGCCCTTAAGGAGCTCTCCATCCACGGCGAGATCCGCACCCCGGTCCGCCCCTCGCCCGCTTGCGTGTTTGGTTTTCGTTTCTTTTCGCTTGCTTCCTTGGCGTGCGGAGTGATGCTCCAAGTAAAGTTGATAGACCTGTGGGGCCTCGAGAACCCCTTTGATGACACATTTTGCTGACCTGCCCGCCTCCTTTCTCATTCTTCCTAGAGCTTTTCCTTGCGTCGGCTCGAATGATGCTCCAAGTAAAGTTGATAGACCTGTGGGGCCTCGAGAACCCCTTTGATGACACATTTTGCTGACCTGCCCGCCTCCTTTCTCATTCTTCCTAGAGCTTTTCCTTGCGTCGGCTCGAATGATGCTCCAAGTAAAGTTGATAGACCTGTGGGGCCTCGAGAACCCCTTTGATGACACATTTTGCTGACAACCCGAGCCCGCTGAACCCCCTCTTCCCTCTCCCGTGGCGTCGCCGCCAATTGATGATATTATCCTCGTTGAAGTCCGAACCCCAATGTGGACACTTTCTATCCCTGATGCCGGCGACGCCCCCTTTCCCCTCCCATCCTTTCCCCTCCGTCTTTTTCGGCTGCCCTCGCGCCCCTCCTCACCCTCCCCGCAGGTGGAGTACCTGATCAAGCTACTGGAGACGAAGCAGTACAAGGCCAACGAGATCAACACGCAGTGGCTCGACGGTGCCGGCCTCCCCTCCGCTCGCCTCCGGCTCGTCCCCTCCGTTGACGCGGGGCGGGGTGCAGGCCTGATCTCGGAGAAGATGACGGCGGACAAGCCGGAGACGCTGCTGGCGGTGATGTGCGGGGCGCTGCAGCGGGCGTTCACGATGGCGCGGGCGCGGACGGCGGAGGTGCAGGCGATGCTGGAGCGCGGGCAGATGCCCCCCAAGCAGATCTCCCTCATCTCCTTCACCATCGACCTCATCTACGACGACAACAAGGTCCGAGCCGGCGGCCGGCGGCGGCCCTCCGCGCTGCTTCGGCCCCCCGGACTGAGCGGGCGGGGCGCAGTACAACTTCGTGGTGACGCGGTGCTGCCCGAACACGTACAAGCTGACGATCAACAAGACGAGCGCCCAGGCCGAGGTCCGGCCCCTCTCCGACGGCGGCCTCCTCATCCTCCTCGACGGTGCCCCCGCACCCCCCGCGCCGCGCCGCACCGCGCCGCACGGCGCCGCGCCGCTCACGCCGGCTCGCTCCTCGCCTCGGGCAGGCAAGTCGCACGTGGTGTACGCGAAGGAGGAGGTCGGCGGCCTCCGCCTCGTCATCGACGGCAAGACCGCCATCTTCCCCAACGAGTACGACCCCACGCAGGTCCGCCCCTCCCCGCCCCGCCGGTCGCCTCCCCCCGCCTCCTACGCGTCCGACGCCGCCCCGCGCGCAGCTTCGTTCGCAGATGACGGGGAAGCTGGTGCGGCACCTGCTGGAGGACGGGGCGCACGTCAAGGCCGGCGCCTCGTACGCCGAGATCGAGGTCATGAAGATGTACATGCCCCTCGTGGCCCCCGAGTCGGGCCGCATCCACTACCACAAGGTCGAGGGCAGCGTCCTCGAGGCCGGCGACCTCATCGCCGTCCTCGAGCTCGACGACCCCACCAAGGTCCGAGAAAACCGAGCGGGGCGGCGGGCCCGGGGCGCCGCGGCGGCGCCGAGCTGAGCGTCTCGCCCCGCAGGTCCGGCGGGCGACGGTGTGGGAGGGCGTGCTGCCGGCGCTGCGCAAGCCGCGCGTCACGGGCGACAAGGTGCACCAGAACATGCGGGAGGCGCTCAACGCGGCGCGCATGATCATGGCCGGCTACGAGAACCGCCCCGAGGTCGTCCAGGACCTCGTCGCCTGCCTGCGCGACCCCGAGCTCCCGCTCTTCGAGTACAAGGAGGTCCTCAGCGTCATCGCCAGCCGCGTCCCCGCCCCGCTCGTGCAGGGCGTCGAGAAGGCCCTCGCCGAGTACTCGGCGGCCGTCGCCGAGTTCCGCAAGGCCGGCCCCGGCGCCGCCCGCCCCGAGCTCAACGTCGCCGCCCTCAAGACCCTCCTCGACGAGGTCCCGCCCGACCCCCTCGCCTCGAGGCTCGATGCTGGCTCGGGCCCGCCTGATCCCTGCTTTAGATCGCGGGGAAGCTGCCGGGCAAGGCGGAGAAGGACGCGTACGCGGCGCAGACGAAGCCGCTGGCGGACCTCTGCGCGGCGTACGCCGGCGGCTCGGCCGGCCGCGAGGTCGCCGTCCTCTCGGACCTCATCCGCGAGTACAACCAGACCGAGCACGCCTTCTCCGTGGTCCGCCCCGCCCCTTGCGCCCCTCTCCGCGCCTCACGCCGCCCCGTCGCCGCGCAGGGCAAGAGCGACGAGGACGTGCTGGAGGAGATGCGTGAGCAGAACCGCAGCGAGATGGCCAAGGTCGTGGACCGCCTGATGTCGCACCGCGAGGTCGCCCGCAAGAGCAAGCTCGTGCTGGCCATCCTCGAGCACATCGGCTCGACCAACGCGATCGAGCACTACGTGTCGGCGCTGCAGGACATCGCCGGCTTCTCGGGCCGCAGCTACTCGGACGTCGGCCTCAAGGCCCGCCAGCTCCTCATGACGCACAACATGCCGACGTACATCCAGCGCCGCCAGCGCCTCGAGGAGACGCTCCGGGCCGCCGCCCGCAGCACCGAGCCGGCCGCCCGCCGCGACTCGCTGCTGCCGCTCATCACGAGCCACGACGGGACCTTCGACGTGCTCATGCCCTTCTTCCAGCACGCCGAGAGCGACATCGTGGAGGCGGCCATCGAGGGCTACGTCCGCCGCGCCTACGTCGCCTACGACATCTCGTCGCTGCGGCCCGTCTTCGACTCGGGCATCGCCCGCGTCGACTTCGACTTCACCTTCGCCGGCGGCGCCGGCTCGAGCTCGCAGCCGAGCACGCCCACCGGCAACCCCGAGGCCGCCGCCGCCCGCGCGGCCATGGGCCAGGGCCGGGCCGGCCGTCTGGGGACCGTCTTCGACTCGTCGGACAACCTGCTGGGGCTGGCGACCAAGGCGCCCGAGCGGCGCGGCTGCGTCGTGGCCGTGGCCTCGCTGGAGGAGCTCGAGCGCGACTTCCCGCGCATCGTCGAGATGTACCAGCGCTCGCTCGAGGGGCGCCACGTGCACCCGCAGCCCGTCAACATCCTCGACGTCGCCCTCCTCTGGGAGGCCGGCAGCCAGGGCTCGATGCCCACCGAGCAGTTCTTCGTCGACACCTTCGCGCGCTTCCTCAAGAACTACGACGTGCCGCTGCGGATGGCCGGCATCAAGCTGGTCACCTTCATCGTGGCGCGCGAGGCCGAGTACCCGGGCTTCTACACGTTCCGGGAGAAGATCGGGTACGCGGAGGACACGGTGTACCGCCACGTGCTGCCGCCCCTCGCCTACGAGCTCGAGCTCAAGCGCCTCGCCAACTTCAACGTCATCCAGTACCCCAACTCGAACCGCCAGATCCACATCTACTTCGCCGAGGAGAAGCAGGGCGGCGCCGGCGGCCGCGCCGAGGCGGCCGACGTCGACCGGCGCTTCTTCGTGCGGGCGCTGGTGCGGCAGGCGGACATCTTCACGGGGAGCAACGAGACGGTGGTGTCGATCCCGGACGCGGAGCGGGTCTTCTCGGAGGCGCTCAAGGCGCTGGAGGTGGCGATGTGTGACGCGCGGTACAAGAAGACGGAGCAGAACCACATCTTCCTCAACATCCTCCCCGACATCGCCATCGACGTCGAGTCCCTCTACCACGTCCGCCCCGCACCGCCCCCCGCCCGCCCCCCGCCCTTTCCTCCCGCAGCTGAACTTGCCGCGCCCCGTCAGATCATGCGGCGCATCTACAGCCGGTACTCGGCGCGCCTCATCAAGCTCCGCATCGCCACCGTCGAGCTCAAGGTGCGCGCGGGCGACGCGCGGCTCGGCAGCAAGGCGAGCCGCCTCTAACCGCCTGGGACCGCCTCGCCGCGCAGATCAACGTGCGGACGTCGGAGGCGTCGCGGACGCAGCTGCGGTTCGTGGCGTCGAACCCGACGGGCCACGTCCTCCGCGTCGACGGCTACCTCGAGGTCAAGGACCCCGTCACCGGCATGACCACCTACAGGTCCGGCCCCTCGCTTCGCTCTTCTTGCTCCGTCGCGTTTCTCACGCGGCTGCGCCCGCCCGCAGCGCGATCGGCGAGTCCTACTCGGGGCAAGTGCAGAGCCTGCAGCCGAACGCGCCGTACCCCGTCCTCACCCTCATCCAGCGCAAGCGCATCGCCGCGCACTCCGTCCGCCCCGCCCCGCCCCGCCCCCTCCGCCCCGCCTCGGCCCGGGCTGGCTGACGCTGGGCGGCAGGTGGGGACGTCGTACGTGTACGACTTCCCGGAGCTCTTCGAGAAGAGCCTGCAGGAGACATGGAAGAGCTTCGCCCAGCAGCGCCTCGTCAAGGGCTACCGCCGCAAGCGCGTCCCCTCCAAGGTGGTCGAGACGGTCGAGCTCGTCCTCGACTCGGACGGCCGCCTCGTCGAGTCCTCCCGGTGCCTTTTGCTCCCCCCTCCGCCCGCCCGCCCCGCCCCGCCTGACGCCCCGCCGCCTCGCCTCCGCAGGGGCCCCGGGCAGAACGACGTGGGCATGGTGGCGTGGCGGATGCGCCTCTGGACGCCGGAATACCCGGAGGAGGGCGGGCGGGAGATCATCGTGATCGCCAACGACATCACGTTCATGAGCGGGTCGTTCGGGCCGCGCGAGGACGAGCTCTTCGCGCGGGCCTCGGAGCTGGCCCGCAAGCTCGGCATCCCCCGCATCTACCTCGCCGCCAACTCGGGGGCCCGCATCAACCTCGCCAACGAGGTCAAGGCCTGCTTCCAGGTCGAGTGGAACGACCCGGCCGCCCCCCAGAAGGGCTTCAAGTACCTCTACCTCTCCCAGGCCGACTACGAGCGCCTCCGCGAGAAGTCCGTCGTCTGCGAGCCCGTCCAGGTGTGAGGCGGCCCCGCCCCGCCCCGGCCTGGAGCCCCCCTCTTGACGCAACGCCGCCCCCGCATCGCAGGTGCACCTGGAGGGCGGGCGGACGGAGACGCGGTACCGCATCGTGGACATCGTCGGGGCGGAGCACGGGCTGGGCGTGGAGAACCTTTCCGGCTCGGGCATGATCGCCGGCGAGACGAGCCGCGCCTACGACGAGATCTTCACCCTCACCTTCGTCACGGCCCGCACCGTCGGCATCGGCGCCTACCTCGTCCGCCTCGGCCAGCGCGTCATCCAGAACCGCGGGCCCGGGCCCATCATCCTTACCGGCTTCTCCGCCCTCAACAAGGCCCGCTGAGGCCCCGCCCCCGCCCCCGCTCTACTTTTGGCCTGACGCGGGGCGGGGGCAGGTGCTGGGGCGCGACGTGTACACGAGCAACCTGCAGATCGGTGGCACCAAGATCATGTTCGCCAACGGTGCGGCCGCCCCGCCACCCCGCCCGCCGCCCGCGCACCGCTGAGCGGTGCCCCGCAGGCGTGTCGCACCAGACGGTGACGGACGACCTCTCGGGCGTGGCGGCGATCCTCACCTGGCTCTCCTACGTCCCCGAGCGCCAGGGCGCCCACCTCCCCATCGTCGAGTCCGTCGACCCCATCAACCGCCTCATCCAGGCCCGCCCGCCCCCTTGCCCCCGCCTCCCCTCCCGCGTGCCGCCGCGCTGACGGGCCCCGCCGCGCAGTTCACGCCGACGAAGACGGCGTACGACCCGCGGCACATGCTCGCCGGCGTGACCGACGCGGCGACGGGCGAGTGGGTCTCCGGCTTCTTCGATCGCGGCTCGTGGACGGAGACGCTCGGCGGCTGGGCCAAGACCGTCATCACCGGCCGCGCCCGCCTCGGCGGCATCCCCCTCGGCGTGATCGTCACGGAGACGCGGACGATGGAGCTCGTGACGCCGGCGGACCCGGCGAACCCGGGGAGCCAGGAGACGGTCGTGCAGCAGGCGGGGCAGGTCTGGTTCCCCGACAGCGCGTACAAGACGGCGCAGGCGATCCAGGACATGAGCCGGGAGGGCATCCCCCTCATCGTCTTCGCCAACTGGCGCGGCTTCTCGGGCGGCATGCGGGACATGTACGACGAGATCCTCAAGTTCGGGTCCTACATCGTGGACCACCTGCGGCAGTACAAGCAGCCGGTCTTCGTGTACATCCCGCCCGGCGGCGAGCTGCGCGGCGGGGCGTGGGTCGTCATCGACTCGACGATCAACCCCGAGATGGTGGAGATGTACGCCGACCCCGACGCCCGCGGCGGCGTCCTCGAGCCCCAGGGCATCGTCGAGATCAAGTTCCGCAAGTGCGCCGCCCCGCCCTCCCCGCCCTCCGGCGCCTCTTGCGTCGCTCGCTCACGCCGCGGGGCTGCAGGCGGGACCTGCAGGCGGCGATGGCGCGGCTCGACCCGCGCATCCGCGAGCTCAACGCCGAGCTCAAGCGCGACGGCGGCAAGGACGCCAGCGGCGCGCCCCTCACCGAGCAGCGCAAGTGCGCCCCGCCCCGCCCCGCCCCGCCGGGCCGCCTCGGGTCTGAGCGCCGGGGGCAGGCGGGAGATCAAGGCGCTGATCGAGCAGCGGGAGGAGGAGCTGCTGCCGATGTACAACCAGGTCGCCGTGCAGTTCGCCGACCTCCACGACACGCCGGGCCGCATGAAGGCCAAGAAGGTCATCGAGCAGGTCCGTTGGCCCCGGCCCCGCCCCGAGGCGAGGCGAGGCGAGGGCCGGGGCCGAGCGGCGGGCCGGGCGCAGGTGGTGCCGTGGAAGCAGGCGCGCGAGTTCTTCTACTGGCGGCTGCGGCGCCGCCTCGCGGAGAAGGCCGTCCGCGGCCAGATCGAGCACGCCCGCCCCGGCATCCAGTACGGCGAGGTCCGCGGGGCCCCCGCCCTGACCCGGGCCGCCGGGCCGGCCGGCGAGCTGAGCTGCTGAGCTGAGCGGGGCGGGCGCAGGTGACGGGGATGCTGCAGAAGTGGCTGCAGCAGTTCGACGACGTCGAGCGCGGCATGAACGACGCCCTCGCCATGGACGACGTGCGGGCCCCGCCCCTCCCTCCCCTCCTCCCACCCGCCCCCGAGCCGCGCGCCGCAGCTCGGCCCGCGGCACGCGTCGCGGGACGCGGCGGCGGCCGGCTCGACGTGGTGCGACGACCAGCGGGTGATCCAGTGGCTCGAGGAGGACGAGGTCAACATCGCCCGCCGCATCAAGAGCCTCCGCCAGGCCCGCCCCCCCGCCCCCCCGCCCGCGGGGACGCGCCGGGCCCGGCCCTGCGAGCGCCCAGGCTGACGCTGCGCGCCGGGCAGATCTTCATCCAGGAGCAGGCGACGAACCTGGGGCGGGAGGACGCGGAGGCGACGCTCGCCGGCCTCATCGCCGCCGCCCGCGCCTCGGACGACCCGTCCCGCCGCGAGACCCTCGCCGAGGCTCTCCGCTCGGCCGCCGCCGCCCTCGCCCCGGCCCGCGCCGGCGCCGTGGGCAGCTCCTTCCGCATCCAGAGCATGAGCGGCTCCATGTCGACTCTCTCCGACGCGGAGTAGGGCCCGCGCCCCTCCTCTTCTTCGAATTCTTTTCGCTCCGCTGGGGATCTAGCGGGGTACAGGACCGCTCCTAATTCTGTAGTTCTCGCTCAGAGTCTTTATGCTTTCTCTGCACGGACCCGCTCGTCGTCGTTCCCCTCATTTTCGATTACGAGCGCGTCTGCCGCGGCGGCAGGCGCGCCGGCCAGAGGTTAGAGTCACGGTAGGTTTTTAAATTCAAGAAGCGACTTTCGGGTTTCAAGGCATATGTGTGCATGTGATTTTCTTCGTTCATGTCATAATGCGATGTTGGATTAGCGTAGAAGTGGACGTAGGCCCGAGGCCTACGGCAGCGGTGACTGAGTTGCAACTCCGGCGAGGGCCTGGGCCCAGGGGGGCGTGGACCGTCGGACTTTCTAAGTTCATATTCTGCGATCCGATCTTGATCATCGGCCGGGCCCCGCTGAGTCAGGGCTTCGCCCCCGCCACCGGTACCGTAGTTTACGTAGTACGGTCACGGCGGTATACGTACCGCTGCGGCGCATGATCATGTACATGTCATGATTCGCCGACTCGGCGAGTCGTTCGAATCCCGCTTTTATTCAATGATTCATGATCATCGGATTCAATAATTAGCTTAGCAACTCAGTGACTCGCGTTCGAGTTTGACAAAGACGAGAGGGAATATTAGTAGTATATTCGAATTCGAAAGACAAGAACAAAAGTCTCTCGAGCTCTAGATCTCCATCGAACAACACTGAATTCGAACTCGGATATCTTGAAGACTCTGATCATGAGACCATCGGGAATATCCGTACAGGGGGACCCGGGAATATCTAAAGACATTGAAAAACCGAACTCTGAAGATACCGAAAGCACAGAACTTCTCGACACAATGCGTGGCCAAGGCCAAGCAAAACGCAGGTGAGATGACGAAAACGATTCGAGAGGGGTCACATGATGGAGCAGAGGGGTTCGGGCTTCGGGGGTGCAGTCTCCGCGGGGGCGGGTAGGCTGAAGGGCTGGAAGGGCGCGGTGGAGGGCTGCGAGCGGCCCCCGCCCTTCTCTGCGGCCCCGAAAGCCGCGGCGGCCTCTGCGACGGCATCCGCGGCGAACGTGACCTCGGCGAGCTGCGTTGGAGCCGGTCGGCGAGACCATCGAGGGCGACCGATTACAAGGGGATCTCCACTGCGCACCCGGTCCTCGAGCGGGGCGACGCCGGCTGCCACCAGGGAGTTCAAGTGCTTGGCAGCCTGGAGGGGCGCTCGCTTGGTTGTTGCGAGCGAGAGATCTACGCAAACAGATGAACGCACGAGGGCGACGGGTACAACGAATGCCGCGGTAGCGAGGAGGGTGCCCCCAGTATGCGAGAGGGCGCTTTCAGGCTTCCATGCACTTACAGCAGAGTAGTAAGCCAGGAGGCCGCCAGAGCCTGCCACCGCCGCAGCCGCCGATGCGCCTAGCAGCCTGCACATCCCAATGAACGCCAATTCGGATTCAGGATAATCGAGGAAGACCACATACGTACCCCTTTGCCATATGCATCTGGAGCTGCTTAGCAACAGAATCTGCAGCGGAATTAAAACGCAAGGCAGGCGGACCTAACGACAATGCTAAATCTTTGACTCATGGTAAGGGCCGCATGCGCACACGAGATGCCGAGAACGATGGCGCCGGAAGCAGCAGAGGCGGCAGTAGCCATTAGAGTGCCGACCTGAGAGGGTAATACAACGTGAGAAGACAGCGTGAGAAGTAGGGGAGGGGGAGGGGGAGGGGTAGAGGGGGGAGGGGGTGGAGGAGAGGAGGGGGTAGAGGGGGGCGAAAGAGGGAGGGGGTATGATGAAAGAGGACGAGGAAGAGAGCTACTCGGGTGGCAACTACTTGGAGAATGAAAGGCGGGAAAAAATTGCCGAAGGAGAAGGCGGCGCCGGCGGAGCGGAGGAGTCGATGGAAGAGGGGGGCTGAGCTGGCCCGCCGCTGGGCTGGCCCGCCGCGAGGGGGGATGGGGAGGGGGGGGTATACAGGGCGGCGAGGCGCACTTGAGTGGAGTAGCCAATGGCGGCGGCGGGACCGTGGAAGGTCCACCCGTAGGAGGCGAGGGCTGCGGCGCCGCGAACGCCCCACTTGGCCAGCTCCCACCGAGACAGCTCCTGCGCCACCTCATCTGCAGCTCTCGTCGCTGAGAAGCGAAATGAAAGGATCGGGGAGCGCGCACGGCTGCAGCGTGCGACGAGGGGCGCGACGACGTCGCCGCGGGGCGGGCCGGCCTGCGCGCCGCGCACGCGGAACCACAGGGCCTCCAAGACGCGCCGGAGCGCAAGGAGGTTGTCCCAAGCCGCGCGCCGCGCCGAGGCCCGCTTGTCGTCCTCGGCTTTCTTGCTAACCAAGAGAGAAAAGCCGAGCGTGAAAACTGCCGCCTGCACTCGAGCTCAAGTGATCGCGTAGAACTTGCGCATGCGGCGCTGGGACGCGCACAAGAAACTCGCCGAAAGCATCCCTGGAATCCTTCGCCGTGTCCGGCTTTCTCAAATGCGCGCTTGCGTGATCTTCGAGCTTTCTCGCTGCCTCGTTCGTCGCCTGCAAGCGGACGGCCCGTAAGACCGAGAAGCTCATCATGAATTCGATCAAACAAAGCTGGCGCGCCTCTGCGAGGGGCGTCAGGGCCGAGAGGAGGGCCTCGAAGTCGGCCGAACGCAAGCTTGAGCGGTCCTCGTGGCCCGCCGGCGTGTGCCCGAAGACGGCCGCCGCGCCGACGACGCGGCGCTTGACGGCCTTCAGCTCCTCCTCGACCACCGCGACGAGCGACTCCAGCCCGTCCGTAGGCGTAAATGCTGACCGGGTGGCTTGCTCGAGGCGGCGTGCGGTGGCGAGGGCTTTGCTGGCGACCCGCAGGTGCCGTAGGAGCGCGAGCTGCGGGCCGAGAGCGGTCTCCGCCGCCGCGAACGACTTCTCCACTTGGCCACTTGGCCACATTTCTGATCGGGCGGCAGCAGTCGACGTTAGCGACGGTTAGACCTAGACCCGGCCTTAGCCGTTGCAAGATCTTGAGCGTTGAGAGGAGACAGACGGACCTTAAACCAAATTAGAACGTAATTTGAATCCAGAGAGCGCGGGCACGAGCGCCCAGCGCAAAAGAGGCCCGGGGTTGAAAAAGCGCCACTGCCGGGAATTGAACCCGGGTCACCTGCGTGACAGGCAGGTATACTGACCGCTATACTACAGCGACGGTTGAAAAGGCAGATCCGCTCGAGGTCCCGGCTTGGCAAAGACCCTCTTACGCGTTTGAGCTCAGGTGCAGCTGCCATCGAGCGCTGCAGGCGGCGAGCGGCGAGTGGCGGTAATCCTTCGGGAAGCGCGCGCACTCGGCAGCGAGAAGCGGAGCAAAGCGCAGCACCGCGGGAGCTGGAGCGCCGGGTCAGCGCAGGCGAACGCGAGCTAGGCACTCGAGCAGGCCTTCAACTGCACGCAGACTCAAAAAGCACCGTATGCGTGTAACCTGCAACCGCATACGAATTTCGGCTGCGCACACCTTGGCCGCTCCCTTCTCGCCCGTGTGAGCGCAACCAGGCGCGATGAACGAGGAACTCATCCGCATTCTGGTGGTGCATACGCGCGATCCGCCGCCTCGTTAAGCGCCCGTCGGCTGAAGCGAGCGCTCCCCAGGCGACTGACAACCACGTCGGCTTCCTGGAGCGGCACCCCGTGCGCGGCGACGACTCATTCAACACGTTCGAGGAGATCATGAGGACAGCACGCGAGATGGAGGTACTGCATGCGCAGCCGTGGCCTTGCAGGCGCGTCAAACCCCGCGACAGGTCGACTTTGTGCTGCTGGGCGGCGACCTGTTCCACGACAACAAGCCTTCTCGCAAGACTTTACATCGCACTATGGAAATCTTCCGGAAGTACTGCTTTGGAGACCGCTCCGTCCAGGTGCAAGTGGTCAGCGATCAAAAGATGAATTTCAGGAACAGGTCCAGCAGCCCTCCGGCCCCTATCGTCTTCTTATGTCGATTCTTTTCGATTCAATAACGGCTTTCCGACGCGTGCAGCTCCGGCTGTGTCAACTACGAGGACCCTAACTTCAACATCGATTTGCCTGTCTTCATTGTGCACGGCAATCATGACGATCCTTCTGGGGTGCATGTCTCACAAGCGCCTTTGTGCTCTAGTTAACACATACATTGGTTCTTTCTTTCTTCAGGATGGCGACTTGTCCGCCATCGATCTGCTGGCAGCCACAAACCTCCTGAACTACTTTGGACGGGCACAGGATCTGAAGGAAATACACCTTGCACCTGTGCTGATTACCAAGGGTTCATCAAAGGTGCATTATCGTTCTGAGTGCCTATCTGCTTTGCTTGACATCGTGCAGATCGCCCTGTATGGGCTCGGAAACATTCGGGATGAGCGCCTCTACCGCATCTTTCGTGAGAAGAACGTGAAGTGGGTGACACCGGCAGAGAATCGCCAGGATTGGTTCAACATCTTTGTCATCCACCAGAACCGGTGAATGGCTTGCCTTCTCGATGCAATGCTGCATGCTTTACATATTCTACGTCTGCAGAGAGGGTCGGAACTCCAAGAGCACCATCACCGAACAGATGTTGGCTCCTTTTCTGGTGCGCTCTTGTGCTGAGCTTCACAAGCTTTCGCTGAGTTTGATTGCAAGGACTTCGTTATTTGGGGCCACGAGCATGAGAGCCTCATCAACCCGTGGGAGAGCTCTGCTGGAGGATTCTTTGTCGTTCAGCCGGGATCAACAGTTGCAACTTCGTTGATTGAGGGAGAGGCAAAGCCAAAGTGACTTATCTCTACTTTCATTAAAATCATTGGCATTGTGCTCATGAGCTTGCAGGCATATGGCCCTTCTGGAGGTCAGCGGAAAGGAGCACCGTTTCACACCTATTAGGCTGAAGACTGTTCGACCTTTCATTATGGAGGACATCACACTCTCAGTTGCACAACCGCCTTTGGATCCCAAGGACACAGATGCAGTGACTGAATACTTGGCTGAGAAGGTGCAAGGGCTCTCAGAACCAAGTTCTCGCTGCTTGTGCTGACATTGTTGATGCAGGTTGAGGAAATGATCGAGGTAGCTGCACGGGAGCACCCTCCGGATCCAGACTACCCAAACCTTCATCTGCCTCTCATCAAGCTTCGGGCCAGTGCTGTCCTCTTTGTTTGCTGTGCTTTTCCTCACATCCGAGTTATCAGGTTGACTACTCTGGAGGCTTTTCTACCATCAATCCTCAGCGCTTTGGACAAAGATTTGTTCAGCGGGTGGCAAACAGTGAGGACATTCTTCTGTTTGTTAAACGCCGCACACAGGAGAAAGGTGGATTTGCCAGTTTTGCTGGGCCTTTGCGCTCTCGTCTTCTTACCATGCGTTTCAGGCAAGAAGACTGCCGCAGATACGACTGCTGCAGAATTCGCAGACCTCCATCGATCTGAGCCGCTGGACCAGACAAGGATCGATGACCTTGTCATGGACATGCTGAGGAGCCACCAGCTGCAGATCCTCCCACAGAACGACTTCGCTTCTGCAGTGCAGAAGTTCGTGGAGAAGGACGAGAAGCTCTCCATCAACGAGTAAGTGCACGTGTCGTACCAGCAGCATGAATGAAGCTCACGTCTCCTCGTCTTAGATTCGTGCTCAAGTCCCTGGAGGACACGCAGAACTTCCTCTTCACTCAGCCCGGTGCAGATGTGGACAAGCCAGATGAGCTGCAGGTACCCTAGCCTTTATTTGCCTTTTTAATAGCAGTTCACCCTGATCAATCAACTCCAGGGCATCCTAGCGTCAAGGCCAGCAGAGTCAAGCAGTGCGCCAGCTACAAGGCCTCTAGGCGATTCTTCCTCTGCGGCACCGCAAGCTGGACCCTCTGAGGTTCTTGTTGCTTCCTTTTTTGTAGAGGTCTCCATCTCTGACGAATCTCCAGCCCCGTGCAAGCGATGCAGTGGTTCTGGACGATGAGGATGATGGCTTTGATGCCCCTGCTGCTCGTGCGCTCTCTGTTCATTCGATCCACGTGGCATCCCTGCAGCTCTGACGCGTGCTTGAATTGCGTAGCACCTCCCTCGCGCCGCAAGGGCCAGGCGACCTCACAGGCGGCAACGACAGCAAAACAGAAAGCAGCACCCCGCAAGGCTGCTGCGGCAGCAGGCTCGAAGCTCAAGCAGACGACCCTGTCATTCAGCCGTGGCACAGCATCTGTGCAGGCAAGACCCTTTCTCTTTTGCCATGCTCTCCACTTCTGGCTCTTTATGTGGCTCCCAGGATGAAGGTGAGGAGGAAGAGTCTCCACCCAAGCCAAAGCCGAAGCGCCCCAGGAAGGCGGGCTGATTGCCCCACTTGGCTCATATTCCAACAGTATGTAGATGCATACCTATCTAGAAATAGATTACTTAGATTCGCCCTTGCTGGCCATCGCATCCTGGTGCAAGGAGACCAGAGCCTCCTTGATCGCCTTCCGGTTGTCCACTCGTTCCTTGAAGGGCAGCCGGACCGTGGCCTTCATCTCTGCACAGCGGTGCCAGTTAGAATCGCATGAATGTCAACCTGAAATGCAAACTGCAGCTGGAACCCACCGCCGACTTGCACTGCCATATCGAATCCATACCTGAAGCACATGTGATCAGCCAAAGAGAAACAAGATATGCACATGCTGCCGTTGGCAGTATCGAGCGCACTGGTCGACGTTGCTCATCTTGGCGCCGTCCACGTCGAGGGAGAGGTAGTGCTTCGCGTACAGCTTCAGGTCCTCCTCGTGGTCATCGTTCACTGTGCAAATTGGCAAGGTGAGCTGGGCAAAGAAACTTCCACTGAGGAAGGGCTCGTACTGTGGCGCATGACGGGTGCAGCGAAGTCGATAAGGGGGTCGGGGGAGGCAGCGAAGTACTCATCGCTGCCAAAGTTCACGGCGGCGCCAAAGCCCCCGTTGAAGTTCACGGCCTTGATCTCCGTGAACTTGACTGCAAGCAGGAAAAATCCCAGAATCAGGGTGGGGCACACAAGCGGGAAAGCAAAGGGGACTCGCTCACAGAAAGAGAAGTCGCCAAACTCCACCCAGAAAGAATCCGGGTGCACCTTCAGGAACGCCTCCTTCAGCTTCTCCGTCTCGGACTCGGCGGCCTTCTCCACCTTGCCCAGCAGCACGACGCGCGGGTCCGACATGCCTGCCGCGCCTATCAACGCCGTCGAACCTTCGTTCGTAGTCAATTACCGCACCGGCGAAGCCCGGGGCAACCGTGATCGAGCAGCGCGGGTCCTTGAGCAGGTCCTGCGGGCCGCGTGTCAGATGAGCTCAGGTTAGGGTCGCAGGCTCCGCGGCTCACCTGCGTGTGGATGGAGATCGAGCTCAAGCTGAAAATCGGCGTGCCATCGACCTCCGCCATCTGGATCACCGCGCCGGAGGGGAAGCCTGTGACCGGCCGACCCTTCAAGATGCGGAGCTCGCGCGCGCGACGCAAGACCTGGCGTGCGGCTCGCGAGCGCACCCTCATGCTTCGAGCTGTTGGTCGAAAGCGTGCAGTACCGCCCCTTCTTAATCAGGCCGCGCACGGTCTCCGCCGGCGACAGGCGCGGCAGCGCCTTCTGCTCCTCCAGCACCTGCGCATTGCGAGGGTTGTCAGACAGGCGTGTTAGACGCGCGGAGCAGGGCGAGCCGAGGGCGCAAGGCGAGCCGGGGCCGGCGCGCGTGCGCTTAGCTAGCAATCATCGGCGGACCTTCTGGAGCTGCTCTACGGAGGCGACGGGGCCGCAGAAAGAGACGCCGGCGTTGAAGCGAGGGCTCCGAGGCGCCACCCTCGAGCCGAGGAAGGCGGCACGGCGCAGGGAGGCCGGCTGGCGGAGGGCGCGCGCGACGTGCGCGTGCGACGTCGACGACGATGTCTCGAATGCCACGCGCCCAGCGCGGGCCTGCGCGCCGCAGGAAGCAGGAACCACGAAGGCCATTTCGGTTGCGAACGAAGTGTTGGGGTACAAGTCATCTAGGCGGACCTGTGCAGGACAGTGCATGCGCATGAAGCTGCAGCTACAACAACAATAACGCGAGCCGAGACTAGGGAGCCCGAAGCCAGTGTATCTTGACGCTCCAACTAGAGCGCTCCAAAACTTCGAAAGCTAGGAGCATCATGAACGCGTCACGTTCGAACGCCAAGTCGAGACGTGCGGATGCGCAGTACAGCGGTAGCAGCAGCCCGAAGCCATTGCATCTTGAGGCTTGCATTCAATTGCAAGGAGCGCACTTCAAGGCTTGCATGCGCGCAATTGCCGATGGAGTTCCAGCCCGATCGAGCGGTCCCGCCCCAATCACAACGAGCCCCTGCCCCCGCCGCGCCCGGGGCGGCGCCCCTTCTTCCCCCCTCCGCCCCCGCTCCCGGCTCGAGGCTCGCCAAGTCGAGAGAGACCGTTCCTCTTCGGAGGGGGCTACCGGGCGACGAAGGTGAGCTCGAAGAGGGGCTGGGCGGGGTCGCCGAGGGCCCCGCCCCCGCGCTCGAGGTGGCCGTCGGGGTCCAGCACCACCGCGAAGCGCTCCGCCACGCGCGGCCGGTGCTTCGCGAGCTCCTTGACCATGTCGGCGACCTCCTGCCGCAGGCGCCGCAGGCTCGCCTTGCCCTTGACCACGAACTCCCGCACGAGGAGGATCTCGGTGGCCGCCTGCCGCTGGAATGGGATGAGGGGCATCTCAGGGTACCCCACCCGGCTCTTCGTCGAGTACTGCGCCGGCGTGAGGAGAGAAAGCAGAGCGGAGGGCAGGGGGGCGGGGGCGGGGGCGGGCCTTGGGGAGGATTTCGCGGAGGCGCTCGCGGGCGAAGCAGAGGCGGCGGCGGTGCGCCTCGAGCCACTCCAGCGTCTCCACGCTCGCGTGCTTCAGCACCACCCACCGCCCCAGCGCGTTCACCCGCGTCCCCACGTTGATGTCCCAGCACTGCCCCCGCCCCCGGTGAGACGCCGCGCCGGCGCTGCGCCGCGCCGCGCCGTGCGGGGCGCACGGTGATAGGGCGGTTGCGGTCGTCGGTGATGCCGGGGAGCGCGAGGTGCACGTCGCTGTCCACAAAGATCTGCCAGGCGGGGCTCAGCGGGGGGCGGCGCCCGGGGCGCGGGGCCCGCGCCGCGCACGCTGGCGCTGCCCGTGCTGATGTTGAAGACGAGGGTGAGGCTGTGCCGCACGCTCTGCGCCGCGAGCGTGTCCTGCGCCTGCTCGTGCGGGCCCACGCCGCGCCCGCCCATGCCGCCGCCCCCCTCCAGCCACCACGAGTAGAACGTCAGCTCCGTCAGCGGCGGCCTCGCCGTTCTGCGCGGCGCGCGTCGGTGGAGGCGGCGGCGGAGGGGAGGGGCGGGCGAGCGCACGCGTCGGCATCGCGGGTCTTCTGCAGCTGCGCCGGCGGCTCCTGCGCGTGCTCGCCCCCCGGCTGCCGCCCCAGGCGCGTCGGCGAGGCGCCGGCGCTGGCGCGGGCGGGGCGGGGCGGGGCGGGGCGGGGCGCGCCTCGAGGGCGGGGAGCTCCATGGACCACGCGAAGGGCAGTATGAGGTCCGCCCGCACCGCGTTCGAGCTCGTCAGCCTGCCGCAGCTGTTGGCCCAGCGCGCCCCCTCGCACAGCGCGGCGCGCACCTCGTCTCGAAGTCGTAGTAGTAGAGCATGCCGTCCGCGTCGCGGAAGGCCATCCAGCTCGCCTCCGGCGACGTCCCGTCCATGTTCGCAATGTGCCGCCGCCGCTCCTGCCTCACCTGCCCCCGCCCGCTCGCCCCGGGCGCGGCTGGCCGCAGAAGACGTGGGCGCGCACCAGCTTCTTCAGCATCTCGTCCGACGGGTGGCTGCGGCTCACTGCGCCGTCTGCGGACCGGTAGAAGGGCCTTCCCTCCTTGTCCGTGTGCTCCGTCCAGCCCTCGGGGCACGGGAGCCGCAAGGCGAGGCGGGCGATGTAGAGGAGGTGCGCCTCGCTGGAGGGGTCGATGCCCAGGTAGACCGCCATATCGCGCACGTCCTCCGGGTGCACATCGGCTTCCGCCATCGCGGCGCGGCGTCCGGCGGCTTGGAGGGGACAAGCGTGCCTCGCTTCGCCGGCGCTAGAGGAGGAACTCCCGCAGAAAGTGAGTAGCTAAACAGCGCAGAAAGTTCGTAGAAGGTGGCGCAGCTTGCGAACGGCTGAGAGCGAGATCCGCCGGTCGCTGCCCTGGACGCTCCTTGTTCTAAAGCAAGAGTCTTAGATGCAATTCAAGAAGATCTCGCTGTGCCCTTCGGCTCTGCGCTGCGTCTAGCTAGAGTGCGGTGATAGCCCACCGATGGTACCCCCCCTTCAAGGAGCTGCCTGGAGCTCCAAGCTCGCCGCCAGAGCTTTCCAGCTGCCCTACTGTAGTTTAGATTGACGGCGATAGCCCGCTCAATTCCCAGAACTCGGCACCGATCCAGATTGCAGTTGACGTCCAGAACCGCGAGCGCGAGCTGCCCCTGACCCTTACGGCTGCTTACGCTGACTCGAAATCTCTTGAACTGGACGTAGCTAGAGCTAGCTGCTAGAGCTGTCCAATCACAACCAGACCGGCCTCCCTGGAGCACAATGTCGACGTCGCCGTGCTCGGTGCGCGCTGCGGCTGCATGCAGTGATCTTAGCTTAAGGCTGACTTCCAGAGCAGGCTCTTGCCGTCGCCCTGGATGCATGCCGAGAGGAGCGGACTGAAGTATGCCATGAGAAGTGGCCGGCGCCCGCTTGCAGCAGCGACAACGCGATAGATTCGACAGACGTGTGCGAAGATGCGAACTTCTTCGTGCGGAAGATGTGCATTTCAGAGTACTGTACCGCCCAAGACAGCGCCCTTAAGAGCTGCCTCGAGGACTCCACTCCGGAATCCGACGGGTCGGGCGATACCGCCTCCGGGCTCGTTTTGAATCACAGCTTTCCCGCGGACAGCACGGGCGGAGACGTGCGCGCTGCTCACTCGAGTCTGCGCGCGCGTCGTGCTGACCGCGGCCGGCGGCGACCGCAGGGCGTGGGCGGGGAGGTGGAGGAGGGCGAGGGATGGTACGAGGCGGAGGCCGACGATGCGCACGCGGAGGACCAGCTCGCGCTCGTGCTCGAGGAGGCTGCAGCGGACGACGCCTGCTAGCACCCTTGGGCAGACTTCCGAAATAGTAATTCGACGCCGTGTAAACACTGTTAAGTAAGATACGCTCAAGCCAAAGCTTAGCTGTTGTGCATGAGCTGGGGATTCTCTGTGATCAGTGCCCGGACTCGATTCAACTCTAGATCTAGCTCGCAGCGCTGCGTTTCCGCCGCCGCGACGTACGCTCTTCACTGAGCCAAGGCTTCGAATGTGAATGAGACTAGTACTAGTGATGTTTCTCATTGGAGGGAACGGGGCAGGACGGGGCGTCAGGCGGGGCGCGGGGGCAGGGCGTTGGCGCAGCGGTTGTAGGCGAACTGGAGGAAGATGTTGAGGGAGTCGACGCAGCGGACGCCGACGCCGCTCGCCTCGACGCGCTGGATGAGCCGCACCGCCGAGGCCCGCACCGCCTCCTGCCCGTGGAAGAGCCCGAGGGCGACCGGCAGGATGCCCCCCGTCGTCTCCGGCAGGTACGAGAGCAGCTGCGCGGCGGCCGGCGCGCGGCTCGAACGAGGCGGGGCGAGGCTGTACCCCGGGGCGGGGGCCGGACCTCGAGGACCTGCTCGGGGGTCTGTACGTGGGCCTCCAGGTCCCCCAGCAGGCGCCCCATCTCCGCCTCCGACAGGCCCTGGCCCCGCCCGCACGCCCGCCCCCTCAGAGCCGCGCCCGCCGCGAGGGGGGCGGGGGGGCGGAGGGCGGACGCGGCGGAGGCGGAGGGCGCGTATGATCCCCTCCACGTCCACCGCCGTCACCGCCCGCGACTCCCGCCCCGCCTTCTTCCGCTGCAGCCGAGCCGGCTCGGCCGGCGCCGGTGCGGGGAGGGGCGGGGGCGCACGGCCTCGTAGAGGCGGGCGGAGGGTGTCTTGGCGAAGGCGGCGGAGCGGGGGGCGTTGGCCTTGAGCTCGGCGGCGCGGCGGGCCTCCTCGAGGAACTCCTCCCGCTCCAGCTCGAGCAGGTGCCGCGTGTACTCCCGGAAGAGCCCCGCCACCTGGTCCTCCCCCCGCCCCAGCTGCGCCCCGTGGATCGCCTGCTCCAGGGGCGCCCGCTCAGCGGGGATCTCGCCGGCCGGGGAGGGCGCCGCGGTGCGGGGGGACCTGGGAGGCGAGCTCGGCGTCGAAGGGGGCGGCCCCCAGGCGGCCCTCCTCCCCCATCTCCTTCAGCTTCAGCGCCAGCGACGGGTTCACCGTCACCTGCGGGGGAGACTGAGCAGCCGAGCGCGGCGCCGCGGGGGCGGGGAGGGCGGGGAGGGGCGAGGCGGACGGCGCCGGTGTCGATGTTGCAGCAGAGGTCCCACCACATCTGCTTCTCCTCGAACATGGGGTTGCCGACGCCGGCGATGTACCCCGGGACGGAGAGGAAGTCGAGGTGGGCGAGGTTGGCGTAGGGGAAGGCCCGCTGCGGGGGCGTGAGGCCGGGCGGGCGGGCGGAGCGGGCGGGCGGGGAAGGAAGCACGGCGAGGAGGCCGGGGACGGTGGGCGAGACGAGGCGGCAGGCCCCCAGCACGCACCGCGCGATGTTCTCCGCCGACTGCCCCCGCCACTCAGCCGTGGGGCGGGCGGGCGGGGGCGGGGGCTGGGGCGGGGCGGACGGAGGTGTAGCCGAGGAAGAGGATGCGCTTCTCGAGGAGGACGCAGGAGTAGATCGGCACGACCGCCTCCTTGAAGGTCTGCACCAGGAACGACACCGGGCCCCAGTCCGCCTGCCGGGGGCCCCGCCAGGCCGCGTCGGCGGCGAGCGAGGCCGCGCGGCGGGGCGGGCGGGGCGGGGCGGGTCTCGGCGCACCCCGCCGACCTCCTCGTCCTCCATGGTGAGGGGCACGGAGAGCTTCTGGCCCCCGCTCCACCCGATCGTCACTGGGTAGCGCCGCCGCGACTCCTCCACCTGCCGGGAGCCGTGAGCGCGCGGCGGGGGCCCCGGCGAGCTCCCGGGCCAGCCCAGCCGCAGCTCAACGACGCAGAGCGGTGCCGAGCGAGGCGGACGCCCACTTCTGGAGGGAGGGCGGACCTGGCAGTAGCGGTAGACGGCCTTCTGTGCGGGCGTGTAGGCCGGCATGCCGGAGAGGTCGAGCGCGTTGAGCGCCGCATAGAGCCCCGCCAGCACCTGCGCCGGGAGCCCGTGAGGGGTCGGCCGCCCCCGGAAGGGGAGAGAGCTTGGGGAGGGCGCGCCTCGACGTTGCTCCCCTCGAAGTACTGGTTCAGCGCCATCACCAGCAGTGGCTGCCCGCCCCGCCCCGCCCGCTCGGCCGGGCCCGCGCGAGCGGCGGGGAGGGGGGCGGGGCCGGGCGGACGCGGAACATGTGGACGAACTGGCGGGAGGAGCAGAGGGCGACGGCCTTGACGATGGCCCCGCGCCGCACTGTCGGGTCCTTCTTCGTCTTCACCACCTGCGCGCGCGAGGAGCTGCTCGAAGGCCGAGAGGGGCGGGCCGGCGGGCGTGGGGGCGGGCGCACGCTCATGCAGTAGAGGAGGGGCCCGGCGGCGGGGTCCCCCGCGTACGGCTTGGCCTCCCGCGCCTTCGTCGCCGCCGACGTCGTCGACGACTCGCTCGGCGCCGCCGACGCCGCCCGCCCCGGCTCGCTCCCCGCCCGCGCCCCCTCCCCCGCCGCCAGCCCCGTCGCTGCGCACCGCGCCCTCAGACGGGGGCGGAGATGGCGGCGGGGCGGGGTCCGGCGCACGGGCGGGGGAGCTCGCGGCGGCGCGCGCGGCCTCGTCACCATCGGCCCTGGGCGAGGCGGGGCCGGCGAGGGCGGCGGCGCCGCCTGCGCCGGGCCGTGAGCGGGGGCGGGCGCGGGCGGGGCGGGCGGCGGAGTGAGCGGACCTTTGCGGCGACGTCGGCGAGGGCGGTCTGCAGGAGGGCGCGGAACTCGGCCTCCTGCCCCTCCGCAGCGAACTTGAAGCCTGCCGGCCCCTCAGCGCCCTCCAGGCCCCCCGGGGGCGCGGGCGGGCGGGCGGGCGGCAGGGGTACCGTAGGCGACGTTCTCGTCGGAGTAGACGGCGATGAAGATGGGGTCCGCCTGCAGCTGCGTGAACTGCATGTTCTCGCTGAAGACGCTGCGGGGCGCGGGGCGTTCAGGGCGGGGCCGGGGCCCGGGGGGCCGGGGGCCGGGGGCGGCGGGCGGGTGCGCACAAGGAGAGCAGCTCGGAGGAGGCGCCCTCGGCCTCGGGCACGAGGACGCAGCGGGCGCGCCACGCCCCCTCCCCCGTCTTCTCCACCTTCGCCGTCACTTTGTGCGGCTCCGGCACCGCCGGCTCCCAGTTGTCTGCGCCCCTCGTGAGCCGCGCGCGCACGGGGCTCGCCGGTAGCCCGCGCGCACCGTCTTTGTAGACGACGCACTGCGTGTAGACCGTAGGCCGCGGCTGCCTGTGGGAGGGGTCGCGGCGTGCGGCGGCCGGCTCGCGCGGGAGGGCCTCACTCGGTCGCCGCTGCCGCGTCGATCTTCAAAGAGATGCTGCCAACCGAGCTGGAGGACGGCGCGGAGACCATCGCGGGGTTCTGCAGGGCCGCGGGGGTGGGCGAGCGCCGCAGCGCTCAGGGCGGCAAGCGGGCGCGGCGGACGCACTGCAGCGACGGGCCGCCTGTTGATGAAGAACCACGTCCAGTCCTCGTCCCTGTTGTGCGCCCCGTCCGGGAGCATCTGCTCTGCGAGGAAGCTGGCGCGGCGAGCGTCAGCGACGCGAGGGCCGGGCGGCGGAAGCAGCGATCGGGCGCACTGCTCGTCGACCATAGGCATCGGCGAGGGATACTGGTGGCGGATCACGGAGCCCGCGAGCTGATCAAACTCCGCCGCGACGATGTAGGAGATGACCGGCTCCGCCGCCATGGCAGAGCGTTCGATGAGCGACGAGCTGAGCAGGTGCTTTGTGGTGGGCTGGTCGCTGGCCTCGAATTCCGCGGCGGGGTGGACACAAGGCCCGATAGCGCCGGCGACGCGCAACTCTATCTATCTTAAGGCGCGGATTGCACACATAGACGCAGGAGTCACAGCTTGCAAGAGAGGTCTGAGGTCGCACCGTCCGGGTACCGGATCAGAATCAACTCCAAGGGCAGCCAACTGCTGATCTAGGCGAGCGAGGCGCGTGTGGCGCGCATCGGTGCCGATGACATCGCAGGAGGCAGCCGCGCCGCCCCAGGTGCCCCTGTCACGCGCCGCCTCCTACTTGGGAGAGTCCAATTCCGCGCAGGCCGGCCCGTCGTCGAGCGCGCCACCGAAACCCCGGCGAAACCGTCCCGGCAGCAGGCGCTCTGAGTTCAACTCCTTCCTGAAGCAGCCAGACCTGGACCTCGCGACTTCCGATGGCATGCTCGCCGCGCAGATGCTGCTGAGCCGGAAGCTCGGTGCGGGGTTCGAGCTGATTGTTCCGGCCCCCTGCTCACGCTTGAGCTCGCCGTACGCAGCGCTCTCGCGGCACGACGTCGACGCGCTCTGCAAGCTCCCAGAAGGGCAGGATGAAGCGGTCTTCGTGTACGAGCACCTGCGGGCTTTCACGAGCGAGCTGAACGAGCTCGTCTGCGTCCTCGATGGAGTGTGCAGGCAGGTTACTTGTCCGCTCATGGTGCGCGACGGCATCCTCCCGAGCAAACTCGCCGCCTGCTCACCCCGCTTGCAGAAAGCGACGGACGAGTGGCTGTACCTCTGCGCAGCGCACAAGAACCCGCAGGAGGTGCGTGCGCGACGCAGCTTGCCGGCGCCGCGCGCGCGTGATCCGCCGCCCTCAGTGCTGTGCCATCGACTACATCATCCACACCATCGACGGGACGGCGGCGCTGCTGAACTCGAATCGGTGGTTCGCGAGCAGGTGAGAGCGGCGCGCGGCGCGGCGGCGCCTGCGCGGGCGCGTGCCGAGCGGGCGGGGCCGCAGGGTATCCATCATCCCCTCGAGCATGCAGTACTACCAAAGCATCGCCCGGCGCCTGTACCGCGTATTCGGTACCCCATCCCTACTGACTCTCTCTGCCTGTGCGTCTCTGAGGGTTTGCCCGGCAGCGCACGCGTACTACCACCACCCGCAAGTCTACGAGCCCTTTGAGGTACCGCCGCTCCGTCTCCTTCTTCCCGCGCCTGCCTGTGCAGCGCTGAGACGCGGGGCGGCAGGCGGAGACGCGGCTCGGAGCGCGCTTCGTGCGCCTGTGCGAGACGTACAACCTCATGACCCCAAAGGCGCGCCCTCCGCCCGGGCCCCGGGTCCCGTCCCCGCTCACCCGGCCGCCAGATGTTCATTATACCCAACTCGTTCTTCTTCCCACCCAACTCTTCCGGCCCCTCCTCCTCCTCCTCCGCTGCCGCCCCCGCCGCCGCCACCGCTGGCCCGTCGTCCGCCTCGAACCTCCCGCCCATCGCCGTTCCCGCCCAGTCCTCCTCCAGCCCGCCCCGGTCCGCCCTGCCACCCGGCCCCGCCCGGCGGCCGGCTGACCCTTGCGCAGGCCCGGGGCATTCCAGAGCTACACGGCTGGCCCCGTCACTCCCATCCACACGCGCCCGGCCGACGGGGGCGCCGCGCAGGCCGCTGCCGCCTCAGGGCCCCCGTCCCTCGAGATGCCTTCCTCCCTGCGCGCCGCGTCGGCGTCAGCGGCGGCGACGGCGGCGTCGACGGCGGCAGCGGCTGCCGCCGTAGCCCCTCCACCCTCGGACGGCGCCCTTGCGCCCGCTGCTGCCGCACAAGAGGAGCCGAGCGCAGGGCCGCCCGAGCAGGCGGCGGCGCCTCCCCTCCCTGCCCCGCCCGAGACCCCCGAAGCCGCGGCGCCAGAGGAGCCGAACGGGGCCGACGGCGCAGCAGCCGGCGACGGCGACGGCGAGGGCGAGGGCGGAGGCGACGCGACGCCGGAGCCCCTCCCCGCGGAGGCGCCCCCCGCCCCCGCCCCAGAGCCGCTGGAGCCCAGCGGGGCCGAGCGGAGCGAGGGGCCCCAGGAGCAGGAGCAGGCCGCGTAGGGCCCGCCGCGAGAGCAGTGCGCGTCGGAACGTTTCTGGTGCATGAGATAGAGAGAGCTCTCGTGCGCTGCCTACCTGCAGCTGCCTGCCTGGCGTCTGGGGGCTAGGAGGGGGGAGGGCCGGAGCTGGACGCCTTAGCGAAGAAGTCGGCGAAGCCCGACGTGAGGGGTACAGCGGGCGCGGGGGCCGGGGCGGCCGCCGGCGGGGGTACCGCCAGGGCCGTTGGCGTGCGCAGGGGGACCGCCCCGGAGGTCGAGGGGGCGGCTCCGGAGGCCGACGCGGCGCCGGCGACGGGTTTGGGACCGGAGACGGGCGCGGCAGTTGGGACGGCGCTGGCGCCTGCGGGGGCGCGGGCGCCGGGGACGGGGGCGACCCCGGGGGTCGGACGGCGCCGGCGGGGGGGCGCCGGGGGCCGGGGGCAGGGCGGAGGCGGGTGGCGGGGGGAGGCGGAGAGGGGCCGCCGGGGCGGGGCGGGATGGCGCCGGGGGCGCCGGCGAGCGGGCGGAGGCGAAGGGGACGGGGCGGCGGGGCCGGGGAGGGGGGCCTGGGGCGGGGCGGGGGCGGGGTGGAGGGCGGGGACGTCGACGGCGACGGCGTAGTGCTCGCCGCCGAGGTGCCGCTGCGCCGCCTCGTAGTAGGCCCGGTAGACCGCCCAGTAGTGCGGGCTCCGCGCCGCGATCGTCCCCGGGATCGAGATCTTCAGGCACGTCGGGGGGGCCCCCGGCGGCCGCGGCGCCGCCCCCGCGTTCTTCTTCGCCAGCTCCGCCATCACCTGCGGGGGCGGGTGAGGCGGGGCCCCGGGGCGGCGGGAGCGGGGGGCGGGGGCGCCTTGTCGGCGAGGGAGCCGTGCTGGGCGACGAAGGCCGGCTCCCTGCGGGACACCTCCTCCGCCTGCCCCGCCCCGGCGCCCCTCAGGCGCGGCGCGGAGGGATGGAGGGTGGGCGGGCGGGGCGCACGAGGGCGGCCTCGGCGCCGCGCAGGGGCCCGCGCAGCAGGAAGGCGAACTCGGGAGGGTCGACCCGGGGCCCGGCGCCCGCGGCAGGTGCAGCGGCGGGCCCCGCGGCGGCGGCGGCGGGGGCGCCCCCGACGCGGGGCCGTGGCCCAGCGGGGGCGAGCCGCGGGGGCGCTTGCGGCGGCGGCCGTCGGACTCGGCGACGAGGGCCTCCGGGTCGCTGTCGTCGTCCCCCTCCTCCGCCCCCGAGCCGCTCCCGCTGCTACCCCCCTCCCACGCCTCCTCGTCCTTCTCCTTCCGCTCCCCGTGGGCACCCCGCCGCCCGCCCTTGCCCTCCTTGCTGGCCCGGCGGCCGCCCGAGGGCCCCGCGGCGCCCTCGCCCTCCCCCTGCTCCTGCTCGAGCTCCTCCTCGTCGAGGAACTTTGCGTAGTTCGTGTCGCGCCGGGCGCGCCGCCGCTTGCGGACGCCCCACTCGTCGAAGACATCTTCCTCGCGGGCCGCCGCCGCCGCCGCCGCCGCCTCGGCCGCCGCGATCGCCTTGCTCTCCTCGTCCACCACCACGTCCCAGAACTGGGGGTCTGCGCCGCGGGGCGAGGTTCGAGGAGCGCGGGAGGGTCCCGTGGGGCGGGGGCGGGCGCACGGTCGATGGAGATCGTCTCCTCGGGCTCCGCCTCCCCCGTCCGCTGCTTCTCCCACACGCGCGCCTGCCCGGAGTCCCCGCTGAGAGACAGAGCGGGGGAAGGGAGGGGGCGGGGCGGGCCTCGGAGAAGTGCCCCATGACGCGGCGCTCGTTCTCCATGCGGGCCTCCTCGCCGACGCCCTCGGCCTTCTCCCGCTCCGCGAGGGCCCGCGCGTGCCGCGCCCGGTCCAGCAGCGCCTCGATGTCCTCCTCGCTGTAGTGCACCTGGCCCGCCCGTCAGGCCTCTCTCCGGCCCGCGCCGCCCGGGCGCCCCGCACCTCGACGTCCCCTTGGAAGATCTTGCTCGCCCCGTGCCTGCCGCCGCAGCCGCCCCGTCAGAGCCGGCGGGGGCGGGGGCGGGGCGGGGGCGGGGGCGGGCGTAGCGGACTTGAGGATCTCCTGGAGCTCGCCGGGGGAGAGCTTGGTGCGGCCCTTGGTGTCCATCGTGTTCACCGCGAGGTGCTCGAGCATCAGCTTCCGCTTCGACATCTCCGCTATCCGCTCCTCCACGGACGACTTCGTCACCTGCGCCGCCGTGAGGAAGCGCCGTCGCACGCCGGCGAGAGGGCTCGAGCGGGGCGCACGAAGCGGTAGACCATGAGCTGCTTGGTCTGCCCGATGCGGTGCGCCCGCGCCATCGCCTGCATGTCCGACTGCGGGTTCCTGCGCCCGCTCCGTGAGCGCCGCCGGGCGGGGCGGCGCCGAGGCGGGGCGGGGCGGGGCGGCGCGGACCAGTCCGAGTCGAAGAGGAAGATGGTGTCCGCGGTGGCGAGGTTGATGCCTGCCGCGCGCATCGGCGTGCGCCGCCGCCCGCGGGGCCCGCGCGGGGCGCACCGAGGCCGCCGGCGCGGGTGGAGAGGAGGAAGACGAAGCGGTCGGAGTCCGGCGCGTTGAAGCGGTCGATCGCCGCCTGCCGCGGGCCGTGAGCGGCGCGGGAGTGGCGGGGGCGAGGCCCGAGGGGCGCGGGCTCGCTCGCCTGGCGGTCGATGGAGGCGACATGGCCGTCGATGCGCTCGTAGGGGTACCGCCGCAGGTCCACGTACCGCTCCAGCACGTCCAGCATCGTCGTGAACTGCCGCCCGCCTCGGCGCCGCGCCGGCGAGGGCGGGCGGCGGAGGGCGGCGCACGAGGGAGAAGATGAGGACGCGGTTGCCGCCGGCGCGCAGCTTCGCCAGCATGCGGTCCAGCAGCTGCAGCTTCGCCGACGCCTCCAGCATGCCCCTGCGCCGCGCGCGCCCCCCGCGCTCGCTCGCGTGCCCCCGGGGGATCCAAGGCGCGTGGGAACCGCGTCGCACTTGATCGCGAGGGCGCGCCGCTCCCGCCGGGGCGTGCTTGACGGCGGGCGCAAGGGCGGGGGCAAGAACGAGGAGGCCTGCTGCGGGGTCAGGGGCCGGCGCGGGGCGGTGGGGACGGGGGGGCCGGTGAAGCGCACCGGCGGGGGCTTGGCGGTGTCGGCCCGGGGCTCGCTTTTCAAGGCCGCCGCCGGCGTGTCGGCCGGCTCTTTCTTCACCTCCGCCTTCGCGCCCGCCTCCGCGCTCCCCTCCTTCTTGACCTCGGCCCTCGCCTCGCCGCCCGCCTTCTCCCCCTTCACCTCCGCCCCGCCCTTCTCGCCCTTCTCGCCCGGCGCCTCCTCCCTGGGCTCCTCCTTGATCTTCGGGGCAGCAGCCGCCGCCTCCGCCTTGCCCTCCTCCTTCCCCTTGGCCGCCTCGCCGGGGGCCCCCTCCTGCACAGCGGCGTCCGTCAGCGGCGGGCCGCGCGGGCCGACGGTCGGGGCGCGCGCCTCGTCGCCGGAGTCGGGCCCCTCCCAGTCCTCGTCGTACCACTCGTCGGGGACGCCCCGCGAGTGCTGCGCCGAGTTCACGATCTTCCGCAGCTCCATCAGCACGTCTGCCCGCCCGCCCTCCGCGTCAGACCGCGCGGGGCGCCCGGGGCGCTCGGAGCGGGGCCGGGGGCGCACTGTTGAGGGCGGTGGAGTTGGTCTTCTTGGTGCCAGCGCGCAGCGTGGCGATGTTGCGGCCCAGCGCCGCCTGATACAGCTGCTCGCCGCCCCGCCTCAGAGGGGGCGGGGTGGAGACGCGGGGCGCGGGGGCGGGCGGGCCTTGCGCTGGTCCTGGGAGAGGCCGGTGGGGAGGACGAGCTCGACCTTGGGGGGGATCTCCTTCTGGATGTCGTGCTTGAAGCGGCGCAGCATGTGCGGCGCCAGCATCGCGTGCAGCTGGTCCACCGTCAGCAGCTCCTGCCCCCCCGCGCAGCGTCGGATCACTCGGCCCTTTCAAAGGAGGAAACGGGGGCACGGCCCCACCTCGGGCTCCCCCTCGCCCCCCGAGGCATCCTCCTCCTCTCCGTCGTCGTCCGACTTTCCGCCCTTCGCCTTCTTCCCCTTGCCCTTCCCCTCCTTCCCCTTCTGCGCGGGGCCTGAGGCGGACCCATGCCGACAGTGCAAAGGGCCCGATCGCACCTCGGAGGCCTTGGCGACCTTCTTCCCCTTCGCCTTGCCCTTGCCCTTCTGCTTCTCGTCTGCGGCGCAAGTGGTTGGGGTGGGAGGCGGCGGGCTCCGCGCGCGCGAGAGAGCGGACCCTCCTCATCCTCGTCGTCCTCCTCCTTCTCTTCCTCCTCGTCGTCGCTCTTGGGCGAGGCCTTGCCCTTGCGCTTCTCCTTGCCGTCGGCGGCCTTCTTGTCGGCCCCCTTCTTGGCGTCGCCCTTCTTGTCGGCGCCCTTCTTGCCGGCCGTGTCCGCCTCGCTCTCGCTCTCCTGCGCGCCTGTCAGAGCTGCACGTCTCACAAAGGCCGGCGAAAGTCGCGCCTCCTTCTTGGCGGCGCCCTTCTTGCCCGCGGCCTTCTTGCCGGCGCCGGCCTCCGCCTCCCCCTCGCTCTCCTGCGGGGCCGTCGGCTCGGCGAGCGGGGCAGCGCGCCGAGCAGCGCCGCCGCGCGCACCTGCTTCTTGCCGGCCTTGCCCTTCTTGCCCGTGGCGCCCTTGGCGGGCTTGCCGTCCTCGCCGCCGCTGACGTCCATCTTGTCGCCCTCCTCCCCGTCGCCGGCGGCCTTGCCCTTGCCCTTCCCCTTCGTCTTGCCCTTCTTCGCCCCGCCCTTCGCGCCCTCCGAGCCGCTCCCGCTGCCGCTGCCGGAGCCCTCCCCCTCGGCGTCGGCGTCGGAGTCGGAGGCGGCGGCGGCGGCCGCCGCCTCCTCCTCGAGCTCGCGGGCGCGGGTGAAGGAGGAGTTGAAGCGGGCGGCGATGGCGGCGGGGTCGGGGAACTTGTCCGGCTCCACGAAGGCGAGCAGGTTGAAGAGCTCCTCCAGGTCTGCACGCGTGGGGGCCGGCCGGTCAGCAGCGCGAGCCCGGGGCCCGGCGCGCGCCCCGGCTCCGCCCCGCAGCGCGCACTGTTCTGGAGGGGCGTGCCGGTGAGGAGCACGCGGTAGGGGCACTTCAGGCTCCCGAGCTGCGAGTAGAGGCGCGTCCCCGCGTCCTTCAGCCGGTTGTGGCCCTGCGCCCCGCCTCAGGCCGCAGCGCACGCGAGGGCGGCGGCGGGAGCGGCGCGCGCCTCGTCGACGATGGTGCAGTGCCACTCGATGCGGCCCAGCTCGAGACCTGCGGCCGCCGCTCAGGGGATGCGCTGGGGCAGCCTTCCGAGATCCCAGACGCGGCGCGCACGGTCCATAATGATCATGTCGTAGCTGGTGACGAGGACGTTGAAGCGGGGGAGGCGGGTGGGGCGGGAGCCCTTGGCCTCCTTGGCGAGGCCCTTGGCGAACTGGGCGACCTCGTCCGAGAGCGCGTCCGCCGGCGGGCGCGCCGCCTCCTTCGGGGCCGACGCCGGCGCCGCCGCGGGGCCCTTGCGGCGCCGGGAGAGGGACGAGGAGGAGGCGCGGGAGGGGGCCGGCGGCTGCGCGGCGGCCTCCGGGGCCGGGGGCGCGAGGGCGTCCGAGACGTCGTCGGGGTGCAGGAACATCGAGTACTTGTTGATCACCGACCGCGACTCCGCCCGCCCCTGGTACACCACCTGCGCAAGGCTGGGGGCGGCGGAGCGGGGGGGCGGCGCGGGGCGGGGGCGCACGGTGCACATGTCGGGGATCCAGGCGGTGAGCTCGCGCTCCCAGTTGGGGAGGGTGGAGAGGGGCGCGACGACGAGGAAGGGCCCCCGCACGCCGTGCTCCCGCAGGCTCCCCAGGAACGACGCCGCCTGGATCGTCTTCCCTGCGCGGCGCGGAGGGGTCAGATCCGCACCGGGGAGGGGCTGGAGGGGGCGGGGGCGCGCACCGAGGCCCATCTCGTCGGCGAGGATGACGTTCGTGCCCTCGCACCACTTGTAGCGCAGCCAGTTCACGCCCTCCAGCTGGTACGCGTGCAGCGTCCCTGCCCGCAGCGCAGGTAAGCACAGCGGCGAGCGGGCGGCGGCGGCGGCGGCGGCGGCGGCGGCGGCGGCGGCGGGCGGACCGCCGTGGAGGTAGCTGGGCTGCTTCTTCCACTCAACGAAGTCGCCCTTCTTGCCGGGGCCGGCCGCCGCCAGCCGCAGCGCGCTCCGCGTCATCCGGCGGTACGCCTCGAGCTTCGAGGCGGCTTCATGAGCGGCGGGAGGGGCGGGGGCGGGGCGGGGCGGACCTGCTGGGGGAACTCGCGGGCGACGAAGGAGGCGAGCTCCCAGGTCGCCTCCTCGAGGTCCAGCCCGCACCACTTCACCAGGTAGAAGCGCTCCCCCGCCTTGTGCATCGACGGCACCAGCTCCCGGTCGCCCTCCCGCAGCAGCCTGTCCGGGAGTGAGGAGGGGCTCGCGGGAAGGAGGGCCGAGCAGGGCGGGCCTGGAGGCGAGGATGCGCTCCGGCACGAGCCAGCGGGCCTCGACGCCCGGGCAGTTCCTCGCGTCCGCCACGCGCCGGTCCCCGTCCGCCTCCGCCTCCTCCTCTGCGCCGGCGTCGGAACCGAGCGGCGCGGGGCGGCGCGGGGCCGGCGCCGCACCGGCGGCCGTGTCCGCCGGCTCGTCGCCCTTGCCGTGGGCGCGGTGGAACATGCCGAGCACGTTGGCGCCCAGTTGCTGCGCACGCGTCAGGAGCGAGCAAACGCCGGCTGGCCGGGCGGGGCGGGCCTTGGTGCGCTCGGCCGAGGTCCAGCTGCACTGCCGGTACGAGAGGCCCGCCCACTTGACAAAGTACTCCCCTGCCGCCCGCCCCCGCCCCGTCGGGTGCCGCGGGGAGGCGGGCCAGGCGGGAATGGCGCACGCTCTCCGCCGGCCACCGCGCGCATGCCGAGGACCTTCTGGACCTTGGTGCGGCCCGCCACCTGCCGGAGCGGGGGCGGTTGGGGGCCCGCCGAGCCTCCCGCAGCGGCGCGAGGCGAGGCGCACGCAGTCGGAGCAGTGGACGCTGCTCTTGGGCTCCTTCAGGCGCTTTGCCAGGAGCTGCGGGGGCAGCGGCATCCAGCACCTGGGGCGCCCACCGCGTTGGCGGCAGCTGCGCGCGCGCGCGGCGGGGCCGAGCTGAGCGGGCGCACCAGGAGCAGCCGACCCGGCGCTTCTCGGCGATCTCCGCCTCCTTCTTGGCCTTGGCCTCCGCCTCCCGCCGCGACTTCTCCCCCTTCCGCTTCCGCGTCCCCGCCTGCGCCCCGCCCGCCCGCTCCAGCGCCGCCGGCCGCCGCCCACTCCTCTCCCCCGCGCACCTCGATCTCGGCGGAGCACTTCTCGCAGTACCAGTCGCCCTGCGGCACCTGCCGCAGCCCGTAGCAGTCCTGGTGCTGCCGCGCGCCTCAGCAACGAAGGGCGTGGCCGAAGCGCGGAACACGGCGGCCCGGCGCACCACCCAGATGTCGCAGCCGTCGCAGCCGACGATGGCGTTCGACTCGGTGTGCTCCCCCGAGCCGCAGATCTGGGGACGGCGAGCCTCAGCGCGCTTCCCTGGCAGGGCGGCGGGGCGGGCGGCGCGCCTCGCAGACGATGGTGGAGCTGGCGTCCGACGCGGACGTCCCCGACGAGGAGGAGGAGGACGAGCTGCTCGACTCGCTCTGCCGCCCCCGCCCCCCCCCCCCGGTCAGCCCCGGCCCGCCCCGCGCCCTCCCCTCCCGCCCCCACGCCCCGCCACGCACCCCACTCTCCTCCTCGTCGCTGCTGGCCTCGCCCCGGGCCCGCCCCTTGCTCTTCTTGCGCGCCGCCGCCTTGGCCTTGGCCTTGGCCGCCGCCGCCTCCTTCTTCCTCCTCTCCTGCGCCCGCGTGAGACAGCGCGGAGCCGGGGACGCCGGCGGCGGGGCGCACGGCGTCGGCCTTGCCGCCGCCGGCGCTCGGCTTGCCTGCGGGGCGCGGCGTGAGGGGCGCGGCGAGGGCCGCGCTCCGGTCTCGACGTACCCCAGAGGGAGGCGCCGCCGCCGCTGCTGCGGGTCTGTCGCTTGCCCCGCGCCGCCTCCTCCTCGTCCTCCTCATCGCTCGACGAGGCATTCTTGCCCTTCTTTCGCTTGCCGGCAGCGCCCTTGCCGGCCGGCCCCTTCTTGCGCTTGCCCTTGGCGGCCCGCTCCGACTCGCTCGCCTCGCTTTCCTCCTCCTCCTCCGCCTCCGAGGCCGAGGACTCGCTCCCCCCCTTCCTGCCCTTCCTGCCGCCCTTGCCGGCCCCCTTGGCCTTGCCGGCCACCGCCTTCTTGCCGCCCTTGCCGCCCTTCTTCGGCGCCGCCTCCTCCGACTCGGACCCCTCGCTCTCCTCCTTGGCGGCCTTCTTGCCGGACTCCTTCTTCCGCCCGCCCTTGCCCGCCTTCTCCTCCTCGTCCCCCGCTGCCGCGCCGCCCTTTGCCGGCGCGATACGACGAGCCTTTGCCTTGGCGTCGGCCGGCTGCGCTCCGCTCGAGGGCGGCGCCCGGCGGGAGGGGCGAGGGCGGGGCCGCTCGCACCGCCGCCTTGGCGTTGCCTTCCGCCTGCGCCTGCTCCTCCTGCATGGCAAGCGCCGCCCGCCGCTCCGCACGCAGCTCCGCCTGTCGGCCGAAGTTGGTTACACAGCTCTGAGACAAGAGCATACCCCCTCCGCCTCCCGACCATCTGCCCCGCTGCCAGCGGGCGTACCGAGTGCTTCTCGCAGAAAGCCTCTGGCGCGTCGTTCGCGCCTTGCACGCGGATAACATTCCGCAGCGCCCGCCCGCAGGCCGCGTGGAAACGCTCCCCGCACCTGCGCACCGTCGGCCCCTGCCCGCCGCCCACCCGGGGCAACCAACGCGCGCACCCGTCCTTGCTGCACGTCAGGCACACGCCCTTCCTGCTGCAGATGCCGCACGTCTGCACAGGCGGTGAGAGGATCCAACGCAAGGCCGCAGGGCAGGCGCGCGCTCACTTCGTCCCAGCGGTCCGGCGGGATGCGCGAGAGGCCGCCGACGGCGTTGCGGCTGTCCGTGTCCATGAAGTAGAGACCGAACATCTCGGCGCAGACCATGTGGATCCAGCGGTTATCCGCCGTCCGCTTGAGCACGCCATCCTCGCACGGGCACACGACGCACCCCTAACACGAGCGTTCAGCCGCGCGGCGCAAGAGCTGCGCGAACGACGCGAGCGGGCACCGTATCTGATAAGTAGCGCTCACGCACACGGCGGTACGCGGCTATGAGCCCGTCCGCGTCGCAGTCCGCCTCAGGAACAAGGTAGCCTTGCGGGTCATTCTGCGCGGCCAGAGTCAGCGGCGGCGTGCGGAGCGAGACGGCAAGCGCACCGCGAAGCGCAGATAGTAGCTGCGGGCCTTCGTCTGCTCGTCCACGCGCTCATCCAGAATCTCTTCGATTTCAGCGACATCGTCTTCTTCGGCCTGCCATTCTTCCGATTTGCGGTGCTCGTCGTCGTTACCGCCCATCGCGACTGCTGGCGCGAATGCCCTCGCCGCGGGGGCCGCCGGCCGCCTGCTCGGAGCGCTCGCTTCGCTCTTCGATGGCCGAACAGGGGCGCTAGCGATGAAGCCGCGTAGTGCAGGGGTTAGACCGCCCGCTGCTGCAGTCGGAGACCCCTTGCCCGCGTTCAAACCTTGGGCAGCCTCCGCAGACTGTACCCCTCGTTCGACAAAAAATGCTGGGCTCCGTCGTTCGCCGGTGCGCGGGCGCTGCCGTCCCGAAGGTAGCCACAGCCGTTCGTCCGGTGCGCATCCCGCCCGGCTGTTTCACCGCACCGCGCGCCGCCCATCAGCCCACGCTCGCGCCGCCCGCCCGACGCGAAGCTCACGCAACGGCGCCGTGCAGGGTATCAGGGCGCTCGCCTCGGCCCCCGTGCGCGCAGCGACCGCCCCGCGCGCGGCGAGGCTCGGCTAAATAGCTACCGGCAGGCGGTGCTCAAGAAGACCGCGCTCCACGACCTCCATGTCAAGCTCGGCGGGAAGATGGTCGAGTTCGCCGGCTACGCTATGCCCGTGCAGTACCCGGATGGCATCATCGCGTCCCACAACCACTGCCGCTCCGCCGCGGCGCTCTTCGACGTCTCCCACATGGGCCAGCTCACGTGCGCGCCGATCGCCTCGCCTCGCCGCCCCCGCGGGCGGCCTGCGAGCGGCGGGCGCCGGGGCAGGCTGAACGGGAAGGACCGCGTCGCGTTCCTCGAATCCCTCTCCGTCGGCGACTTCGCGTCGCTGCCCGAGGGCAGCGGCCGCCTCAGTCCGCACTTCGCGCCCCGCCCCGCCGCGCCCCGCGCAGGCCGCCCCTCCCGGGCCGGAGCCGGAGCCGACGCCGGGGCGCAGGCATGTTCACGAACGAGCAGGGCGGCGTGCTGGACGACTTCATCGCGACCAACGCCGGCGGCTACCTCTTCGTCGTCGTCAACGCGGGCGCGCCCGCCGCCCTCCGGCGGCGGAGGGCCCCCCGCGCTCTGACGGGCGTCGGGGGCAGGGTGCAAGGACGCGGACATCGCGCACATGCAGGCGCACGCGGCGAAGTGGCGGGCGCAGGGCAAGGACGTCTCCCTCACCGTCATCGAGGACCGCTCCCTCGTCGCCCTCCAGGGCCCGCCCCGGCCCCGACCCGCCCCGCCCCGGCGCGCCTGGCTGAGGGGGGCGGGCAGGCCCGGAGGCGGGGGCGGTGCTGCAGCGGCTGGTGAAGGAGGACCTCTCGCGGATGAGCTTCATGACCTCCCGCGAGATGGCCGTCGACGGCATCCCCTGCCGCGTCACCCGCTGCGGCTACACCGGTCCCCCGCCCCGCCCCCGCCCCCGCCCCCCCGCCCCGCTCAGGCGGCCCCGGGCGGCAGGCGAGGACGGCTTCGAGATCTCGGTGCCCAGCGCCAAGGCCGTCGCGTTCTTCGAGCGCCTCTGCGCCGAGAAGGAGGCCCGCCCCCGCCCCCGCCCCCGGCCCCGGCGCGCCCCGGAGGCGGCCCCGGGCGACGCGCGGGGCAGGTGAAGCCGGCGGGGCTGGGCCCGCGCGACTCGCTGCGGCTGGAGGCCGGCCTCTGCCTCTACGGGCACGAGCTGAGCCCGACCATCTCCCCCGTCGAGGCCGGCCTCACCTGGGCCATCGGTGCCGCCCCGCCCGCCCCGCCCTGCCCGCCCCGCCCGCCCCCGACCGGCCCGCAGGCAAGCGGAGGCGGGAGCAGGGCGGCTTCCTCGGCGCCGCCGTCATCCAGAAGCAGATCGCCGAGGGGGTACACTCGCGCTCGCACGCCGCCCCCTCCCTCTGCCCCGACGCCCCGCGCAGGTGACCCGCAAGCGCGTCGGCCTCCTCATCGAAGGCGCCCCCGCCCGCGGTGCGCGCCGCTGGCCCCGGCCCCGCCCCCGTCCCCGCCTCCTGACCGGGCACCCGCGGGGGGCAGAGCACACGCCGGTGTTCGACGCGAGCGGCAAGCAGGTCGGCGAGGTGACTTCGGGCGGCTTCAGCCCGACCCTCAAGCGTGCTATCGCCCAGGCCCGCCCCCCCGCCCCCCCGCCCCCCCGCCCCGCCCCGCCCGCCCGCGCCCATGTGCGCATTCTTGACGACCCCCGCCGCGCAGGCGTACGTCGCCACGCCCCTCTCGAAGGACGGCACCGCGGTGCGGCCGCGCCCCGTTTACCCCACCTACCCCGCCGCGGCTCGCGCCGAGCGGCGGGACGGGGCGCAGCTGCAGGTGGAGGTGCGCGGGAAGCGCTCCCCGGCGGTCGTCGCCAAGATGCCCATGGTCAAGACCACCTACTACAAGGCCCCCTGAGCGCCCCCCGCCCCGCCCCGGGCTCCCCGGCCCCCTCCAGGGCGCGTGAAAGAAGAGCGGAAGGTTCAAAACGCAAGACGAAACAGAAGAGAGAGCCGGGGCTAGTTCCAGAGGAGGCGGGCGTGGGTGGCCCAGTAGGCGGCGGGGTCCTCCTGGAGGGCGGAGAGGGCGCCGTACGCCTCCTCGCCGAGCTGCTCCCGCAGGGAGCGCTTGAAGCGCCGCGGGCCGGCCTCGCCCCGCGTCTCCCCCAGCAGCGCCAGCGCCTTCAGGTTCTGCTCGAACTGCGCCCCCGGCCGGCGCTCAACACAGGGGGCGGCCGGGCGGGGCGGCGGGCGGGCGGGGCGGCACCTGCTCGAGGTTGGCGGCGCCGGAGAGGACGAAGTCCGCCGAGGGGTGCTCCAGCGCCGCCGCGAGGGCCACCGCGTCCGGCCCCACGCTCAGCGCCGCCGCCGCCGCCTCCAGCGGCTGCCCCGCGTCAGCCAGGCCCGCCCGGGGCCGGGAGGGCGGGGCATCGGGCGCGCCTCCAGGCCGGAGCTCTGGGGGTCGTCCTCGTAGTTGGTGGGATCAGCCGCCCGTTCGCCATCGTCTCCTTCAGGATGACCCTGCGGGCCCCCACGCGCTCAGGCGACCCGCCGCCGGCCGGAAGCGGGGCGCGGGGCGCGGGGCGCGGGCGCGAGGCGCGGGGCGGGCGCACGTGAGGCCGGCCTGCTTGGCTTCCGCGAGCGCGGCGTCCGCGGAGCGCTCCATGAGGTTCCACGTCGCCTGCACGCTGTCGAAGACCTGCGCGCGCGGGGCCCCGCCGTCGGCGCCCCGCCGCCGCCGCCGCCTCCCTCGCAGATCGCGGCACCTGCTGGCCCTTGACCTCCGCGTCGAGCGCCTTGCGGATGGCCTCCGCCTGGCTCGGGCCCGTCACAGTCAAGCCGATCAACAGCCGCTTCGTCTCTTTCAACCGCAGCAGCTCCTGCGCCCCGGCGGCTCGCAACGGCTCGCCCCGCGGCGCAGGGGACAGGGCGGCCGGACCTCGAGGACCTCCTTGTTCTCGAAGATGGGGCAATCGGACGTCACGCCGTCCACCTGCCACAGGCCCATCGTCCAGTTCGCGGGGTACAGCCCCAGCTCGCCGCAGATCATGTCGCTCGTGTGGTGCTGCCGCGATCGTTCGGGCCGCACCCCGCTCGGGCGCGTAGGGAGCCCGCACCTGTGCCCGCAGCGCCCGCAGGGAGTAATCGGTCGACTCGTGCACTCGGCACTTGACCTTCCCGTCCGCCATGTATGTCTTGCCCCACTTCGAAGCGACTATTGTTTGATCTGCGGTAGCGCATGAGCGTCGGGCGAATTCGAAGCACCCGCATGCAAGCGCAGCGGGCATCGCGCGACCCGTCAAGCCTGTTGACGCACCCCGCGGCACGAATCTAGAGACGATCCAGTCGCGCATCCAGTATTCCGCGTACGCGTCCGCACGCCCCGTGTCGAAGAGCCGGACACCTAGGGCGCACACGAGCGTGAGGGGCCAGATCTAGCTGCGGTGTGCGGAAACGCAGAAAAGCGCACCGTTGACCCAGGCGGCGTCAAGGACAGCGAACATGTTCTCCTGCATGGACTCGTCGTCGTACTTCCGCTGAAGATCGCGAGCGTGGTTGAGCGTCATGTAGCCAGGGCGCCCCATCGCTGAGAGGCCGATCGCAAGCTTGCTGGGACAGAATATCTCAACGCCGTCAACGTTTTCCTTCAGCTGCGGGAAGAGCTTGTGCTTTGGGTTGGGCGGGTCGTACACGTAGTCAACCTGGGGCTCCCACGACGCCGGCGGGGCGCCCTCAACCTCTTTCACTTTGAATTTCCTGACCTCTGACGCCATCACCGTCCCGCGCTGCGCCTCCCGTGCTGGCAGCTGGGTTCGCGAGGGGCCTTGCCTCGCTGGTGCTAGCCATGCATGTGAGGAGAGATCGCTGTGCGCGCGCTGTCTGGGAGCCGCTGCGGGTGCTACGAACGACGCCATGGCCGAAGTATCCACCACGAAACCCGCCTGGAGTCGAACCCGACGCCGTGCAAGGGGGTACAATTCGGCCGCCTCGTATTTTTAAGCTCTGCGGAAAGCAGCCATCAGAGCGCCGCCAGCCGCCGCCAGCCGCTGCCCCACGGTAGCTACATCAACCAGAAGCCGAGCCGTGCGCGCCAGGGAGGCGACACCGCAGCCATGGAGATGACACCGGCTGTCCTTAAGCAGCTCTGCAAGGAGCAGAAGCTGTACATCACGCCCGCCATCAATGACAAGCTCTACCTGCATTTCAAGGGTCCGCATGCGCCAGCGGCCGCCGGCGGCCGCGCCTGACGCCCGGCCAGGTTTCACCGAGGTCAAGAACCTGGAGCCGTACACCGGGCTTCGGGCGCTTTGGCTGGAGGGCAATGGTTTGAATGCCATCAGCGGCCTCGAGAAGCAGGTTGAGCTGCGCTGCCTGTGCGTTCCCGGGGTTGCTTGCCCGCCAAAGCGCTGAGCTGACGACGCGCTGCAGGTACCTGCAGCAGAACTGCATCGAGAAGATCGAGAACCTGGATAGCAATGTGAATCTGGACCAGCTGAATCTCTGCAACAACCTGGTTCGCTCCTACATCCTCCGCCGCCGTGCTCTGCTGAAGTGTCCTTCGGGCTCCGCGCAGATCGAACAGATCGAGAACCTAGCGCCTCTTACCAACCTGAAGACGCTGCTGCTATCGCACAACAACCTTGAGACGCCGGAGGCGCTCGAGGGCCTGCTGGAGTGCCCGTCCATCTCGTGCGTCCGTGCGAGAGGGCGGCGGCCCTCGCTTCGTGCCTTGACGCTGGGAGAACCCACGCAGGGTGCTCGACATCTCGCACAACAAGCTCAGCGACCCGCGCGTGCTCGACGTGCTTGAGCGCATGCCGAACCTCTCCGTCCTCCACCTGAACGGAAACGAGGCACGCCCCGCCATTCTTTGCGGGTGCTCAGCCTCCTCGCTTACGCCGGGGATGCGGCAGGTGTGCAACAAGATTGACCACTACCGGAAGACCCTCACCATCCGCCTGAAGGCGCGTGGATTCCTTTTCCCTCGTTATTTGGCCGCTCGCCTGACGCCCGGAGCGCAGAACCTGAAGTACCTGGACGACAGGCCCGTCTTCGACAACGAGCGCCTGCTGGCTGAGGCCTGGTTCGCGCCGCGTGGAGATCCACCCGCCTCCGCGGCGGCCGCCTGACGCGCAGGCAGGGGCCGCGGCGGGATCGAAGCGGAGAAGCAGGAGCGCGTGCGGCAGCGCGAGGAGGAGGCCGCGCGCGACCGCCGCAACTTCGATTGTACGCCCCGGCGGCCGTGGGAGGGGCCTCCGCCAGCCCTCGTCTCACGGACGGGAGCGCAGACCTGCGGAAGCTGCGGGCGACGGCGGAGGAGAAGCGGAAGGAGGCGGGAGTGTCGGAGGAGCCGCTGCGCCCCGTCGCGGTGGTGGCGGAGGAGCCTGAGGCGGCGGACGAGAGCCTGCCGCCCGTGCGCAACTCGGTCCGGCTGCCCGAGCCCCGCCGCACCATCATCGAGGAGCTCGTGCGCCCGACCCGCCCCCCGCTTGCCTCCCTCCCCCGTCGGGCTGAGCCCGGCGGCGCAGGGCGACGACGAGGAGGAGGAGACGGAGCAGGCGGCGGGGGCGGCGGCGGCGGCGCCGCCGCGGCGGTTCGTGGACCGGCCGGCAGAGGAGAAGGACGTCTTCTGGGGGGACGTGCCGGACCTGGAGGACGAGGAGGAGGAGGGCAGCTCGACGCACGACTCGGACGGGGCCTCCTCGGACCGCCACCTCACCGACCGCGCCGGCACCTCCGTCGGCGCTGCTTCCGTCGGCGACGCCGCCCCCGCCTCCGATGGGGCCAGCGACCGCGACGACGAGGAGGCCCCCGCCGAGCGCTCCGCCGCCCCCTCCCCCGCCCCGGAGCCGGCGCCCGCCGCCCCCGAGGCCCCCGCCGCCGCCTCCCCCGGCGAGCCCCGGGCCGCGCCGGCGGCGCGGGGCGGAAGCCGAACCGTATGATCATCGAGGAGGTGCAGGACGTGGAGGAGGCCGGGGAGGCCCCCGCGGCCTCCCCCGCGGCCCCCGCCCCGGCGGCCCCCGCCCCCGCCGCGTCCCCCGCGGGGCGCAAGCCGAACCGGATGGCGATCGTGGAGGTGGAGGACGTGGAGGACGTGGACGAGGCGCCCGCGGCGGCGGCGGCGGCGGTGCCGCAGTCGCCAGCGGACATCTTCCGGCTGCTGGGGCAGGGCCGCGGGGCGGGGGACGTGGAGGCGCCGCGGGCGCAGGCGGCGGCGCCCGTGCGCCTCTCGGAGGCGGAGTGGCGCCGCTTCGAGGAGGAGCGCGAGGCCTCCCGCTTCGGCGCCCCCGAGCCGGAGCCGGAGGCGGAGGAGGCGCCCGCGCGCACGGCGGCCCGCCCCCAGTTCCTCGAGATCGCCGAGGAGGGCGAGTCGCGGCACGACTCGTGGGGCACCGCCCCCAAGCGGACGGCCCCGGCCCCAGCCCCGGCCCCGGCCCCGGCTTTTAAGGCGGAGGAGGGCGGCGCGATCGAGCGGCTCTTCGACGTGGCGTTGGCCTCGCGGCCGCGGCGGCGCGTGCTGATCGAGGAGCTCCCCGAGGCCGGCCACGAGGCCAAGGACCTCGACGGCCTCGACTAGTGCCGGGCGCCCGCCTCGGCTTAGTTAGGTTACGCGTAGCCTGCACCTTGAGCACACTGCAACAATCATGAACCATAGCCATTTCGACTTCGAATTCGCGGTTCCCATGGCCAAAGAGCGAGACGGCTGGAGCTGCGCGCCAAGTGTGTGGAATTCGAAGGGCGTTAAAGACTGGAGCGCTATAGCGCTAGCTCGCTGCCCGCCGGTTGGCGGGGCTACAGCTAGCCTAGTACGTAGTGCCAGCGCTGATCATGATCATGCATATGCCAGTATGGTCGCGACGGCGACACGGCCCCAGGCCCGGCGCCCGGCGCCGGCGACCACGCGTACGGTCGGTCGGGCACGCGTACGATTACGTATACGTATACGCATACGTATGCGCTGCGGCGCGCAGAGATCGGGTCCATAGGGAAGCATCCGGGGTAGACACTCCCAAGCTTTTTTTCTGCCGAGCGCGAGCTCCTCGGACAATGCAGCGCGGCGCTCTCTGCCGCGAAAATGTAGTCATTCCGGTCCTGCAGCTTCGCGCCGCCCAGTTTGCATGCTCGCGTAGGGACGAAACCAGCTCGCTGCGGTCTCTGGCTCCTCCTCGGTCAGCCCGCCTGGTTCAGCGCTTTTGACCGTTGACCCTAGGTGCGTAGTCGGTACACTGCCTTCCACCTGTACTCGTCTGACCATCGGACTGTCCGAAGCGCGCAGGTCACAGTGTCCGTTTTTTAACTGCCGGCGAAGCGCGGGACTGCACCTGTGCTCCGGACTTTGGAAGCACATCAAAGCATCCTCATCGAGCGATAAATGCGTTCGTTATGCGCGCTGGCTGACGCCGCGGCTCTGTCTATCGCGACTCTAGATCGACCGTCGAACGCTGGCGCGCCGGAAGCCTGAGTTTATCGATGCGCGAGCTCATCGGCCCGGATGCGTCCGTATCATGGAGACAATGACAGTCCCCTCGTGCGGCCTGCGAAGGGCATCGGTACGTTCACGCGTGCCGACCTTGTTTCTTACCTGTCATCATGGCATCGTCCGACGGTCGTGCGGGCTGATTTGCCAGCCGAACAGAATACCCACCCCATGCCAAGGTAACGCTTCGCCAATTACCCCCGGACTACCCCCGCTCAAACCCCAGGCCCTCCAGATCACAAGAGTTTGGAGAAGGCCAGGCGCTTACATGACCGGGCGGGGCGGAACTGCAGAAGGTCTTCCGAAGTTCTGGGGCGCGCTAAGGTAAACTGCTCTCGTGCTCTCGGACTGTCAGCAGCTTATTCCGCCCAGAGACGCCGCCCTTCGGCGACCGCCCGCCGCCCGGCCGCCTGAGTGAGTCAAGCGCGCAGGCGGCGCAGCCCCGGGCCCCCGAGCCACGCTGATCATGACTGCGTCGTTAAGTGTAAGCATCTCGCTTAAGTAGGTTCTCCCTCTTTCCCCCTGGAGATGCCTAGAGTGGTCTCCGCCGTCTCTAGATATATCGATCTTTTCTCTAGCTCGTTCCCTCGAGGTCTTCATGGCTTCTATAAATCTCTCCTCTCCTGCCCCCTCGAGCTCTCGTTTTTCCTCTTGAATCTTCTCATCTGCATTCAAGCTACGTTTACAGCTCGGCGCCGGCGCCCGCCCGGCCCATGGCCGACGCGCCGTCCATGCGCGCTTCCGCTCGAGCACGGATTCGGAGTTCGGAGGTTCGTAGCCTGGCAGCGCGCCCTCGCGATCAGCTCTGACCTCTCCCGCAGCGGAGAGCGATATACGCACGGGCGTGGCGCGCCTTGGGGACGAGTCGAAGATCAGTCGACGCGACGTGCGCCACGCCTGCGACGGGGCCGCCAAGCGCACGCCCGGGACCATCTAAATCTCCGCAGCGCCTCGGACGCTCGCGGACCGCCGCAACACCAGGCTCGTCGCGCGACGCTGCGCGGTTACGACTTCTGCTCTGAGGTACGTAATCGCTTGCAGGGCGGCGCGCCGGTTGACAGATCCGCATCTAGAACGCCGGTTGACGACCTCCACACGCCGGCCGCGGACCCTCCCTGCATGCGGTGAGCTTTTGTGCGGGCAGGGGGGTACAGTCCCTAGAGCTTTCGAATCCGGCCGTAACCGTTAATTGCGCGGTTAGCAACCGCCCGGGCGTCCCTCCCCCCGCCTGCTCCCGCGGTACCCCGGCCCTGGGGGGGCTACACTAACTGGGCTCACTTTCCGTTCAGGCTAAAACCGAACGAAAAGTTCCCCTGCTTTACCAAGCGATAAACAAGATGTTTTCTTTCTTCCGCACTATCCCCGACGCCAAGATCGTCCCGTCCTCCGCCGACGTTGCCTCCGAGAAGCCGGTGCGCGCTTCTGCCGATTTTACGCCCTCGCGCGCGCTCTAGATGCTTTCTACCCGGTTTTCGGGGCCGCCCGCGCGTCAGAAGACGCTCAGCGGACCTCGGCGAATCTCGTGAATTGCGAGGACCGTGATCTGACTTCCGGCGTCGCGCAGGTCTTCGACAAGCTCCTGTCGATGTTCTCGAGCGATCCGGCGCCCCGCGCGGCGCCGGAGCAGCCGGTGGAGCTGCTGGAGCTCGAGGCGGCTCGCACGCGGCGGCACGTTGCTCCGCGTCGCCTCGTCGACGCCGAGATCCAGAGCGAGGCCACGCAGCTGCAGGAGATGTTCGCGAGCGAGGGCCGCGCTGACATCGGCGACGTGCGCGCGCCCCGCCCCCGCCCCCGCCGCCCCGCCGCCGACACGCCCTGCGCGCAGATGCTGAAGGTCAGCTGCGGCCGCGTTCTCTCCGAGCTCGAGACGCTGCGCGCCCTCGCGGCCAAGGGCAAGGCGGAGGAGGCGGCGGAGCTCACCGCCCGCCTCGCGGCCAAGGCCCCGCCGGCCGGAACGAGCGACTTCGAGATCGACTTCTTCGCCAAGGGCGAGGAGCGGCGCGCGACCATGCCTCTCGCCTCGATCAGCGATCCGACCGTGAAGGCGAGCGCCGCTCGCCGCCTCGCGCCGGCCGCAGCAGCTGACGGGGGCGGGGCAGGCGGCGCTGGTGGCGACGGTGCTGGCGGAGGTGCTCGGCGTGAGCGACCAGGCCCTCCTGGACGCGACGTCCTGCTGCCAGCAGTCGCTCTCCATTGTCGCCACCGAAGCCATCTACAAGTCCGAGGCGGCCTCCGAGGCGGCCGGCTTCTCCGCCGACCACGGCCTCCAGGCCATGGCGTACAGCGGCTCGGGCGCGCGCTACACGGTGGCGCTGCGCGGTGGCGAGCTCGTCGTCACCGCCGAGGTGAACAAGGAGTTCGCCTGCGCCCGGCGCGGCGAGACCGCCTTCGGCAGCAAGCGGACGCGGGGCCGCGTGTGGGCGGCGTGCCCCGCGCGGGCCGGGGACCGCCCCGTCGCCGTCGCCGCCGAGTTCGCCGTCGACTCCTTCTTCGCGTCCCTCTTCAGCTGCTTCTCCGCGCCCCCCGTCGCCTCCGTCGAGATCGCCGCCCTCTGGACAGAGAAGGCGCCGGCGGACGCGAGTGACGACGAGGAGGACCTCGGCTCGGACGACAAGTACGACCTGCTGATGGCCGCCGCCAAGAACAAGTCTGCTGCCGCCGCCGCGGCGCCGGTCGACGCTGCGAGCGGCTCCGAGGCGCTGGAGGCGGAGCGCGCCGCCGCGGCGCCGGTCGACGCCGAGAGCGGCCCCGAGGCGCTGGAGGCGGAGCGCGCGGCGGCGGCGCCGGTCGACGCTGCGAGCGGCCCGAGGCGCTGGAGGCGGAGCGCGCGGCGGCGGCGCCGGTCGACGAGGAGAGCAGCTCCGAGTCGGAGGCCGGCGACAAGGCCGCCGTGGTCGAGCTCGGCGCGGAGCCGGCGCCCCTCGCGGCTGCGGCCCCGCCTTCCAGCGAGAGGTCCGCCCCCCTCTGCCCCCGATCGAGGGCGCCGCGCTGAGCCCTCCCGCAGCGGCGTGGAGGAGCCGGCCCCCGCCTGCGCGGCCGAGGCGGCCGAGGCGCCCGAGGCGAAGATGACGGAGGGCTCGGACGAGTACGAGGCGGAAATGCGCGTCGTCATGATGTCGAACCTGGCAAACGGGGAGAAGGAGGAGGAGTGGAGGCGGCAGAAGTACAGCCGCGAAGTGCGGGCGCTCAAGGCCGGCCTCGTCCCTGAGGAGGAGCGCCGGCCCCGCTGGATCCGGGCCTTCTAGGCACCTCGCGGAGGGCCCGAGGTCCGCGCCGTCTGAGCCCAGCCTCGGCGCGCGCGGCCTCGCCTGACCCCCGTCCCCAGGATCACCTTTCGAGCGGACCCTGGGCGGCACTTGCTGCAGCTGGGCCGGCGGGCGGGGCGGACACTGTGCGGGCGGGGCGGAGGTCGAGATCGGAAGATCGACCCCGAGTCTACGCAAAGCCCCTACACAAGTTCCCCTACACAAGCCTCTAGCGCGCCGGCGTGTGCCGCGTGCCGATTGGTGGCCCAGATCCTTACCTAGAGAAGCTGCTTGCGCGCCGGCGTGTGCCGCGTGCCGAATGGCGGTTTAGATCTGAACCTAGAGAAGCCTCTAGCGCGCCGGCGTGTGCCGCGTGCCGTTTGGCTTGCTGCCCCCACTGCAGCTTTTACTGTCCTTATTGTCCCACTGAGCCCCTGGTACCCCCTTCCCCCTCCCCCCCCCTGTCGCGGCCTTCACCGACAGCCCGCGCTCAGCGCAGGACAGTCGCAAGACGCCGAGCCCCACTCCGCTACCCCCGCTGCAGCTTGTGCTACCCAGCCTCAGCGCGCGCGGCCTCGGCTGACCCCCGTCCCCAGGATCACCTTTCGAGCGGACCCTGGGCGGCACTTGCTGCAGCTGGGCCGGCGGGCGGGGCGGACACTGTGCGGGCGGGGCGGAGGTCGAGATCGGAAGATCGACCCCGAGTCTACGCAAAGCCCCTACACAAGTTCCCCTACACAAGCCTCTAGCGCGCCGGCGTGTGCCGCGTGCCGATTGGTGGCCCAGATCCTTACCTAGAGAAGCTGCTTGCGCGCCGGCGTGTGCCGCGTGCCGAATGGCGGTTTAGATCTGAACCTAGAGAAGCCTCTAGCGCGCCGGCGTGTGCCGCGTGCCGTTTGGCTTGCTGCCCCCACTGCAGCTTTTACTGTCCTTATTGTCCCACTGAGCCCCTGGTACCCCCTTCCCCCTCCCCCCCCCTGTCGCGGCCTTCACCGACAGCCCGCGCTCAGCGCAGGACAGTCGCAAGACGCCGAGCCCCACTCCGCTACCCCCGCTGCAGCTTGTGCTACCCAGCCTCAGCGCGCGCGGCCTCGGCTGACCCCCGTCCCCAGGATCACCTTTCGAGCGGACCCTGGGCGGCACTTGCTGCAGCTGGGCCGGCGGGCGGGGCGGACACTGTGCGGGCGGGGCGGAGGTCGAGATCGGAAGATCGACCCCGAGTCTACGCAAAGCCCCTACACAAGTTCCCCTACACAAGCCTCTAGCGCGCCGGCGTGTGCCGCGTGCCGATTGGTGGTCCAGATCCTTACCTAGAGAAGCTGCTTGCGCGCCGGCGTGTGCCGCGTGCCGAATGGCGGTTTAGATCTGAACCTAGAGAAGCCTCTAGCGCGCCGGCGTGTGCCGCGTGCCGGTTGGCTTGCTGCCCCCACTGCAGCTTTTACTGTCCTTATTGTCCCACTGAGCCCCTGGTACCCCTTCCCCCCCCCCCCCCCTGTCGCGGCCTTCACCGACAGCCCGCGCTCAGCGCAGGACAGTCGCAAGACGCCGAGCCCCACTCCGCTACCCCCGCTGCAGCTTGTGCTACCCAGCCTCAGCGCGCGCGGCCTCGGCTGACGCCCGTCCCCAGGATCACCTTTCGAGCGGACCCTGGGCGGCACTTGCTGCAGCTGGGCCGGCGGGCGGGGCGGACACTGTGCGGGCGGGGCGGAGGTCGAGATCGGAAGATCGACCCCGAGTCTACGCAACGCCCCTACACAAGCCCCCAGCGGTTTCGTGTTCTAAAGCCTCTGGCGCGTCGGCGCGTGCCACGTGCCGGTTGGCGTTAGATCTCAGAGTCTCAACCTAGAGAAGCCTCCGGCGCGTCGGCGTGCGCCACGTGCCGGTTGGCATTCGATCTCAGAGTCTCTAGGTTTAGAAGCCTCCGGCGCGTCGGCGTGCGCCACGTGCCGGTTGGCATTAGATCTCAGAGTCTCAACCTAGAGAAGCCTCCGGCGCGTCGGCGTGCGCCACGTGCGGGTTGGCATTAGATCTCAGAGTCTCAACCTAGAGAAGCCTCCGGCGCGTCGGCGTGCGCCACGTGCCGGTTGGCATTAGATCTCAGAGTCTCTAGGTTTAGAAGCCTCCGGCGCGTCGGCGTGCGCCACGTGCCGGTTGGCATTAGATCTCAGAGTCTCAACCTAGAGAAGCCTCCGGCGCGTCGGCGTGCGCCACGTGCGGGTTGGCATTAGATCTCAGAGTCTCAACCTAGAGAAGCCTCCGGCGCGTCGGCGTGCGCCACGTGCGGGTTGGCATTAGATCTCAGAGTCTCAACCTAGAGAAGCCTCTGGCCCGTCGGCGTGTGCCGCGTGCCGGATTGCTTGCTGCCCCCGCTGCAGCTTCCACCGTCCCGCTGAGCCCCTGGTACCCCCCCCCACGCCCCCGCCCCCCCTTGTCGCGGCCCCCACCAACAGCCCGCGCCCAGCGCAGGACAGCCGCAGGACGCCGAGCTCCGCTCCGCTACCCCGCTGCAGCTTCCGCTACCCCGCTGAGCCCTGGTACCTCCCCCCCTCCCTTCCCCCCCCTCCCACCTTGTCGCGGCACCCCCCCAGCCCGCGCCCCGCGCAGATCAGCGCAAGACGCGACCCCCGCTGCAGCTTCCGCACCCGCTGAGGAGGCCCCGGTACCCCGTTTCCCTCTTGCCCCTCCCTCCCCCCCCCCCCCCCCCCCCCCCCCCTCTCTCTGCGGCGACCAGTCCTTCGCCACGGCCCCCGCCGACTGCTCTTACCCTCGCGCAGGACACCGGGGCGGCCGTGACGGCCGGAAGCGAGTACAACATTTATATATCGTCCTGCATTGCCTTGGGCTTTACCTAGAAGCTTTGCCTGGTGTCGTGCTGCCGGCCGGTGGGCGCAACGGACTAGCTAGGCGCCCCGGCCAGTAAACAGTGTAAGCTAGTACGTAGTCTAGTACCTCCTGTGGTGTAGCTAGTGTAGTGCAGCTAGCGCTAGTGGCTGGGCAGCGCTAGCTGGGCCGTGCATATGATGTGCGGCTGCGCGCGACTCGCGGCGCGAGGGGCCGCCAAAACCCCCCTTAAGCATTCTTTAGCTTAAGCTGCGATCACTTCACTTGGAGGATCTCGATCGCGAGGGACGATCGATGGCGCCCGCGCGCTGCACGCCCCATCGCCGAGTCGAGCTCGTACTGCGCGCCGATCAGATTGGCCGTGGCCCAGTGGCCCTTGCGTGGCGCACGGCCGTCGAGGACCGTCGGACAGGCCTGACCGTCACTAGGCGCTACAGAGTTTTGCCAAGTTGAGGCGAAAATCTGTCCGACGGTCTCAGTGAACCTCTGTACATGTCGCGTCATACTAAAAACCCGTCAACTAGTGGCCATGGTGAAGCCGCGCCGCGGCGAGCAACAGACATTCAACGTTCACGTATACGTACGTACAAGTCTGTAATAATCAGTGTATATTATATAATTACGTAATTCGGGACAGACAACTCTGTGGTGGAGCTCTTCTACTCCTTCTCCTCGTGCTCGTTCTCCTTATCTTTTGCGTTCTTCTGATCGTGTCCCTTCTCGTGATCCCTCTTGATTCTGTATATATTTTGTGCTAGTTTACTGTATCTTTGATTTGTGATTGCTTTGTTGTCTTTAATATCACTACCTACGGGGGGTTCGCCCCACCGTAGTCTCTCAAAAAAAAAAAAGAAGCTTTATTATATAACTTGTAATTATAAGCCGCGATGTCCTCCGATCACTGAGTTACGGGTGCCGCGCTGGCCAGCGGGCCGGGGCGGCCGCCGGTGCCGGCACCGGCACCGGCTCCGGCTCCCCGCGCCCGGGCAGCCCCGCCTGCTTCCTTTCAAGCCACAGCCACATCAAGATGTGCAAGAAGATGCCCCGGGCCCTCGGCACTGCACAGCCACATCAAGATGTGCGTATGAATGCATTCTACAAGCACTACAATGCTGCCTGCAGCGCCCTAGCGTCTCTAGCGGCTAGCACCGCGCCGCCCGCGACGCCGCCCGCGCCGCCGCCCGCGACGCCCTTGCCGCGCCGTTAATTATATGAGGCGGGGGCGGGTCGGGGCCTGGCTAAACGGGGCAGAGTGGGGCCGCTAAGGGCGGGGCGGCGGAGGCGCTAAACTGGACTTAAGGCGGAGGCGGGGCGGGGCGGGGCGAGCCGATGAAACCGGAGCGGGGCGCGGCTAAGGCCGGGACTAAGCGTTGCGAGTCGGGGGCGCTAAGTACAAAGCGGAGCGGGGCGGAGCAGGGCGGGGCTGCTAAGGCCGGGGCGGGGCATGCATATGCCGGGGCGGGGCATGCATATGCCGGGTCGGGAAGCGGGGCGAGGCGAGAGAGCAGGCGACTGCGCGGCTAGCACGAGCGCGTACCTGCAACGAGGAGCGCGAGGCGAAGGCGAAGTCGCGCGGGCCTGCACGCCTCGAGGCAGGCAAAGATCTGGGGCCGCGAGTCAGCAAAGGCGAGCGGGCCTCGGCGGGGATCGGGCGGCGGCGAGCGTCCGGCAGGGAGGAGTGCGTACCTTCATCGACGGCTACGAGGAGAAGTCGCGCGGGGCTGCAGCCTGCAGCTGCAGAAAGTGTGAAGTGCGAGCCGTGCGGCCACATGTCACAACGGAAGCGAGAGCGTAGGCCGGTCACAGAAGATAAGTAAGACTATCCCACAGAGCGACAGAGCGGCGTCCGAGCGCACGAGTAAAACCGAGAGTGCGGCGGGCTGCGGACAATGCCGTTCGATGCTCCGGGAGGAAGCTGCCCGCTTCCTGAAGCTGGGCGGCAAGCACAGAGTGTACGGAGAAGTCGGCATCTCGCGAAGGACAGGCCGCGGACCTGATTCGACAGGATCCGCCCGCGGCCCGGTCTCGCTGCCGACCTGCACGCGTACGAGGTGCAAGCAGCACGGAGAGGTCGCTGCTACACGCTCCGCTCGCCCGCGAGTGCTGCAAGGCAGATGCGGGCAGCGTGGGCTCCGATATTGCGACATGTGTACCCCAGCCAAACCCCGTACCCCAACTCGAAGACCTCGCTCCTAGCTAGAGGCACGTAAGACAAGCGGCGAGTGCGGCTATACACTGGAGATATTAGCTATGAAGAGCGGAGAGCGCCACGGACGCCGCATACTCCGCAAGTGACGTGCGAGATGAGTGCGGCAGCGCAGCAGGCCGCTTGCGCTTAGCAGCGTACCGAGAGCTGCGTGGAATGCTTGGTGCGCTGGATCGGTCCCCGCGACCTCCCGTTGCGCTCTCCCACTGCGCCGACTTCGGGAGAAGTGGCTCATGCGGGCCCAGGTTCGGCGCAGCTCCCCGCTTTACATCACAGGGCTGCCCAGGGTTCGGCCCAGGTTCGGCGCAGCTCCCGGTAAGAGCGCCAGCTCGCGTGCTTTCAGCCCGACCTGACGCGATTCCGCGCAGGCCGGCCGGCGGCGTGCGGATTCCTTGCACCTTCGAGAGCGACCGGCGGCAGCGCGCACGCGCAACGCTCTGCAACATCTCTCCGGTCGATCCTGTTGCAGGCGAGCCGCGCCCGCTGCCGCGCCGCGCCCGAGCGCCGACCCCCGCCGCAGTTTCATGGCCGCGCGGCCGCACCCGTGCGCTCCCGCCCCAATCGCTGCGCATTGCAGTGATCCTCGCCTCAGATGCTCGCGAAGCGGTCGCGTGGGAGCGGGCCCTCCGCCGCGCATTCCCCCCTCGCCGGCGGCTTCCTTGCCAGTACGACCTCGACCGTCGGACGTCGCCGCCGGGCCGAGCTCGCCCAGGTCCGCGGGGACCTTAGGAGAGGGAGACCCGACTTTCGGCCGACCACGCAGGCTTATAAAGGGCTTCAATACGAGTTAAATGATCCTAGTATCGGGCCCGGCAGCTCACTTTTAGAGGCGACTTCCTGGGAGCGTTGCCCGGCCGCGGCCGCCGGGCCACGGGAATCGCTGGCACGGTCGCGCTCTCTTTCCCCTAGCACTGTTCTGCATCTAATCCCGAGCTATGCTTGTCCAGATTTTGCAGGCGAGCTCCCAACGCGAAGCTACAGCAAAGCTCCGCGCTTTTTTGGTGCGCGCTCGCCAGGCCGCGGCGTCGCTCTTAAGCTTTATGCATAATCTCGAATGTCTCCTCAATGCGCGCTGCGACGTGCTTTTAGATCGCCCCGTTCTGATCACCCCTCGCCTGACCTTATTCTGACATCATTCTGACACTATCCCCTAGGACGGACTTCCCGACCCGTCCCGGGCCACCGGAGGCGTGCCGGACCGCCGAACTTGCGCGGCCCGACGGCGCCGGGTACGGGCAAGCGGTGCGTACCCGCACCGGGGGGTACATGATTTCTTAGTGACCTTCCGTCAGGTCCTCTTTTCTCGGCACGGCGGCGGCGACAGGCGGCTCCGGGCGGCTTCCTTTGCGTGTCTTGGCATGGGCCATCCACACGCCGAGCGCGGCGCCCGGCGCCGCTGCCTGCGAGGAGCGCGGGCCCGGAATCTTTCCTGGAGAACCCTCTGGGCCGTCGCGCAGCTCGCTGGCCGGGCCGAGGCGCGGCGGCCGGCGGCGCGGCGGAGGCGCGGCGGGCGGCGGCGCGGCCCGCCCGGCGGGGGGTGGAGGCGCGGCGGGCAGCGGCGCGGTTCTGCGGATCCGAAGGCGCGGCGGGCGGCGGCGCGGCTCGCCTGCTTCTCTTCTCAAAATTATAATTATATTAATTAAATCTAGATTTCGTCCTCTAGTTAGAGATCCTTCCCCTCCAACAGGGGCAGTGCAACTGCCGTGCCACAGTGTCCCTGTTCAGCTCATATATAATTACAGAGCCTTGCTAGCGAGTAGAGGCCTAGGCGGCTCATGATCACTGAGTTATGGGCTCCCCGGGAGGACGCCGGCGGTCTGCGACGCGCGGCCGCGGAGCCGGGCTGAGCGTGGGCTGCGCGGCGCGCCTCAAGGTGTCGGACCTCGAGGTAACGGTCCTTCCCGTGCTCCGAGGCGTCCTTCCCGCATGCGGGCACGAAGGGCCGCGGCCGGGCCGCGCGCCCCCACGAGTCTGCACGATGGCGCTCACGGGAGCGAGCGTGCTGCGATATCGATGCTGCATTGCGGCGGGTCAGCAGCAGCCGCGTGCGTATACGACCGCGCAGTGCAGCAGCTGGGGTACGTACAGATCTAGAGGTCTACTTCAGCGATTTCGGAAAAAGCGATGGAGCGATGGAGTCGGCCGCAGCGATGGAGGCATCTTCGGATGCGTCCCGCGCGCGAACATGAACAGCCGGCGCCCTTGGTGGAGGCATTCTGCTCACGTGCACACATCTCAGCTTCGCACAGCTCGTCGAGCATGAAGGTCTGTAGAAAGCCTTCGGACTGCAGACCGCCCCAATACTCGAAGCGATGGATGCAGCTTCGAGGGATGTCTCGCGGCCGCGGTCGCCAGCTGCAGCTGCAGCGGGGCCGCGCGGCTCGGGAGAACCATTCCGCTCGGCCCGCCTGCCGAGCAAGCGAACGGATCATCAGAAGGCGGTCTCCGCAGCACGGATCGATCGTACCGCCGACGGATGACAAGGCGCCAGCTGCAGTTCTTCGACTGCAGCGTTTGCAGCAGCACACGCCTGGCAGCGTACAGCGAGCAGCCGGCAGCATGACCTCGGAGAAGACGAAAGCAGCCGGGTAGAGCAGCTAGAAGCCACCCGGGTTGTCAGCGGCACGCGCTGGTACTTTGAGGAGATCGAGAGCAGCAGACGAGCAGCCTCTGAGCAGCGAGTCGGCAGCGGCGGCAGCGGATCAGGATCGGCTGAGAAGCGGCTCCCTCAAGCAGAGGGGTACAGTCGCTTGGTCAACTGCAACAAGGTTCGTGCGCGTCCGCAGCACGGAGAGCGCGCTCCGCGTGTCCATAGATCGCCGTTCGCTGCGATCGGAGGCCGCTAGCGCCTCTGCTACTGGTTCCGGCGTCGTCGCCGCTCGCCGGCTGGCCTGCTGCGGCTGGCGCGCGCCAGCCTCAGCGCCGTCGCCACGGCCCGCGCGCTCTGACGCATTCTCGGCGCAGATTAGTGCATCGTCGAACCGCCGGGCCTCCGCCGGAAGCTCGGAGCGCGATCCGCCACGCGCGAGCAGCTCCAGAACTTCCTGTGGCGCAACCGGCGCCCGGGAAGGATCATCGCGATCGCACGTAGATTGTCTAAACCTGCCAGGTGCGCCAGAGCTCTCTTCGGTGCAGGCCTGGAGCAACCGCGGTTACAGTAACCGCGCGACTTCGGCCAGTGTTAGATCTGGAGCTTTAGCGCCATTGCCACGGCTCGGGCGCTCTGACGCAGTCTCGTGCGCAAGTTAAAACATCGTCACGGAAGCTCGGTGTGCGTATCCGCCACGTTATTAGTTTTTGAATTCAAACCGTAACCGCGCGACTTCAGCTTATAGGACCTTGTAGCTTATAGATCGTGAGCGCTTGGAACTGTACATGTTCATCTAGCTATAGCGCGCCCGTCTGCTGTTGCTATATAGGCTCATCGGCCCGACTCGATCCGCGTCCGCAGATTTTTAAATTCGATCCACATTAGATCTAATTGTGATCATGAGCTGGAGCTAGCGCTGCCGCCAGGACTCGCGCGCGCTGACGAAACCTCTTGCGCAAGTCAGGCCACGCCTCTGGAGAACTCGGGGCGCTATAGCTATCCGCCGGCGCGCGCACGCCACGCGCGGGCCGGGCGGCACTTCCCGTGGCGCCACCTTCGCCTGTAGAGGATCATCGCTATCGAAAGGAGGTTGTCTATATATACCTGCCGGGTGCGTCAGAGCTCTCAGCTGCGTCGACTTAATTATTATAAGCTTTCTATGCATGTTCTGCCCCGCATATGCATATGCGTGTTCTGCGGCTAGCTATTCAAAAACAAATAACCGCGCGACTTCAAATGCCTCCCGCTCTTCCGGGGCTTAAATAGCTATAGGTTCAGGACCATCAATTGTGCCTTCAAATTTAATTCCGCTTCGACATATGCATTCGGCGAAGATTTGATTCGCTCTGATTGTGATTTCGCAAATGCGCATGCATATGCATATGTATGCACAGAAGCCGCGAAAGTGTGGTTTCGTTTCTACTAAGCACGTGCACGGCGATCCGGATTTATCACGCGGTTCAAATCACAAGGTTGTCTTGATGCATCATCAATATTCTTCTGCGGTTACGTGCACTGGTGATTATGATCATGATCAAATGGTATGCACGGAATTCGAATCGAATTTAAATTTAGAAACCTCTCGCACTTGCAATTGAAATATCGATCCTCTTCGGGTTTCTTTTAAATTCGTAATTCTATTTCATTCGCGCAGATCCATATCTCGCATAGACCCTACCACGCGGGTTACCAAGTGCACCACCCCCCGCAGCAGGTCCTCGAGCTCGAACCCTCTCCATATGCGCGAGTTCAAGCCGTTCTGATAGAATCTCGCTGTAGATCTACCAAGAACTGCATGCGCATACGCATACCGGTGCTCCGCATGCATATGTCCAGTCTTCACAGGTACAAAGAACGACAATTGAATCAATTGAATTGAATCTTATTCCCTTTTATTTGTTCGTATACCCTTTGCAATTGATTTCGATTCAGGGAATACATTTGCATGGGGGTTGGACCGGCCAGCTGCAGGTTCGCGAAACAATTTGTGCCTCATGCTTGCCTGCACGTGCACGAGCTCAGGCCGTGTTAAATGCCTCGCGTAGGGACCGTATACATATATATATGGAGGCCCGGGCGAATACGGCCAGCATGCATATGTGCAGCTGCAGGTACGTATACGCAAAACAAAACTCTACATGTACCTTGCAACTGCCTTTAATTTGATTCCGAATTGTGATTGCTGTTTACAGACACTGCATGAAGGCTGGCCAAGTACTAATGGCCCGCTGCTTCAGGTACACAAATTGAATTAAAAACCCCACGTGCACCTATAGCTATATAGCTACATATCTATCAAATTCTAGACATGATCAATATTGACTCTCGCAGCGGCAGGGGCCGTTTGGGTTCCCGGGCGGGCAGCACGCGCATGCGCAGCTGCAGGTAAGCAAAAATTGAAGCCGCTACAGATCATCCCCTACCAACGTCAACGTTACCATATGCATTCGAGTTGAAGCCGCTGTTCTCTCCTCCAGATCTCGCAGGGACCGTATGCATACGGCCACGGCCATCCACCGCAGGTACGTATACGTGTTTGAAACTCCGGGCGGGATCCCCCAAAATTCAGAGCGCTAGCTATAGCTATAGCCGATCGCGAGCCTATATTCGAGTTCAAACCGTTAACTTTCTGATTACTTCTCTCTACGTCGATATCAGGGACTGTACATGCATATGTGTGCGGGTTTGTCGGACGCGTATGGCCAGTCGGTGCCGGCGCTGTCGACGTCACAGGTACGCGAATCGAAGCGAATCCTGCCCGGTCTGCATTGTATATAAGTCAACCTCTTCGAAGTCAACCTATATATCTGCATCTTATAATATTATAATTATAATATTGAATTCGAAGCTTAAGTTGACCTATATATAAGCTAGCTAGGCCTTGCAAGGCCTAGCTAGCTTATATATAGGTCAACTGACTAGATCTGATTGCTTCTTTTTTACAGCTGCGCATGCAGGGGTTGCAATCGCATGCATATGGGGGTTGGTCGACGTCGGGCAGCCATGATCATGATCAGCCGGCGCCGCTGCAGGTACGCAAAACGAGATCGCGATCGATATCGTGCCTTGCCCACATGTACACGATCGAGATCGGATTCAGATCGCTCTGCCAGGGCTGACAATGATCATGATTGCTGCTCGCAGGGACTGCACGGGGGTCTCATCGGCGATTGCGAGCTGCCGCAGGTGCGAAAATCGATATCCTGCTCTAATGCTCTAACATAATGCCGTCGCTAGCCGCAGCAGGCACATATTCAGCCATCGCCAGAGCTTCTGTCGAAGACTTTCCCGCTTTTGAAACATGAAGTGCGGCTGAATGATGGCGAACGTGTGATCATGATCTCGGTGAGTTGGGCGAGGCTGCATGTTATTGCTAGTGTTATTTGTGGCGTTTTTCGTATTATATATTATATATATTTGTATACCTGATGAACGTGATGTCAGATATCCGATTCCCAGGACGGGGCGACAAGCAATAAGTCTACCGGTCTTCAGCTCATTCAGCTTTTTAATGCCTTCACGATGGATTGCAACGTTGACGCCTGCAAGTTCGTGCTTTCCGATGGATCGCGGTTCGAGTTTTACGAGGAGCACTTGTGGAGCTTTCCCAATGAATACGTGATCTGCGCTGGCCCATCTTGCCGCATGCTCTCAATTATCTCTTCTTCTTCCTATCACAACTCTGCACCCCTTCCTGTCGCTTCTTCGTCATCTTCGCCTTCTCCTTCTGATGCCATCCATCGTCGTCAACCTGTATTCTGGCTTTGCCCTCGGCTTTCAACGCATGCGAATCCTGTACTCGGCTCCGTGCCTTTGCTTCGCATCTCGTCAGGCCCCGACTGCAAGTTGCACGTCTGCGTCAATGGCATTCAATTTGACGCGGATGTGGGCATCAGAGCCTCTCTCTTAGGGCCAGGATCTATTCTCGATATTCATAATTCGGTATTCAATATCGGGATCCCCCGATGTTTTGATCACGAGGGGAAAGAACCCGATTTCAGCTCAAAGCCAAGCAAACCGCTTCACAGTGTGTACTTTGACAGCAATGGCGCTCAGCTGAAGATGTCCGACTGCATCGCCGCTGTTCGCATACAGCATCACCGCAGTGTTGAAATCCGTTTTGCATCTGTCATCGTCGCCGAACTCGGGCGCGCCGCCAACGTTCATATGCAACGCTGCATCTTTGAGAATTTCCGCGGCGGGTTCGTTTTCTGTCTATATATACAATATGGAATTATTTGTATAATGCTTCTCTTTCCGGATCCGGATTCTCTCATTATCAGATTGCTTGTCGTGGAACCGAATTCTCCAGATCTTGAAGCTTCGAATTCGAGCTCGATATCTCCAGGAGAAAAGAGGATTCAGGTGCACACACGCGTAAGAAACGAAACTACTGCGCCAGCATTTCTCGCTCACGCGTACGTGCAGATGCACGAGTGCAAGGTTCGAGTCAGCGCGGTCCGTAATTTCAAGTTATATTATTAATTAAAGGAGAAATGCACTAAGATTAATCTGTCGATTTGCTGTGTACAGGAAATTTCGAAGTATGAAGCCGTGTCTACGGCCCTCTTCCTGCCTGTCGATCGCAAACAAAATGCTTTCGACTGTGATGTCAATCACGGGACAGTAGACGTCTCTGGTCTGGAGTGTTCTGCACGTACGCGTGCTCGAATCAAAACGAATCGCATCGATGGCAAGTTCAAGCAGATAATGGCAAACTTTTGCCCCGAGCTCTCGAGCGAGCTCGAGCTTCGATTGCGAGCGATTTTCCCCATCCCACGGGAGCTGGAGGAAGCCAGAGAGGTCCGCCACCACGTTGCTTTCGTTGCCTCGAGCCCTTGCTTAATCCAAATAGGTGCTCCTATCTACGTTGCACGGAGAAATTTTTGATTCCGTACGAATGATCTATTTCATGGCGTCGAAGTGGAAGGTACGTGAGTCGCAACGTTGAAATAAACCCCATTGCGGGCCCTTAACTTGGCACACCGGTAACGGCAGGCGACAAAGGATTCTGAGTTTTTCAAGCTGTTCTTCGCAATCCAGAGTTCTCCCGAAAACGAAGAGGTTATTGCCTACGCGATTTACACGTGCCCTCAATCATATGCATCTAGATCTTGCTCACACCGATCTATCGAAATTTGCAGAACTGCATTTGCGCTCAAAATTCCAACTCGACCGCTGGAGGGCTCAGGCACTCTACTTCAGTTCAAGAGGGACCTGCAGCTGCCGCCGCCCCCATCAATCCGAGCCGCGGCGGCCAGCGCCGGCTCCGTCCTGTTCCAAAAACGACGGTTTGTCGTTCGCCGGCGATCGCGAATCGCCGCGACCCCCCCCCCCCCCCCCCCCCCCCCGCCTAGCTATATATATAAGACCCTGTCGGTGCTTCTTGCGATTCGTACGATCTATAGCGTTAATTAATATAATGCAGTGCCGTGTCGCGCAGATTTTCGTGGATCAGGATAAGGAAAACACACTCGTTCCGGCCTGCAGTGAAACTGCTGCACTTGCGGAAGACATTCAGACGATATCAAGGCAGCGAGTCGCTGTGCGTCTCGCTTTCTTGTTTCGATATGTGTACTGCTGATCATGACACATGCATATGCACAAGCTTGCACCACTGCAATCTGACGTCAGCGGCCGTGGTACTGCGGCCGGAGCACGTGTCAACGTCGTGAAGGCAGCCTTGCTCATCGGGAAAGCGCTTGCAACTGGCCGCAACCGGTCAGTATTTTGTTAAGATTCTAATATACATAAAAGCGCATCGTTCACAAAGCTTCCATAGCTGCAGCGAGGACCTAGGCCTCTCGCGTGGAGTCGCACGCTTTGGCCATATGCATCCATCCTCGCAGCAGGGGACTGTCACACGTCAGCAGCGGTTGGCCATTGGCCATGGAGAGATGAACTCGGACACGTCGGCAGCGGTCGCGGCCGAAACGACGGCCCAACAGAGCCGCCAGGGGCCTGGCCTGCATGCGGATGGCGTCACGACGGAGGGGGATGGGGTTGCCGCCGGGGCTGGGGATCCGCCGCGCGGTGCCGTGGAGGAGGCGCAGGGCCAGGTCCCGGGGGACGCGGGCGGCCAGAACGAGGAGGGCGTCCGCGGTCTCGACGTGCGCCCCGCCGCCGCCGCCCGTTCCGCGCGGTCCTCACGCGGCGCCAGGCCGGCGTCGTCGAAGCTCTCGCCGCGCTGGAGTCCGCCACGGCGGCGGCCGTGGAGGAAGCTGCGAAGGCGAAGGCGGCGGCGGCGGCGGCCGAGACGGCGGCGGGCAAGGCGGAGGGGGCGAGCAGTGCTGAAGAGGCGGCGCTGGCGGCAGAGGAGGCCAGCACGGAGGAGGCCAGCACGGAGGAGGCCAAGGCGGATGCGGCGCTCGAGGCCGTAAGGGCCCACGAGGCGACCGCACTGGAGGCAGGGAAGGCGGCCGCGGCGGCTGGGTCTGCTGGGGCGGCGGCGGCCGCGGGCGCCCCAGATCTCCGTGGGCGCGTCGACGTCAGCTGGCTTGAAGGCTGTGTGGCGGAGGCAGCCCAGGCGCGCGCCGCCGCGCGCACGGCGGCAGCAAAGGCGCGCGAGGCGGCCGAGGCCTGCAAGGCCAGCGTCTCCCTTCCCCTTCCTTCCCCTCCCCCTCCCCCTTCTCCTTCCCCTCCCGCGGGGAGCCCGCAGCCGAATTCGAATCCTCTCGGATCACGGTACCCTGCCCCTTCTCTCGTCCGTCAGCCCCCTCGACCCGCCGCGCAGGGCCGTGGAGGAGGCGCAGGGCCCGGTCCCGGGGGCCGGGGGCGGCCAGGGCGAGGAGAGCACCAACAGCCCCGGCGTGCGCCACGCCGCCGCCGCCCGTTCCGCGCGGTCCTCACGCGGCGCCAGGCCGGCGTCGTCGACGTCGAAGCTCTTGCCGCGCTGGCGTCCAACACGGCGGCGGCCGCGGCCCGCCGGCGGCCCAACGGGGAAGACAAAGTTGAGAAGGAGGAGCAGCAGCAGGGCGCGGAGGGCGCGGGCGAGCTCGACGTGGAGGGCTCGGATGTGGAGGCGGGCGACGGGGGCGGGGCGGATCCGGAAGGGCGCCCCAGCGGGCAGCGCCGGCCGGCGGCCGGGGGCGTCGCAGCAGACACAATTGTCGTGTGTTCCCCTTCGACGTCCACGGCCTATAGCTACCCGCCCGGGCTGACGCCTGCTGCGGCTCTGCAGCTGGATTCGGATTCGGAAGAGGAGGCTGCCGCTTCCGAACCTTTTGTTCTCGTTTATCCTCCAAACGGGCATGATCCTGTTGTGAGTTTTTCCCTCACCAGCTTCGCTTTGGCCCTTAAGCTTGAATTACCCAGCCTTGGACTAAGCGCGGGGTCGGTCCGCATGCGCAGATGCTTACGAAGGCGGACGTCGAACGGCTGGAGCCGGGCAGAATGTTCACTGACAATATCATCAATCTTTGCTGTCGGTGTGCTCTTTCTGTCTAATACCCCCCCCCCCCCCCCCCCCCCTCCCTTTCCCCCTTGACCCGCGGGAAGGCACATGGAGATTTGTGTTATACCGGAGGAGAACGAGCGGCGGGTGGAACGCGGCAAGGAGCCCCTGCGCTTCCTCTGCCTCAACTCCTCTTTGATGGCCATCTTTGCCAATTGCAAGCTTAAGGTCTCCGTCTTTTGCACATCTAGCCGAGTTCGAAAACGGAGGCGCTTCTCTGAACTTGCATATTTCGCCCATACAGGATCCTTATCGATATCCGGAGTGCAAAGGACTTCGCAACTGGACGCGCAAGGCAGCCATCTTCAACACCGACTACCTGTTTGTGATCATTCATTCCGAAAACCCGTCCGTAGTTTTTCAGCGCAAAACCTCAGCTGCGCGCCTTATATTAATTGTATAATTATAACGGCTCCGCAGTCTGCACTGGACCTTGGCAATCGTTTGCAACCTAAAGGAATTCGGTGTTTCCGACGTGAGTCAGCTAGAGCTGCACAAGCGGCCCTGCATCCTTCACCTCTGCTCCCTCGGCTTGTTCAACGAGCTGGCCCGGGCGGCCCTCGGCCACATCGAGCAGTGCGCCCTCTAAAGCTTGCTTCTGCCTTGGATTGGACAGCCCTCTATCTAGATCTTGCCTGATCATGTCGCCCCGTTCATGACCAGATACGTGAAAGAGGCGTGGAAGGACTATTGCGCTGCTCCCGCCTCCATCTCCTCAGGCTCTAGATCTGGTGCGAAATCCGGCGTTGCCGGCGCCGCCCTGTCTAACATTCTCCGACTCTGATGCTACGCTGTACATGTAGCAAAAGCTCTGACTGCGCAAGCCGCGACGCCGGCTCGTTCGACGGGCCTGCCGGCTCCCCTCCTGAAAGTGCATGTCAAGGTGCGCGGGCAAGCATTCTCGCACTGGGGCGGCGGTTGATGTGGAGGGTGCCGCAGGTGCCAAGACAGGCTGATGGGTCCAACGACTGCGGCTCCTCTGTGCTGGTGTGCATCGAGCAATTTTTGGAGCAGCCCCTCGACCTCGCGGGCATCGTGGACCAGGCTGATCATGGGCGTCGAATCCTTGTGGTGAGCATCGTTTTTGTCCGCGCCCATGCGCATCTGCACGTATACGTACACATGTACATGCAGCTCGAGCGGGAGGACTGGTTTTCGAAGGACATTGTCACACGAAAGCGGGAAGAGATCAAGAAGCTAATTCAGAACTTGGTGCGTTGGCTAGCTCAATTGCAAGTTGAGCCGGGCCGATCGAGCAAACAATCGTGCAGAAGAAGGCTGCGGAGGTCGACAAAAGACGCATTCATGATCAGGATGCGCATCACTCCGACGTGGCCGGCCGCGGCCGCAGACAAGCCAACCTCGCCACTGATCCGCAGCCGAACGGCCGGCTAGCAATGCAGGTGCCGCCTTCGCCACAGCTAATGCCGTTCGCTGATTCGAACCGCAATTGACAACTGATTCTATCGCACAGGCTGTTCGGGCGCCCAACGTTAATGAAGTTCCACAAGATGCCCGGGAGCTCCGTTTGCGATCGTCCATTGAAGTGAGCCCCCCCCCCCCCTCCGCCTCCCCCCCCTTCCCCCCCCCCCCCCCCCCCCCCCCCGCGTCCCTCGCCGACCCACCAGGGCTGACGCCTGTCGCCTCTCCGCAGCCGGACGCGGTTACCGACGAGGCGAGCACCCCGAGTCGCTCCGCCGAGAGTGGCGGCCCTTCTGTGGACGACGCTGATCGCGAGGGCAAGAATGTGCATCCCTGCACGCGCGTCTGCCGCCCAGTCGGCGACGCTGACGTGCCCCGCAGAGCTGCCAGGAGCGCGGCCTGCAGGAAGAGGGCGTCTCGACGGAGGGGGATGGGGTTGCCGCCGGGGCCGGGGATCCGCCGCGCAGGGCCGTGGAGGAGGTGCGGGGCCAGGTCCCGGGGGACGCGGGCGGACAGAACGAGGAGGGCGGACGCGGTCTCGACGTGCGCCCCGCCGCCGCCGCCCGTTCCGCGCCGTCCTCACGCGGCGCCAGGCCGGCGTCGTCGAAGCTCTCGCCGCGCTGGAGTCCGCCACGGCGGCCGCCGTGGAGGAAGCTGCGAAGGCGAAGGCGGCGGCGGCGGCGGCCGAGACGGCGGCGGGCAAGGCGGAGGGGGCGAGCAGCGCCGAGGAGGCGGCGCTGGCGGCAGAGGAGGCCAGCACGGAGGAGGCCAAGGCGGATGCGGCGCTCGAGGCCGTAAGGGCCCACGAGGCGACCGCACTGGAGGCAGGGAAGGCGGCCGCGGCGGCTGCGTCTGCTGGGGCGGCGGCGGCCGCGGGCGCCCCAGCCCTCCATGGGCGCGTCGACGTCAACTGGCTGCTAGGCTGTGTGGCGGAGGCAGCCCGGGCGCGCACCGCCGCGCGCATGGCGGCGGCCAAGGCGCGCGAGGCGGCCGAGGCCCGCAAGGCCAGCGTCTCCCTTCCCCTCCGAATCCTTCTCCTCCCCCTCCCCTTCACCTCCCGCGGGGAGCCTGCAGCTGCAGCCGAATCCTCTCGGATCATGGTACCCCGCCCCTACCTTCCTTCGTCGGCCCCCTCGATCCGCCGCGCAGGGCCGTGGAGGAGGTGCGGGGCCAGGTCCCGGGGGACGCGGGCGGACAGAACGAGGAGGGCCGCCGCGGTCTCGACGTGCGCCCCGCCGCCGCCGCCCGTTCCGCGCCGTCCTCACGCGGCGCCAGGCCGGCGTCGTCGAAGCTCTCGCCGCGCTGGAGTCCGCCACGGCGGCCGCCGTGGATGAAGCTGCGAAGGTGAAGGCGGCGGCCGCAGCAGCCGAGACGGCGGCGGGCAAGGCGGAGGGGGCGAGCAGCGCCGAGGAGGCGGCGCTGGCGGCAGAGGAGGCCAGCACGGAGGAGGCCAAGGCGGATGCGGCGCTCGAGGCCGTAAGGGCCCACGAGGCGACCGCACTGGAGGCAGGGAAGGCGGCCGCGGCGGCTGCGTCTGCTGGGGCGGCGGCGGCCGCGGGCGCCCCAGCCCTCCATGGGCGCGTCGACGTCAACTGGCTGCTAGGCTGTGTGGCGGAGGCAGCCCGGGCGCGCACCGCCGCGCGCATGGCGGCGGCCAAGGCGCGCGAGGCGGCCGAGGCCCGCAAGGCCAGCGTCTCCCTTCCCCCTCCGAATCCTTCTCCTCCCCCCCCCCCTTCACCTCCCGCGGGGAGCCTGCAGCTGCAGCCGAATCCTCTCGGATCATGGTACCCCGCCCCTACCTTCCTTCGTCGGCCCCTCGATCCGCCGCGCAGGGCCGTGGAGGAGGTGCGGGCCAGGTCCCGGGGGACGCGGGCGGACAGAACGAGGAGGGCCGCCGCGGTCTCGACGTGCGCCCGCCGCCGCCGCCCGTTCCGCGCCGTCCTCACGCGGCGCCAGGCCGGCGTCGTCGAAGCTCTCGCCGCGCTGGAGTCCGCCACGGCGGCCGCCGTGGATGAAGCTGCGAAGGTGAAGGCGGCGGCCGCAGCAGCCGAGACGGCGGCGGGCAAGGCGGAGGGGGCGGGCAGCGCCGAGGAGGCGGCGCTGGCGGCAGAGGAGGCCAGCACGGAGGAGGCCAAGGCGGATGCGGCGCTCGAGGCCGTAAGGGCCCACGAGGCGACCGCACTGGAGGCAGGGAAGGCGGCCGCGGCGGCTGCGTCTGCTGGGGCGGCGGCGGCCGCGGGCGCCCCAGCCCTTCATGGGCGCGTCGACGTCAACTGGCTGCTAGGCTGTGTGGCGGAGGCAGCCCGGGCGCGCACCGCCGCGCGCATGGCGGCGGCCAAGGCGCGCGAGGCGGCCGAGGCCCGCAAGGCCAGCGTCTCCCTTCCCCCTCCGAATCCTTCTCCTCCCCCTCCCCCTTCACCTCCCGCGGGGAGCCTGCAGCTGCAGCCGAATCCTCTCGGATCATGGTACCCCGCCCCTACCTTCCTTCGTCGGCCCCCTCGATCCGCCGCGCAGGGCCGTGGAGGAGGTGCGGGGCCAGGTCCCGGGGGACGCGGGCGGACAGAACGAGGAGGGCGGACGCGGTCTCGACGTGCGCCCCGCCGCCGCCGCCCGTTCCGCGCCGTCCTCACGCGGCGCCAGGCCGGCGTCGTCGAAGCTCTCGCCGCGCTGGAGTCCGCCACGGCGGCCGCCGTGGAGGAAGCTGCGAAGGCGAAGGCGGCGGCCGCAGCAGCCGAGACGGCGGCGGGCAAAGCGGAGGGGGCGAGCAGCGCCGAGGAGGCGGCGCTGGCGGCAGAGGAGGCCAGCACGGAGGAGGCCAAGGCGGATGCGGCGCTCGAGGCCGTAAGGGCCCACGAGGCGACCGCACTGGAGGCAGGGAAGGCGGCCGCGGCGGCTGCGTCTGCTGGGGCGGCGGCGGCCGCGGGCGCCCCAGCCCTCCATGGGCGCGTCGACGTCAACTGGCTGCTAGGCTGTGTGGCGGAGGCAGCCCGGGCGCGCACCGCCGCGCGCATGGCGGCGGCCAAGGCGCGCGAGGCGGCCGAGGCCCGCAAGGCCAGCGTCTCCCTTCCCCCTCCGAATCCTTCTCCTCCCCCTCCCCCTTCACCTCCCGCGGGGAGCCTGCAGCCGCAGCCGAATCCTCTCGGATCATGGTACCCCGCCCCTACCTTCCTTCGTCGGCCCCCTCGATCCGCCGCGCAGGGCCGTGGAGGAGGTGCGGGGCCAGGTCCCGGGGGACGCGGGCGGACAGAACGAGGAGGGCCGCCGCGGTCTCGACGTGCGCCCCGCCGCCGCCGCCCGTTCCGCGCCGTCCTCACGCGGCGCCAGGCCGGCGTCGTCGAAGCTCTCGCCGCGCTGGAGTCCGCCACGGCGGCCGCCGTGGAGGAAGCTGCGAAGGCGAAGGCGGCGGCCGCAGCAGCCGAGACGGCGGCGGGCAAAGCGGAGGGGGCGAGCAGCGCCGAGGAGGCGGCGCTGGCGGCAGAGGAGGCCAGCACGGAGGAGGCCAAGGCGGATGCGGCGCTCGAGGCCGTAAGGGCCCACGAGGCGACCGCACTGGAGGCAGGGAAGGCAGCCGCGGCGGCTGCGTCTGCTGGGGCGGCGGCGGCCGCGGGCGCCCCAGCCCTCCATGGGCGCGTCGACGTCAACTGGCTGCTAGGCTGTGTGGCGGATGCAGCCCGGGCGCGCACCGCCGCGCGCATGGCGGCGGCCAAGGCGCGCGAGGCGGCCGAGGCCCGCAAGGCCAGCGTCTCCCTTCCCCCTCCGAATCCTTCTCCTCCCCCTCCCCCTTCACCTCCCGCGGGGAGCCTGCAGCTGCAGCCGAATCCTCTCGGATCATGGTACCCCGCCCCTACCTTCCTTCGTCGGCCCCCTCGATCCGCCGCGCAGGGCCGTGGAGGAGGTGCGGGGCCAGGTCCCGGGGGACGAGGGCGGCCAGGACGAGGATGGAGATGGCGACGAAACGGCGGGGGGCAGGTCGAAGCGGAAGGTGCGCTCCGATCGCTGCCACCAAACCTACTCGCGATCGGCCTCACTAGTGCTGTGCTGCAGTCACTGGCACGGAGTCCGGGTGTCGAGAATCGCCAAGAGCGCCGGCGCGCCCGTCTCGCTCGCGAGGAGCAGTCTCTGCCCTCAATTGTAAACTGCAGCATCGACATCTCTGTGCGTTGCAGCGCACGCCTCCCCGTGGGTGGGGGCGCCGCATCCTCATGCACGTGAACCCGTCGCCCTTGCCGGCTTATCATGAACCAGGTTCTCGTGAGCGACGATGTCGATCGCCTGGAGGAGGAGGCGAGGGATGCGGCATCGCAGATGGCCGCAGACACTGGTGCTCGCTCGCATGCGCAGGACCAGGCCCACGCGGACCAGGTTACCACCTCTGCCGCGCCTTTAGCTGGCTGCCGCGCCTGGCGAGCCTCTTCAGATGTTTAAGTTGCTTTGCTGATGAAGCTTCGTGATCAGCAGTCGGTGCTGGACGCTGCTTCCCCCGTTGGTGGAGGAGGCGACGGGCCCGGTGCATATACTGACTTTCCCGCCAACGCCGACGAGCACGAACCGGTCTGCTCAGCGCTAACCCCCCTCCCCCCCCCCCTTTTCCGCCCCCCTCCACCCCCCCCCCTTCCGCCCCCCTCCCCAATCCCTCCCCCCATCCCTTCATCTAGATCTCCCCAGATCTTCATCTAGATCTCCTCGGACCTGATCCAGCGAGGTCTAGGTGATATGGCAGGAGGATGAAGGTCTAGAGGAGCGGACGGCGCCTCATGCTCCAGATCCTCTACCCCCGGTGACCCCCCCGAGACTTTTGCCGGTGAGCGTTGCATGCCCTCAAGCACACACCGCTACCGTACCTCAGGCTCGGGCCGGGCAGAAGGGTACCCGCAAGCGGAAAGAGCCCCTGACTCCTGGGCCGGTTGCCGGGCCGTCGAACTGGCGCGGCAACGAGAACGAAGCTCCTGTGCGCTGCTGTATGCGGGGAAGGCGCCGCCGCGGCCGCCTCACTGTGCTTGCATGCGCAGGCGCCGGCGTCGCCTTCCTCAGAGACCGCCCCCAAGGCTCAGCGGAGGGAGATTCTGGCGGACATCTCCAACCTGGGCTACGTCGACCCCGCGTCCTCCAAGGTCCACTTCACTAGTACTTTGCTCTCGGCGCCCTTTCTGACCAGCGATTGCGAGCTTCAGGGGAAGGACCCGATCAGAGCAGCTCTCGCCGGCGGGGAGGGCGCTACAGTGCAAGCTCCGGCCGACATGGCGACATATGCATGGCGGAAGCGGGGGCGGCCAGCAGCCAGCGTCCCCAGGCTCCTCGAGGAGGTCCCCAGCATCCCGGCCCCCGGGACCTGCCCTCCTCGCTTTAAGCTCACCTGTTTGCAATCTGTAGCTCGCGCCAGAGCCGGTGGTGTGGAATGACGAACCCGCGTCCCTTGACAAGCTCATCGCAAAGCTCGTGCGTGAAGCTCGTCTTATCCACCCGCCTGCCTTGCCCCTCTTCTCTCAAGTCCAACTCATGATTAGGGCCATCCCTCTCGAGGCCAAGACGCTTCTGCATCGCAAACAGTGCGTTCACGTACTCTTCCTCGAGCTCGCTCTCTCGCAACGCAACGTTCGCAATGTCAATCGCTTGCTGCAGGAGCACAATGAGGCGCAGTGCTTCGGGCGAGGGGCGCGTCGCAAAGCTTTCCACCAAGCCTGCAAGACCTTCGAGAATGTGCAACGTCCTCGAGACGGGCGTCCAGCGGCTATGAGGGACGGCCTCGCGTGTCGGCTCGCGATGGTCCATGAGCACGCGCTGCAGGCAGCCGGCGCGCGCGGGGCCCCTGTCCTCCAGCAGCTGGAGCCGGCGCTGGAGAAGGCACGCTTCTCCTACGTCGTCGTTGACCGCGACCCCGAGGAGGGGCGGTCGGCCTGCTTCTTTGTCGACTACACCGGCAGCAAGACCCTGGAGGCCTTCGAGTCGCTGCACCAGGCGTCCGCCGAGCTCGTCGGGCTCCGGCAACCGGCATCCGGCTCGAGCCCCCGTGGCCCCGACCTCGAGGCCTCCCTGCGGTCCATCGGAGTGGAGCTCGAGGAGTGCCAGCTGGCGAGCCGCGTCTGCAGCAACGTGTTCGTCGTCCTCAAGGGCGAGAAAGACCACATCTGCATCCAGTACCGCGCAGAGAGTCCCGAGCAGGAGGAGTTCGCGACGCAGTACATTGCCGGCTTCAATCACAGGAACCGAACTGTAAAGCTAGACGTAGCCCCGCGTGTCTCCTTCGCGGGGCACCCCCGCGGCGACGTCCACACACCAGCTCCCAAGCGTGCGCTCTAGTCAACGTTATAATTAATTATATTGCCCAGAGCGTGCGCCCAGACCAGTACTCACTAACTATAATTTCCTATAATTTCCTTTCGAATGAATATATAAATCTTTTTTGGCTTTTCCTTGACTTCTTTGCAATCTCGCAGTGTTGAAGCTTGAGCCGGGCCCCGGCTTCCGCCACATCTCCAACAACGAGGCCTGCATCATGGTGCAGTGGGCGGCCAGCTGGCTTTTGGAGGTTTGAGCTCGGGCACCCCAGCTCGCGAGAGCTTCGAATTCGCCGCCTGTTCATTCCTCGGCAGGATCCGCACATTGTCTTCGCGCCAGTGGCTTCGTACGCCGGCGAGGCTGGCCTGGAGGAGATGATCGCGCCCATCAAGAGCGCCGCAGCAGTGATGAAGGACCCGGCGAAGTTCGACGAGGCCGCCAAGCTCTTCGAGAGTCACGTCGGCTGCGTTGCCTCGAGTACGTAACATTCGCCTGTGCATGTACGTGGCCGACGCTCGAGCTCACCCCCGGCCCTTGCGCTGCAGGCCTGTCGGACAGGATTCGTGCATGGATGGGGAAGGCCTTCCCCAGCGCCCTCTGCTTGGACAGGCGCGGGGCAGCGGCGTACACGCGCGTGCGCCTCTGCACGGAGATGCTTGCCTACGTTGTCATCTGCTGGGACGACGTCATCGAGGCCCAGTTCGTCTCCGGCCGCGGCCCCGGCCCCCTTGGACCACCTCCGCTCGATCGCGAGCTCACCTTGTCGGCCCGCAGAGATTCCGAGCTGCGGAGGCTCTGCCGCGCCCTTACTTTGGTCGTATCGAGCTGGGGTCTCATGAAACGCAAGAAGGGCGAGCTCAAAGTTGGTGTCCGAGTCATGCAAGGAGAGCAGCTTGGACAGGTGCGGTACCTTGCTAAATCGTTCTTCCTAGAACTGAATTTTGTTTTCATTTCAAGATGAGCGATGCTGAACGATTGCTGGTGTCCGATCTTTCTGGCCCACCGCAGTTGAGCGCCAAAAGGATGCTCCAGAATGCCCTCATGTCGTGGGGCATGCACCTGGCAGTCGACGTCGTTTCTTCCCCTGACCGCGACGTGATGCTTCCGATCATTTCGGTCGGCATGTCGATCAATATCGACGTAAGCATCGGGTCTGCAGCTGCAGCTGGTGGTCATGAACATGATGGTGTGGTCTCGAGCTCGGATCCGGAGTCCTCGACCAGCTTCCGCTAATTCTTTATATTTACCAACGATCGTGACTGCCTTTCATGGCCCAGTCGACGTCCCTTCGTCCCTTGCGAACGCACAACTCGATCTTGAGTTTTCTCACTGATCTCGTCGCCTCTAGATCATAGCGTGATCTGAATCTGTTGTCTTTGCTTCTGTCTTCGCTTCTTGATCTGAATTTGAATCTGTTAGGCATGCATATGTCACGGGCGCGAGATCATGGTCACGGAGGTCGCGGCAGGTTGGGCATGCATACGTACCTGCCGCGGGCCTCGAGGGGGGCGGCAGCTGACCGGCCCAGCGAACCCGGCCCAGGAGGCCAAGAGGGCGCGGCCTCTAGGGTTGAAAGGTTCGAATTCGGCGCTCAAGGGCTGAAAGGGAGCGGCGGCAAGGATTGATCATGATCATGAGGTGGCAGGGCGCTTAAATGCTGAAGGGTTTTGCACTAGCGCTCAAGGATTAATTTAAGGGTTTGGCCCTTCAGGGCCAGGACCGGACGTGGCATGGTGCAGCTTATATTATAACTAGCAGACCGCGCCCGGGCCTGTGCAAGTGCGGCAAGTGCGGGCCGCGCGCGGAGGTGCAAGGGGGGGTACTTGACTCATTGCAGGGTACTTTGGGGGGGGGGAGGGAGGGGGGGAGGGAGGGAGGGGAGGGAGGCAGGCGGCCAGGCGAGGCCGGCGGGGTGTCACAGTGTCGCGATCGAGGTGGGCGGGTGGGGTGGGGATCCGGAGAGAGGCGGCGGCGAGGGCGGCGGCGGAAGGGGGCACAGGAGCTAGGAGCAGCAGGTGCCGCCGGGCCCTCCGCATAGCCTGCGCAGGGCCGAGGCGTCAGCTCTCCCCCGACAGCGACCATGCGGGGGCCGGGCTCAGCGTGGTCGGTCAGGTCAGGTGCGTATACGTAGCAGCAGTGGCGGGGCGAACCTGGAGTCGACGAAGCTGAGGCAGCAGGCGGGGCAGCGGGCGAGGAAGCGAGCTGATTTTTTTTTTTTGCAAAAATGACGATATATTGATGGCACTACACATCAATCTATCGGGCCCTTCCAAAGGTAGACAAGTAGTCGAATCTACCTAAACCGAAGTTTACCAGTCTGCCTCCCTACGAGGGAGGGGGTCGGCAGCCAAGGCGGCGACGGCCGGGGTACAGAAACATCTGGAACGGGATGCGCACCTTGGGACGGGAAGCTTGCTTCGGGCAGCTGGCAGTGAGTGTAAAAAGGATCACTGGAGCTATTTAAGGTCCGATTCGGTCTTGGATAGTGTAGGGCTGCTGCGCAAAAAATCCACGCTCCCCGCCGCCAGGGTACCGGGTGGCGGGCCCTCTGCAAAAACGGGTGTCCGAGGGGGACGCTCAGTCGGCAAGGGGATCTGCGCTTGAGGCCACCCTGTGCATGTCAGATTTCGTACAGAGCTGCCTGCACGTGCACTCTCTCAAGGTGCAGGGAGGGGGTCGGCAGCCAAGGCGGCGACGGCCGGGGTACAGGAACATCTGGAACGGGATGCGCACCTTGGGACGGGAAGCTTGCTTCGGGCAGCTGGCAGTGAGGGCAAAAAAGGATCACTGCTGCTATGTAAGGTCCGATTCGGTCTTGGCTAGGGTCGGGCTGCTGCGCAAAAAATCCACGCTCCCCGCCGCCAGGGTACAGGGTGGCGGGCCCTCTGCAAAAACGGGTGTCCGAGGTGGACGCTCAGTCGGCAAGGGGATCTGCGCTTGAGGCCACCCTTTGCATGTCAGATTTCGTACAGAGCTGCCTGCACTCTCTCAAGGTGCAGGGAGGGGGTTGGCAGCCAAGGCGGCGACGGCCGGGGTACAGGAACATCTGGAACGGGATGCACACCATGAGACGGGAAGGTTGGTTCGGACAGCTGGCAGTGAGGGCAAAAAGGACCACTGGAGCTATGTAAGGTCTGATTCGGTCTTGGATAGGTTCGGAATGCTGCGCAAAAAATCCACGCTCCCCGCCGCCAGGGTACAGGGTGGCGGGCCCTCTGCAAAAACGGGTGTCCGAGGTGGACGCTCAGTCGGCAAGGGGATCTGCGCTTGAGGCCACCCTGTGCATGTCAGATTTCGTACAGAGCTGCCTGCACTCTCTCCAGGTGCATGCAGGGGGTCGGCAGCCAAGGCGGCGACGGCCGGGGTACAGGAACATCTGGAACGGGATGCGCACCTTGGGACAGGAAGCTTGCTTCGGGCAGCTGGCAGTGAGGGCAAAAAAGATCACTGCTGCATTGGGCAAGTGAGGGCAAAAAAGTGAGGGCAAGTGAGGGCAGTGAGGGCAAAAACCGAATCCGACCTTAAACAGCAGCATTGATCCTTTTTGCACTCACTGCCAGCTGCGCCCAAAGCAAGCTTCCCGTCCCAAGGTGAGCATCCCGTTCCAGATGTTCCTGTACCCCGGCCGTTGCCGGCTTGGCTGCCGACCCCCTGCATGCACCTTAAGAGAGTGCAGGCAGCTCCGCACGAAATCTGACATGCACAGGGTGGCCTCAAGCGCAGATCCCCTTGCCGACTGAGCGCCCCCCTCGGACACCCGTTTTTGCAGAGGGTCCGCCACCCTGTACCCTGGCGGCGGGGAGCGTGGATTTTTTGCGCAGCAGCCCGACCCTAGCCAAGACTGAATCCGACCTTAAACAGAGCAGTGATCCTTTTTTGCCCTCACCGCCAGCTGCCCGAAGCAAGCTTCCTGTCCCAAGGTGCGCATCCCGTTCCAGATGTTCCTGTACCCCAGCCGTCGCCGCCTTGGCTGCCGACCCCCTCCCTGCACCTTGAGAGAGTGCAGGCAGCTCTGTACGAAATCTGACATGCACAGGGTGGCCTCAAGCGCAGATCCCCTTGCCGACTGAGCGTCCCCCTCGGACACCCGTTTTTGCAGAGGGCCCACCACCCTGTACCCTGGCGGCGGGGAGCGTGGATTTTTTGCGCAGCAGCCCTACATTAGCCAAGACCGAATCCGACCTTAAACAGCTCCAGTGATCTTTTTTGCACTCACTGTCAGCTGCCCGAAGCAAGCTTCCAAAAGTTCCCGTCCCAAGGTGCGCATCCCGTTCCAGATGTTCCTGTACCCCGGCCGTCGCCGCCTTGGCTGCCGACCCCCTGCATGCACCTTGAGAGAGTGCAGGCAGCTCCGCACGAAATCTGACATGCACAGGGTGGCCTCAAGCGCAGATCCCCTTGCCGACTGAGCGCCCCCCTCGGACACCTGTTTTTGCAGAGGGTCCGCCACCCTGTACCCTGGCGGCGGGGAGCGTGGATTTTTTGCGCAGCAGCCCTACATTAGCCAAGACTGAATCCGACCTTAAACAGCTCCAGCGATCCTTTTTTGCCCTCACCGCCAGCTGCCCGAAGCAAGCTTCCGAAAGTTCCCGTCCCAAGGTGCGCATCCCGTTCCAGATGTTCCTGTACCCCGGCCGTCGCCGCCTTGGCTGCCAACCCCCTCCCTGCACCTTGAGAGAGTGCAGGCAGCTCTGTACGAAATCTGACATGCACAGGGTGGCCTCAAGCGCAGATCCCCTTGCCGACTGAGCGTCCCCCTCGGACACCTGTTTTTGCAGAGGGTCCGCCACCCTGTACCATGGCGGCGGGGAGCGTGGTTTTTTTGCGCAGCAGCCCTACATTAGCCAAAACTGAATCCGACCTTAAACAGCTCCAGTGATCCTTTTTTGCCCTCACTGCCAGCTGCCCGAAGCAAGCTTCCTGTCCCAAGGTGCGCATCCCGTTCCAGATGTTCCTGTACCCCGGCCGTCGCCGCCTTGGCTGCCGACCCCCTCCCTGCACCTTGAGAGAGTGCAGGCAGCTCTGCACGAAATCTGACATGCAAAGGGTGGCCTCAAGCGCAGATCCCCTTGCCGACTGAGCGCCCCCCTCGGACACCCGTTTTTGCAGAGGGTCCGCCACCCTGTACCCTGGCGGCGGGGAGCGTGGATTTTTTGCGCAGCAGCCCAAACCTATCCAAGACTGAGTCCGACCTTAAACAGCAGCAGTGATCTTTTTTGCCCTCACTGCCAGCTGCCCGAAGCAAGCTTCCGAAAGTTCCCGTCCCAAGGTGCGCATCCCGTTCCAGATGTTCCTGTACCCCGGCCGTCGCCGCCTTGGCTGCCGACCCCCTGCATGCACCTTGAGAGAGTGCAGGCAGCTCTGTACGAAATCTGACATGCACAGGGTGGCCTCAAGCGCAGATCCCCTTGTCGACTGAGCGCCCCCCTCGGACACCTGTTTTTGCAGAGGGCCCACCACCCTGTACCCTGGCGGCGGGGAGCGTGGACTTTTTGCGCAGCAGCCCAAACCTATCCAAGACTGAATCCGACCTTAAACAGCAGCAGTGATCCTTTTTCGCCCTCACTGCCAGCTGCCCGAAGCAAGCTTCCGAAAGTTCCCGTCCCAAGGTGCGCATCCCGTTCCAGATGTTCCTGTACCCCGGCCGTCGCCGCCTTGGCTGCCGACCCCCTGCATGCACCTTAAGAGATTGCAGGCAGCTCCGCACGAAATCTGACATGCACAGGGTGGCCTCAAGCGCAGATCCCCTTGCCGACTGAGCGCCCCCCTCGGACACCTGTTTTTGCAGAGGGTCCGCCACCCTGTACCCTGGCGGCGGGGAGCGTGGATTTTTTGCGCAGCAGCCCGAACCTATCCAAGACTGAATCCGACCTTAAACAGCAGCAGTGATCTTTTTTGGCCCTCACTGCCAGCTGCCCGAAGCAAGCTTCCGAAAGTTCCCGTCCCAAGGTGCGCATCCCGTTCCAGATGTTCCTGTACCCCGGCCGTCGCCGCCTTGGCTGCCGACCCCCTGCATGCACCTTGAGAGAGTGCAGGCAGCTCTGTACGAAATCTGACATGCACAGGGTGGCCTCAAGCGCAGATCCCCTTGCCGACTGAGCGCCCCCCTCGGACACCCGTTTTTGCAGAGGGTCCGCCACCCTGTACCCTGGCGGCGGGGAGCGTGGATTTTTTGCGCAGCAGCCCAAACCTATCCAAGACTGAATCCGACCTTAAACAGCAGCAGTGATCCTTTTTCGCCCTCACTGCCAGCTGCCCGAAGCAAGCTTCCCGTCCCAAGGTGCGCATCCCGTTCCAGATGTTCCTGTTCCCCGGCCGTCGCCGCCTTGGCTGCCGACCCCCTCCCTGCACCTTGAGAGAGTGCAGGCAGCTCTGTACGAAATCTGACATGCACAGGGTGGCCTCAAGCGCAGATCCCCTTGCCGACTGAGCGTCCCCCTCGGACACCCATTCTTGCAGAGGGCCCGCCACCCTGTACCCTGGCGGCGGGTATCGTGGATTTTTTGCGCAGCAGCCCTACACTATCCAAGACTGAATCCGACCTTAAATAGCAGCAGTGATCCTTTTTTGCCCTCACTGCCAGCTGCCCGAAGCAAGCTTCCCGTCCCAAGGTGCGCATCCCGTTCCAGATGTTCCTGTACCCCGGCCGTCGCCACCTTGGCTGCCGACCCCCTCCCTGCACCTTGAGAGAGTGCACGTGCAGGCAGCTCTGTACGAAATCTGACATGCACAGGGTGGCCTCAAGCGCAGATCCCCTTGCCGACTGAGCATCCCCCTCCGACACCCGTTTTTACAGAGGGCCCACCACCCTGTACCCTGGCGGCGGGGAGCGTGGATTTTTTGCGCAGCAGCCCGAACCTATCCAAGACTGAGTCCGACCTTAAACAGCAGCAGTGATCTTTTTTGCCCTCACTGCCAGCTGCCCGAAGCAAGCTTCCGAAAGTTCCCGTCCCAAGGTGCGCATCCCGTTCCAGATGTTCCTGTACCCCGGCCGTCGCCGCCTTGGCTGCCGACCCCCTCCCTGCACCTTGAGAGAGTGCAGGCAGCTCTGTACGAAATCTGACATGCACAGGGTGGCCTCAAGCGCAGATCCCCTTGCCGACTGAGCGTCCCCCTCGGACACCCGTTTTTGCAGAGGGCCCACCACCCTGTACCCTGGCGGCGGGGAGCGTGGATTTTTTGCGCAGCAGCCCAAACCTATCCAAGACTGAGTCCGACCTTAAACAGCAGCAGTGATCTTTTTTGCACTCACTGCCAGCTGCCCGAAGCAAGCTTCCAAAAGTTCCCGTCCCAAGGTGCGCATCCCGTTCCAGATGTTCCTGTACCCCGGCCGTCGCCGCCTTGGCTGCCGACCCCCTGCATGCACCTTGAGAGAGTGCAGGCAGCTCTGCACGAAATCTGACATGCACAGGGTGGCCTCAAGCGCAGATCCCCTTGCCAACTGAGCGCCCCCCTCGGACACCTGTTTTTGCAGAGGGTCCGCCACCCTGTACCCTGGCGGCGGGGAGCGTGGATTTTTTGCGCAGCAGCCCGAACCTATCCAAGACCGAATCGGACCTTAAACAGCTCCAGTGATCCTTTTTTGCCCTCACTGCCAGCTGCCCGAAGCAAGCTTCCGAAAGTTCCCGTCCCAAGGTGCGCATCCCGTTCCAGATGTTCCTGTACCCCGGCCGTCGCCGCCTTGGCTGCCGACCCCCTCCCTGCACCTTGAGAGAGTGCAAGCAGCTCTGTACGAAATCTGACATGCACAGGGTGGCCTCAAGCGCAGATCCCCTTGCCGACTGAGCGCCCCCCTCGGACACCCGTTTTTGCAGAGGGCCCGCCACCCTGTACCCTGGCGGCGGGTATCGTGGATTTTTTGCGCAGCAGCCCTACACTATCCAAGACTGAATCCGACCTTAAATAGCAGCAGTGATCCTTTTTTGCCCTCACTGCCAGCTGCCCGAAGCAAGCTTCCCGTCCCAAGGTGCGCATCCCGTTCCAGATGTTCCTGTACCCCGGCCGTCGCCACCTTGGCTGCCGACCCCCTCCCTGCACCTTGAGAGAGTGCACGTGCAGGCAGCTCTGTACGAAATCTGACATGCACAGGGTGGCCTCAAGCGCAGATCCCCTTGCCGACTGAGCATCCCCCTCCGACACCCGTTTTTACAGAGGGCCCACCACCCTGTACCCTGGCGGCGGGGAGCGTGGATTTTTTGCGCAGCAGCCCGAACCTATCCAAGACTGAGTCCGACCTTAAACAGCAGCAGTGATCTTTTTTGCCCTCACTGCCAGCTGCCCGAAGCAAGCTTCCGAAAGTTCCCGTCCCAAGGTGCGCATCCCGTTCCAGATGTTCCTGTACCCCGGCCGTCGCCGCCTTGGCTGCCGACCCCCTCCCTGCACCTTGAGAGAGTGCAGGCAGCTCTGTACGAAATCTGACATGCACAGGGTGGCCTCAAGCGCAGATCCCCTTGCCGACTGAGCGTCCCCCTCGGACACCCGTTTTTGCAGAGGGCCCACCACCCTGTACCCTGGCGGCGGGGAGCGTGGATTTTTTGCGCAGCAGCCCAAACCTATCCAAGACTGAGTCCGACCTTAAACAGCAGCAGTGATCTTTTTTGCACTCACTGCCAGCTGCCCGAAGCAAGCTTCCAAAAGTTCCCGTCCCAAGGTGCGCATCCCGTTCCAGATGTTCCTGTACCCCGGCCGTCGCCGCCTTGGCTGCCGACCCCCTGCATGCACCTTGAGAGAGTGCAGGCAGCTCTGTACGAAATCTGACATGCACAGGGTGGCCTCAAGCGCAGATCCCCTTGCCGACTGAGCGTCCCCCTCGGACACCCGTTTTTGCAGAGGGCCCACCACCCTGTACCCTGGCGGCGGGGAGCGTGGATTTTTTGCGCAGCAGCCCAAACCTATCCAAGACTGAGTCCGACCTTAAACAGCAGCAGTGATCTTTTTTGCACTCACTGCCAGCTGCCCGAAGCAAGCTTCCAAAAGTTCCCGTCCCAAGGTGCGCATCCCGTTCCAGATGTTCCTGTACCCCGGCCGTCGCCGCCTTGGCTGCCGACCCCCTGCATGCACCTTGAGAGAGTGCAGGCAGCTCTGCACGAAATCTGACATGCACAGGGTGGCCTCAAGCGCAGATCCCCTTGCCAACTGAGCGCCCCCCTCGGACACCTGTTTTTGCAGAGGGTCCGCCACCCTGTACCCTGGCGGCGGGGAGCGTGGATTTTTTGCGCAGCAGCCCGAACCTATCCAAGACCGAATCGGACCTTAAACAGCTCCAGTGATCCTTTTTTGCCCTCACTGCCAGCTGCCCGAAGCAAGCTTCCGAAAGTTCCCGTCCCAAGGTGCGCATCCCGTTCCAGATGTTCCTGTACCCCGGCCGTCGCCGCCTTGGCTGCCGACCCCCTCCCTGCACCTTGAGAGAGTGCAAGCAGCTCTGTACGAAATCTGACATGCACAGGGTGGCCTCAAGCGCAGATCCCCTTGCCGACTGAGCGCCCCCCTCGGACACCCGTTTTTGCAGAGGGCCCGCCACCCTGTACCCTGGCGGCGGGTATCGTGGATTTTTTGCGCAGCAGCCCTACACTATCCAAGACTGAATCCGACCTTAAATAGCAGCAGTGATCCTTTTTGCCCTCACTGCCAGCTGCCCGAAGCAAGCTTCCCGTCCCAAGGTGCGCATCCCGTTCCAGATGTTCCTGTACCCCGGCCGTCGCCACCTTGGCTGCCGACCCCCTCCCTGCACCTTGAGAGAGTGCACGTGCAGGCAGCTCTGTACGAAATCTGACATGCACAGGGTGGCCTCAAGCGCAGATCCCCTTGCCGACTGAGCATCCCCCTCCGACACCCGTTTTTACAGAGGGCCACCACCCTGTACCCTGGCGGCGGGGAGCGTGGATTTTTTGCGCAGCAGCCCGAACCTATCCAAGACTGAGTCCGACCTTAAACAGCAGCAGTGATCTTTTTTGCCCTCACTGCCAGCTGCCCGAAGCAAGCTTCCGAAAGTTCCCGTCCCAAGGTGCGCATCCCGTTCCAGATGTTCCTGTACCCCGGCCGTCGCCGCCTTGGCTGCCGACCCCCTCCCTGCACCTTGAGAGAGTGCAGGCAGCTCTGTACGAAATCTGACATGCACAGGGTGGCCTCAAGCGCAGATCCCCTTGCCGACTGAGCGTCCCCCTCGGACACCCGTTTTTGCAGAGGGCCCACCACCCTGTACCCTGGCGGCGGGGAGCGTGGATTTTTTGCGCAGCAGCCCAAACCTATCCAAGACTGAGTCCGACCTTAAACAGCAGCAGTGATCTTTTTTGCACTCACTGCCAGCTGCCCGAAGCAAGCTTCCAAAAGTTCCCGTCCCAAGGTGCGCATCCCGTTCCAGATGTTCCTGTACCCCGGCCGTCGCCGCCTTGGCTGCCGACCCCCTGCATGCACCTTGAGAGAGTGCAGGCAGCTCTGTACGAAATCTGACATGCACAGGGTGGCCTCAAGCGCAGATCCCCTTGCCGACTGAGCGTCCCCCTCGGACACCCGTTCTCGCAGAGGGCCCGCCACCCTGTACCCTGGCGGCGGGGAGCGTGGATTTTTTGCGCAGCAGCCCGACCCTAGCCAAGACTGAATCCGACCTTGAACAGAGCAGTGATCCTTTTTTGCCCTCACTGCCAGCTGCCCGAAGCAAGCTTCCCGTCCCAAGGTGCGCATCCCGTTCCAGATGTTCCTGTACCCCAGCCGTCGCCGCCTTGGCTGCCGACCCCCTCCCTGCACCTTGAGAGAGTGCAGGCAGCTCTGTACGAAATCTGACATGCACAGGGTGGCCTCAAGCGCAGATCCCCTTGCCGACTGAGCGTCCCCCTTGGACACCCGTTTTTGCAGAGGGCCCACCACCCTGTACCCTGGCGGCGGGGAGCGTGGATTTTTTGCGCAGCAGCCCGAACCTATCCAAGACTGAATCCGACCTTAAACAGCAGCAGTGATCTTTTTTGCCCTCACTGCCAGCTGCCCGAAGCAAGCTTCCGAAAGTTCCCGTCCCAAGGTGCGCATCCTGTTCCAGATGTTCCTGTACCCCGGCCGTCGCCGCCTTGGCTGCCGACCCCCTCCCTGCACCTTGAGAGAGTGCAGGCAGCTCTGTACGAAATCTGACATGCACAGGGTGGCCTCAAGCGCAGATCCCCTTGCCGACTGAGCGTCCCCCTCGGACACCTGTTTTTGCAGAGGGTCCGCCACCCTGTACCATGGCGGCGGGGAGCGTGGTTTTTTTGCGCAGCAGCCCTACATTAGCCAAAACTGAATCCGACCTTAAACAGCTCCAGTGATCCTTTTTTGCCCTCACTGCCAGCTGCCCGAAGCAAGCTTCCTGTCCCAAGGTGCGCATCCCGTTCCAGATGTTCCTGTACCCCGGCCGTCGCCGCCTTGGCTGCCGACCCCCTCCCTGCACCTTGAGAGAGTGCAGGCAGCTCTGCACGAAATCTGACATGCAAAGGGTGGCCTCAAGCGCAGATCCCCTTGCCGACTGAGCGCCCCCCTCGGACACCCGTTTTTGCAGAGGGTCCGCCACCCTGTACCCTGGCGGCGGGGAGCGTGGATTTTTTGCGCAGCAGCCCAAACCTATCCAAGACTGAGTCCGACCTTAAACAGCAGCAGTGATCTTTTTTGCCCTCACTGCCAGCTGCCCGAAGCAAGCTTCCGAAAGTTCCCGTCCCAAGGTGCGCATCCCGTTCCAGATGTTCCTGTACCCCGGCCGTCGCCGCCTTGGCTGCCGACCCCCTGCATGCACCTTGAGAGAGTGCAGGCAGCTCTGTACGAAATCTGACATGCACAGGGTGGCCTCAAGCGCAGATCCCCTTGTCGACTGAGCGCCCCCCTCGGACACCTGTTTTTGCAGAGGGCCCACCACCCTGTACCCTGGCGGCGGGAGCGTGGACTTTTTGCGCAGCAGCCCAACCTATCCAAGACTGAATCCGACCTTAAACAGCAGCAGTGATCCTTTTCGCCCTCACTGCAGCTGCCCGAAGCAAGCTTCCGAAGTTCCGTCCCAAGGTGCGCATCCGTTCCAGATGTTCTGTACCCCGGCCGTCGCCGCCTGGCTGCCGACCCCCTGCATGCACCTTAAGAGATTGCAGGCAGCTCCTGCACGAAATCTGACATGCACAGGGTGGCCTCAAGCGCAGATCCCCTTGCCGACTGAGCGCCCCCCTCGGACACCTGTTTTTGCAGAGGGTCCGCCACCCTGTACCCTGGCGGCGGGGAGCGTGGATTTTTTGCGCAGCAGCCCGACCTAGCCAAGACCGAATCCGACCTTAAACAGCAGCAGTGATCTTTTTTGCCCTCACTGCCAGCTGCCCGAAGCAAGCTTCCGAAAGTTCCCGTCCCAAGGTGCGCATCCCGTTCCAGATGTTCCTGTACCCCGGCCGTCGCCGCTTGGCTGCCGACCCCCTGCATGCACCTTGAGAGAGTGCAGGCAGCTCTGTACGAAATCTGACATGCACAGGTGGCCTCAAGCGCAGATCCCTTGCCGACTGAGCGCCCCCCTCGGACACCGTTTTTGCAGAGGGTCCGCCACCCTGTACCTGGCGGCGGGAGCGTGGATTTTTTGCGCAGCAGCCCAAACCTATCCAAGACTGAATCCGACCTTAAACAGCGCAGTGATCCTTTTTCGCCCTCACTGCCAGCTGCCCGAAGCAAGCTTCCCGTCCCAAGGTGCGCATCCCGTTCCAGATGTTCCTGTTCCCCGGCCGTCGCCGCCTTGGCTGCCGACCCCCTCCCTGCACCTTGAGAGAGTGCAGGCAGCTCTGTACGAAATCTGACATGCACAGGGTGGCCTCAAGCGCAGATCCCCTTGCCGACTGAGCGTCCCCTCGGACACCCATTTTTGCAGAGGGCCCCACCCTGTACCCTGGCGGCGGGTATCGTGGATTTTTTGCGCAGCAGCCTACACTATCCAAGACTGAATCCGACCTTAAACAGCAGCAGCGATCCTTTTTTGCCCTCACTGCCAGCTGCCCGAAGCAAGCTTCCGTCCAAGGTGCGCATCCCGTTCCAGAGTTCCTGTACCCGGCCGTCGCCACCTTGGCTGCCGACCCCTCCTGCACCTTGAGAGAGTGCAAGCAGCTCTGACGAAATCTGACATGCACAGGGTGGCCTCAAGCGCAGATCCCCTTGCCGACTGAGCATCCCCCTCCGACACCCGTTTTTACAGAGGCCCACCACCCTGTACCTGGCGGCGGGAGCGTGGATTTTTTGCGCAGCAGCCCGAACCTATCCAAGACTGAGTCCGACCTTAAACAGCAGCAGCGATCTTTTTTGCCTCACTGCCAGCTGCCCGAAGCAAGCTTCGAAAGTTCCCGTCCCAAGGTGCGCATCCCGTTCCAGATGTTCCTGTACCCCGGCCGTCGCCGCCTTGGCTGCCGACCCCCTCCCTGCACCTTGAGAGAGTGCAGGCAGCTCTGTACGAAATCTGACATGCACAGGGTGGCCTCAAGCGCAGATCCCCTTGCCGACTGAGCGTCCCCCTCGGACACCCGTTTTTGCAGAGGGCCCACCACCCTGTACCCTGGCGGCGGGGAGCGTGGATTTTTTGCGCAGCAGCCCTACACTAGCCAAGACCGAATCCGACCTTAAACAGCTCCAGTGATCTTTTTTGCACTCACTGCCAGCTGCCCGAAGCAAGCTTCCAAAAGTTCCCGTCCCAAGGTGCGCATCCCGTTCCAGATGTTCCTGTACCCCGGCCGTCGCCGCCTTGGCTGCCGACCCCCTGCATGCACCTTGAGAGAGTGCAGGCAGCTCTGCACGAAATCTGACATGCACAGGGTGGCCTCAAGCGCAGATCCCCTTGCCAACTGAGCGCCCCCCTCGGACACCTGTTTTTGCAGAGGGTCCGCCACCCTGTACCCTGGCGGCGGGGAGCGTGGATTTTTTGCGCAGCAGCCCGAACCTATCCAAGACTGAATCCGACCTTAAACAGCTCCAGTGATCCTTTTTTGCCCTCACTGCAGCTGCCCGAAGCAAGCTTCGAAGTTCCGTCCCAAGGTGCGCATCCCGTTCCAGATGTTCCTGTACCCCGGCCGTCGCCGCTTGGCTGCGACCCCCTCCCTGCACCTTGAGAGAGTGCAAGCAGCTCTGTACGAAATCTGACATGCACAGGGTGGCCTCAAGCGCAGATCCCCTTGCCGACTGAGCGCCCCCCTCGGACACCCGTTTTTGCAGAGGGCCCACCACCCTGTACCCTGGCGGCGGGGAGCGTGGATTTTTTGCGCAGCAGCCCTACATTAGCCAAGACCGAATCCGACCTTAAACAGCAGCAGTGATCTTTTTTGCACTCACTGCCAGCTGCCCGAAGCAAGCTTCCAAAAGTTCCCGTCCAAGGTGCGCATCCCGTTCCAGATGTTCCTGTACCCCGGCCGTCGCCGCTTGGCTGCCGACCCCTGCATGCACCTGAGAGAGTGCAGGCAGCTCTGACGAAATCTGACATGCACAGGGTGGCCTCAAGCGCAGATCCCTTGCCACTGAGCGCCCCCTCGGACACCCGTTTTTGCAGAGGGTCCCACCCTGTACCCTGGCGGCGGGGAGCGTGGATTTTTTGCGCAGCAGCCCGAACCTATCCAAGACTGAATCCGACCTTAAACAGCAGCAGTGATCCTTTTTTGCCCTCACTGCCAGCTGCCCGAAGCAAGCTTCCGAAAGTTCCCGTCCCAAGGTGCGCATCCCGTTCCAGATGTTCCTGTACCCCGGCCGTCGCCGCCTTGGCTGCCGACCCCCTGCATGCACCTTGAGAGAGTGCAGGCAGCTCTGCACGAAATCTGACATGCACAGGGTGGCCTCAAGCGCAGATCCCCTTGCCGACTGAGCGCCCCCCTCGGACACCCGTTTTTGCAGAGGGCCCACCACCCTGTACCCTGGCGGCGGGGAGCGTGGATTTTTTGCGCAGCAGCCCTACACTAGCCAAGACCGAATCCGACCTTAAACAGCAGCAGTGATCTTTTTTGCACTCACTGCCAGCTGCCCGAAGCAAGCTTCCGAAAGTTCCCGTCCCAAGGTGCGCATCCCGTTCCAGATGTTCCTGTACCCCGGCCGTCGCCGCCTTGGCTGCCGACCCCCTCCCTGCACCTTGAGAGAGTGCAGGCAGCTCTGTACGAAATCTGACATGCACAGGGTGGCCTCAAGCGCAGATCCCCTTGCCGACTGAGCGTCCCCCTCGGACACCCGTTCTCGCAGAGGGCCCGCCACCCTGTACCCTGGCGGCGGGGAGCGTGGATTTTTTGCGCAGCAGCCCTACACTATCCAAGACTGAATCCGACCTTAAAAAGCAGCAGTGATCCTTTTTTGCCCTCACTGCCAGCTGCCCGAAGCAAGCTTCCCAAGGTGTGCATCCCGTTCCAGATGTTCCTGTACCCCGGCCGTCGCCGCCTTGGCTGCCGACCCCCTCCCTGCACCTTGAGAGAGTGCAAGCAGCTCTGTACGAAATCTGACATGCACAGGGTGGCCTCAAGCGCAGATCCCCTTGCCGACTGAGCGCCCCCTCGGACACCCGTTTTT
>QPMI01000087.1:0-77252 GCA_004431415.1 Cyanophora paradoxa | reverse complement strand
CGAGGCCGTGACGGACCTCGGGGCGGAGGCGCGCCCTGGGCTCCAGCGGGGGGCGCTGCATGCGAGCCAGCGGCCGGCCCGCCCTGCGCGAGCAGGTGATGCGCGGCGGCCGGTCGAGCGGCGGCGCGGGGCCGCGCGAGGCCGTGACGGACCTCGGGGCGGAGGTGGCGCCCTGGACTCCAGCCGGGAGCGCGGTATGCGAGCCCGCGGCCGGCCCGTCCTACGCAAGCAGGTTATGCGGTGGCGGCGGGTCGAGCGGCAGCGCGGGGCCGCGCGAGGCCGTGAACGGACCTCGGGGCGGGGTGGATCCCTGGGCTCCGGCCGGGGGCGCTGCATGCGAGCCAGCGGCCAACCCGCCCTGCGCAAGCAGGTTACGCGGCGGCGGCAGGTCGAGCGGCAGCGCGGGGCCGCGCGAAGCCGTGACGGACCTCGGGGCGGAGGCGGAGCCTGGGCTCCAGCCGGGGGGCGCTGCATGCGAGCCAGCGGCCGGCCCTGCGCAGGCAGGTTATGCGGCGGCGGCGGGTCGAGCGGCAGCGCGGGGCCGCGCGAGGCCGTGACGGACCTCTGGCGGAGGTGGAGCCCTGGGCTCCCGCCGGAGGGCGCCGCGGTCGAGCCAGCGGCCGGCCCGCCCTGCGCAAGCAGGTTATGCGGCGGCGGCGGGTCGAGCGGCAGCGCGGGGCCGCGCGAGGCCGTGACGGACCTCGGGGCGGAGGTGGGGCCCTGGGCTCCAGCCCGGGAGTGTTATATGCGAGCCAGCGGCCGGCCCGCCTTGGCAAGCAGGTCAGGCAGCGGCGGCGGGTCGAGCGGTGATGCGGGGCTGCGCGAGGTCGATTTTTGGACCTCGCCGGCCCGCCCTGCGCCAGCAGGTCAGGCGGAGGCGGCGAGCCGGGCGGCGTTGCCGGGCCGCGCGAGGTCGCTGCAGACCTCGGGGCGGAGGTGGAGCCTTGGGCTCCAGCCGGGGAGCGCTGCATGCGAGCCAGCGGCCGGCCTGCCCTGCGCAAGCAGGTTATGCGGCGGCGGCGGGTCGAGCGGCAGTGTGGGGCCGCGCGAGGCCGTGACGGACCTCTGGCGGAGGTGGAGCCCTGGGCTCCCGCCGGAGGGCGCCGCGGTCGAGCCAGCGGCCGGCCCGCCCTGCGCAAGCAGGTTATGCGGCGGCGGCGGGTCGAGCGGCAGTGTGGGGCCGCGCGAGGCCGTGACGGACCTCTGGCGGAGGTGGAGCCCTGGGCTCCCGCCGGAGGGCGCCGCGGTCGAGCCAGCGGCCGGCCCGCCCTGCGCAAGCAGGTTATGCGGCGGCGGCGGGTCGAGCGGCAGCGCGGGGCCGCGCGAGGCCGTGACGGACCTCGGGGCGGAGGTGGGGCCCTGGGCTCCAGCCCGGGAGTGTTATATGCGAGCCAGCGGCCGGCCCGCCTTGGCAAGCAGGTCAGGCAGCGGCGGCGGGTCGAGCGGTGATGCGGGGCTGCGCGAGGTCGATTTTTGGACCTCGCCGGCCCGCCCTGCGCCAGCAGGTCAGGCGGAGGCGGCGAGCCGGGCGGCGTTGCCGGGCCGCGCGAGTCGCTGCAGACCTCGGGCGGAGGTGGAGCCTTGGCTCCAGCCGGGGAGCGCTGCATGCGAGCCAGCGGCCGGCCTGCCTGCGCAAGCAGGTTATGCGGCGGCGGCGGTAAGCGGCGCCGCGGGGCCGCGCGAGGTCGCTACGGACCTCGGGGCGGAGTGGAGCCCAAGGGCTCCAGCCGGAGGGCGCTGCAGGCGAGCCTGCGGCCGGCCGCCCTGCGCAAGCAGGTCAGGCGGCGGTGGCGGTCGAGCGGCGGTGCGGGGCCGCGCGAGGTCGCTTTCGGACCTCGGGGCGGAGCCGTGGAGTGGGCCCAGGGCTCCCGCCGGAGAGCGCGCGGTCGAGCCAGCGGCCGGCCCGCCCTGCGCAAGCAGGTTATGCGGCGGCGGCGGGTCGAGCGGCGGCGTGGGGCGCGCGAGGGCGCGGCGCGGATGCGCGGAAGGCCGCCAGCGGGCCGACTCGCAGCGAGATCTAGAGTGCCAGCGAGGGCTGTAGTCCGCAGCGCAACGCGCCAGCGACAGCACTGCGGCAGCGGAAGTGCCAGCCTGGCAGTTGTAGCTGCAGCTCAGCGGCTGTGGTGTCGGGCGCCGCGGTGTCGGCTGAGTCCGATCTGACTCGCACGCGCACGGGGGCTGCAGTACTACTAGTAGTACTGAGGACTAGCTTACGTGCGGCCGGGCATGGCCGCGGGCATGCGGCGATGCGCCGCGGCGCTGCTCAGCGGCTGATGCGCGCTGCGGGCCTAGCTAGAGGCCTGCGGCAGCGGATTCTGAGCGCGCGCGAAGCGCCCGGAACTTGGGCCGGAAGCACCAGCCTGGCAGCTTCAAGGCTAGCGAGCCTCGGCCGCGGAGACTGCGCGGCGCGCGCGCGCGCGCGGCCGCGGCCCGGCGGCCGCCGGCGCCGCGGGGCCGGCGCGGGCCGCGCCGGGCCCGCGCGCGCGGGCCGCGGCGCGGCCCGCGGGTTCGCGCCCTCGCGGGTCCGCCGGTCCGGCCGGGACGTTTTTTTTTGTTTTGTTTTGTTTCTTTAGGTCGAGTCAACCATTGAATTGATTAAAATCGACCACAGACAAACAAAAACAAAAACACTCTGCGATCGCGATCGATCGCGAGGCTGCATGCGCAGCGGGCACTCCGACGGAGTGCGGCCGCGGGCCTGCAGAGCGACGCGCCAGCGGTCCCGGAACTAGATCCGAGGACGGGGCCCGCAGCGGCGAGCGCCAGCGGGCCATCTCGCAGCGGTTCCGCCAGCGAGGCCGTACTAGTACTCCGGGGTGGAGCTCGCCGGCCGCGGGCGCGGCCGGGCCTGCGGGGCAGGCCGGGACCGCGGCGCGCCGCGCCAGCGGTCCCCGGAACTCCGAGCACGGGGCCCGCAGCGCGACGCGCCAGCGGGCCATCTCGCGGCGGTTCCGCCAGCGAGGCCGTACTCCGGGGTGGAGCTCGCCGGCCGCGGGCGCGCCGGGGCCTGCGGGCAGGCCGGGACCGCGGCGCGCCGCGCCAGCGGTCCCCGAACTCCGAGCACGGGCCCGCAGCGCGACTCGCCAGCGGGCCATCTCGCAGCGGTTCCGCCAGCGAGGCCGTACTCCGGGTGGAGCTCGCGGCCGCGGGCGCGGCCGGGCCTGCGGGCAGGCCGGGACCGCGGCGCGCCGCGCCAGCGGTCCCCGGAACTCCGAGCACGGGGCCCGCAGCGCGACGCGCCAGCGGGCCATCTCGCAGCGGTTCCGCCAGCGAGGCCGTACTCCGGGGTGGAGCTCGCCGGCCGCGGGCGCGGCCGGGGCCTGCGGGGCAGGCCGGGACCGCGGCGCGCCGCGCCAGCGGTCCCCGGAACTCCGAGCACGGGGCCCGCAGCGCGACGCGCCAGCGGGCCATCTCGCAGCGGTTCCGCCAGCGAGGCCGTACTCCGGGGTGGAGCTCGCCGGCCGCGGGCGCGGCCGGGGCCTGCGGGGCAGGCCGGGACCGCGGCGCGCCGCGCCAGCGGTCCCCGGAACTCCGAGCACGGGGCCCGCAGCGAGGCGCCAGCGGGCCGACTCGCAGCGAGGCGCCAGCGAGAACCGTACTCCGTCGCCACCCCGAGCCGCGCGGGCGGCCGGGCACCGTCCGTCGGTGGATCACGCGTAAGGCACGATCCAAGCCCCGACGGCGCAGTGGGCCTGCAGCGCGAGCGCCAGCAGGCCGGGGCGGTCCTGCGCGAGCTCCGCCGGCGTGGCGCGGCGGCGGCGTCCGGTTCGAGCGCCGAGGAGCTCCCGGATCATGCGCGCAGGGAATGGTCAGGGATCCGGAGGAATCGCGCGGCGGGTCTCAATACACGCTTATAGAGTGTATAGGCAAGCCGGCGGCCGCGGACTGACGGTGGGCCCCCGGGATAGCCAGCGCGCGCTGGATGCGAGCGTGGCGGGCGGGCCCGGACGTGAATCCACGTACCGGCACGGCAGTAAGGCACCAGATTCAAGCGTGAATCGGGGCCCGGGGCCGATTCCGGGAGGATCGCTGGGAACAGGGTTTGCTCCGGCCAGCCAACGAGGCAGAACTGCTTCACAGTTGCTGCCGCGGGATCGCGCTCCACTGCAGCTAGCCATGGTGCTGCAGAGTTGGGTCGGTTCCGTGCAATAGGAGGGACGGCCGAGATGTGCGGCCGCCGGTCCGACAGGGCTGTTTAGGAGTGATTGCTGTGCTGGCTGTGGCGATTTCGCTTCGCCGCTGGTCGCTCCGTGGCCTGGGGCGGCCGCGAGCGAAGCTGGGCGTGAAGGGAAACCCCGAATCAGCGTACCCCTCGGAGCTCGGCGGCTTCAAGCCCGCCGGCTCGGCCCAACGGCTAGCTCAGCTAGTCCCTTGCGGGGCGCTCGCAGCAGCCTGCTGCTAATCCCGTGCTCGCCTCGCGCCGCTAGCTACCGCGGCTAGCGAGTCGCTCAGCTCTTTCGTGCCTGGCGCTCGGCTACGGTCTTCTTTGTTCGCATTCCGTCGGCGCAAAACTCGATTTACGCATTGAGAGCGCAAATCCCGATGCGCAGGTTTTCTCGCGACTCACTGGCGGCAGCTGGTGACACCCCCGGTCCGGCCGCTTTCTTTCTTTCGAGATATTCTCGTTAATCGCATGATTATAATTCCGCCTCACATTCCCTTTGCTCCGTTAGCTTGACCACCAGCTCGCGTGTAAAGTCTGGGCGTCGATCATGTCACAGCAGGCACGCTCTCTCCCTCGAGCTTCCCCCCCTCCCCTCCCCCTCCCCTTCCCCCCCCCCCCCCCCTCCCCCTCCTCGATTGCCTCTGATTGAGCGCCCCATTTTTGCAGCGCGCTACAGCCTTCGTCTTTCGAGTTCTGGCGGGCCGCGAGGCCTCAGAAGAATTCTATGTCGCCGCGTTTCTGCTGGAGGGAGTCAAGGTGCCCCGCCCTAGCGATGCGTGCCCGCCAGCCCGGGCTGCTGCTAAACGGCCCGCGGACGGCCGCCGGCAGGTGATCTCCCCCCCGCTTCCCTCCATCGAAGAGGCGCTGCGCTTTCGAGACCGCTGTCGGATAGCGTGGTGCGAACCCGCCCCGGCCCGCCCTGTGCGCAATCCGCTGGCGTTCGATCCTTGACCGTGACGAGTGTTCCCGCCACCAGGCTTGGGCCGGAGGCGTTTGAGGCCAGCAAGCCGTCGGCTGGCGCCTTGTCTGCGCTAGGCCGAAATGTGCCTTCTCTGCCTGCACCCACTGTCACTGGCGACGACCCACTCGCCTTTCCGCTCGCGGGTTCGAATCCTCGCGACGCCCGAACGTGGGCACTCGTGATTCTTCCCTCCGCAGCCTACCGAATCGAGCGTTTCTACAGCCTGCTTTTTCTGCGCGGCTATGGGGCGCAGCACCTCCGCCTCGGACACAACGACCCGCAGTGAGTCGAGCCGGCTCTGAGCGCTGGAAACGAGAAACGAGCCTCTCGTGTGCGCAGGAAGCGAATGGACACAGTGGGGGCCGTGGCGCGGATGGTTGCTTTCATTGCAGATGAGACAGGGGCCTCGAAGGTTCTCTTTCTGTCTCGGCCGTCTGCCTCGTTCTGCTTTCTATTCTGATGGATGACATGAGCAGGCGTGCCCCGGGCTGCAAGCGCTGCTGCTGAGCAAGACGATCCGGGGCCCGGTCACAGCCGCAGCGGCGGGCGTACAGAGGGCGGCAGAGAAGCGAAAGGCTCCAGCCACCGGTCCGCATCGACCTTTTCCCTCTTGCATTTTTGCGGCCCGCCACGTTTCTTTTGCGACCCGGCTCGTTTTTGTTTGCAGAATCTGCGCCTGTCGGGAAGAGCCCGAAGCCGGCAGTATCTTCGGCGCCTTCGGGCGGCAGGCCGGCGCCGGGCTCTCAGTCGGCGGCCACCGCGGCCCCCGCCCTGCCGCCCCCGCAGCTGCCGCCATGGCCAGCCCACCGCGCGACCCACGCCCCGCCGCCCCATTCGCTTCGGCAGCCGCCAGGCTACGATGCCTATCAGGCGGCCCCCGCCCCACCGCCCCATTCGCTTCGGCAGCTGCCCGGCTACGATGCCTATCAGGCGGCCCCCGCCCCACCGCCCCATTCGCTTCGGCAGCTGCCCGGCTACGATGCCTATCAGGCGGCCCCCGCCCCGCCGCCCCATTCGCTTCGGCAGCTGCCAGGCTACGACGCCTATCAGGCGGCCACCGCCCCGCCGCCCCATTCGCTTCGGCCGCCGCCAGGCTACGATGTTTATCAGGCGGCCCCCGCCCAGCCGCCCCATTCGCTTCGGCCGCCGCCAGGCTACGACGCCTATCAGGCAGCTCCCGCCCCACCGCCCCATTCGCTTCGGCAGCCGCCAGGCCACGATCCCTATCAGGCGGTCCCCGCCCCGCCACCCCATTCGCTTCGGCAGCCGCCAGGCTACGATCCCTATCAGGCGGCCCCCGCCCCGCCACCCCATTCGCTTCGGCAGCCGCCAGGCTACGATGCCTATCAGGCGCCCCCCGCCCCACCGCCCCATTCGCTTCGGCAGCTGCCCGGCTACGACGCCTATCAGGCGGTCCCCGCCCCGCCGCCCCATTCGCTTCGGCAGCCGCCAGGCCACGATCCCTATCAGGCGGTCCCCGCCCCGCCGCCCCATTCGCTTCGGCAGCCGCCAGGCTACGACGCCTATCAGACGGCCCCCGCCCCGCCGCCCCATTCGCTTCGACAGCTGCCCGGCTACGACGCCTATCAGGCAGCTCCCGCCCCGCCACCCCCTTCGCTTCGGCCGCCGCCAGGCTACGACGCCTATCAGGCGGCCCCCGCCCCGCCAGCCCCACAGCCGATGCCAGCCCAGCTTCCTGCGCAACCTCGTCAGCCAGCCCCTGGCACGCCAGCCTCGCGGCTGTTGCCATCCCGTGCGGCGGCCCCTGCTCCACCTACCCAGCGACCAGCGACAAGCAGTCAGGCGGCCCCTGCCCTTCCTGCCTCGCGGCTGGCGCCTGCCCCTTGGGCCGTCGCCGCTCCGACCGCCCCTGCCCTTCAGGCGGTCGCCGCTCCGCTGGCGCCTGCTGCGCAGGCGGTTGCTGCTCCGCCTGCCCTGCGGTCATGGCCAGCCTGCCAGGCCCCTGTTCCGCCTGCTCGACGGCGGTCTTCAGCCCGTCCGAGGGCCGACGCCCTGGCGCCAGCACATCCGGTAACCCTCATCCTGTCAGCCAATCGGCCGGTCTTAGCGCGTCCAGTGGCCCCTCCCGCGGCCCCTGCGGCGGCCCCTCCCGCGTCCCATCCCGCAGTCTTTCCAGCGGCCCCTCCCGCAGCCCCTCCTGCAGCCCTTGCGTCGACCCCTGAGGCGGTACCCCCGGCGGCCCCTCCGGCGGCCCCTGCTGCGGCCCCTGCGAACCCTGAGGCGGTTACCCCAGCGGCCCCTCCGGGGGTCCTTTCCTCGGCCCCTGCTGCAGTCTCCGAGGCGGTACCCCCGGCGGCCCCTCCGGCGGTCCTTTCCGCGGCCCCCGAGGCGACCCTTGAGGTTACCCCTGATGCGGTTCCCCCGTCGACCCCTCCGGCGGCCCGTCCCGCGGCCCCTGCAGCGGCCGCTGAGGGGGTACCCCCAGCGGCTCCTCCCGCGGACCCTCCGGCGGCCCCTGCGGCGGCCGCTGAGGCGGTATCCCCGACGGCCCCTCCTGCGGACCCTCCGGCGGCCCCTGCGTTGACCCCTGAGGCAGTACCCCCAGCGGCTCCTCCCGCGGACCCTCCGGCGGCCCCTGCGGCGGCCGCTGAGGCGGTATCCCCGACGGCCCCTCCCGCGGACCCTCCGGCGGCCCCTGCAGCGGCCGCTGAGGCGGTATCCCCGACGGCCCCTCCCTCGGACCGTCCGGCGGCCCCTGCGGCGGCCGCTGAGGCGTTACCCCTGGCGGCCCCTCCCTCGGACCCTCCGGCGGCCCCTGCGGCGGCCGCTGAGGCGTTACCCCCGTCGGCCCCTCCCGCAGCCCCTCTGGCGGCCGCTGAGGTGATACCCCTGGCGGCCCCTTCGGCTGTACCCCTGGCGGCCCCTGAGGCTACCCCTGAGGCGGTACCCCCGGCGGTACCCTCGCCGGCCCCTGAGGCTACCCCTGAGGCGGTACCCCCGGCGGCCCCTTCGGCTGTACCCCCGGCTGCCCCTGAGGCTACCACTGAGGCGGTACCCCCGGCGCCCCCTCCCGCGGACCCTCCGGCGGCTCCTGCGTTGACCCCTGAGGCGGTACCCCCGTCGGCCCCTCCCGCGGACCCTCCGGCGGCCCCTGCGGCGGCCGCTGAGGCAGTACCCCCGGTGGCCCCTCCGGCAGCCTCTCCGGCGGCCCCTGCGTTGACCCCTGAGGCGGTACCCCCGGCAGCCCCTCCGGCGGCCCCTGAGGCTACCACTGAGGCGTTACCCCCGGCGGCCCCTTCGGCTGTACCCCTGGCGGCCCCTGAGGCTACCCCTGAGGCGGTACCCCCGGCGGCCCCTTCGGCGGTCCCCCCGGCGGCCCCTGACGCTACCACTGAGGCAGTACCCATTGCGGCCCCTCCGGCGGCCTCTCCGGCGGCCCCTCCGGCGGCCCCTCCGGCGGCCCCTGCGTTGACCCCTGAGGCGTTACCCCCGGCGGACCCTCTCTCCGCTCCTCCCGCGGCGCCTGCAGCGGAGGCGGTACCCCCGGTGGCCTCTGAGCCGGTCTCTGAGTCGGCCCCTTTGGCGACACCTCCCCGGGTCCTTTCTGCGGCCCCTGCGGTGGCCTCTCCGGCGGTCCCTCCGGCGGCCCCTCCGTCAGCCCCTTTGGCAGCTCCTGAGGCGGCTTTCGAGGCGGCTCCTCCCGCGGCCCCTCCGGTGGCACCTGCGGCGGCCCCCGCCGCAGCCCCTCCTGTGGCTCCTCCGGGCTCTTCTCAGGCGGTGCCTTCTTTCATGGCCATGGCGGCAGATGGCGAGGGGCTGGAACTGGTTTCCCCTGGCATGTACTTGCCGTGTAAATACGCGCTTCTTTGTGCGTGTATGCTGTTCGTCGCTTCTCTTGCAAGCGTCTCACGATCGCGCGTGCGTAGGGTTCCTCGCAACTCACTGGCGGCAGCTGGTGACACTACCGGTGCGGGTCGACTTTCTTCCCTCAAAGCCTCCGCTATGTACAACTCACGCTCCCTTTGTCCCATCAGCTTGACTCTCAGCTAATCGATAAAACGTGGTCGTTAATCTTGTCACGGGAGGCGCGCGTTCTCTCCCCGCCCCGCCCCCCGAACCTTTTTAATCCCTTATTTTCATCCAGCGCACGATATGGTTCGTCTATCGAATCCTGCCGGGCCGTGAGACCTCAGAAAATTTCTACGTTGCCGCTTTTCTGCTGGAGGGAGTCAAGGTGCCCCGCCCTAGCGATGCGGGCTGGCCAGCCCCGGCTGCTGCTAAACGTCCCGCTGATGGCCGCGGGCAGGTGATCTCTCCCCCGCTTCCCTCTGTTGAGGAGGCCCTGCGCTTCCGGGACCGCTGCTGCATCGCGTGGTGCAGCCTTCCCGCGCGCTTTTCGCTGGCGTCCTTGATGTGTGTTTCGCCGCCAGGCTGGGGCCGGATGCGTTTCGGCCCAGGAAATGGCCGGTCCCGCCTCCATCGGTGTCCGCTGTTGCAGCTGTAGCCGCCCGTGACGACACGCTGGCCTTCCCACTGGCAGGTCTGTCCCTGCACATGCGCGCTGTCCGGATCCCTGAGCGTGGGCGTTCGTGATCACGATTTCCACAACCTGTACCGCAGACTACATGCGCTTCATCAGCACGCTTCCCGGCATTGGGATGAAGCTCGCCCTTCCCGGCTCCCGCATCGGACACGGTGAATCACTCGCAAGGTGATGAGCTTATTTCGATCATGATCAGTTGGGCTGGAAACGAGAAACGAGCCGCTGAGCCTCTTAACTTGCAGGAAGCAAACGGATACGGCGGAGGCTGTGGCGCGGACAGTCAGCTATCTTGTAAGCCAGACAGGGGTCCTGAAGGTGCTCTCTAATTTCTGCATCGCCCCAATCGCATGCTGCTTCCTCTCTATCTAACTAGTAAGGGATCCGGACTACATGAGCAGGCGTGCCCCGGGCTGCAAGCGCTGCTGCTGAGCAAGACGATCCGGGGCCCGGTCACAGCCGCAGCGGCGGGCGTACAGAGGGCGGCAGAGAAGCGAAAGGCTCCAGCCACCGGTCCGCATCGACCTTTTCCCTCTTGCATTTTTGCGGCCCGCCACGTTTCTTTTGCGACCCGGCTCGTTTTTGTTTGCAGAATCTGCGCCTGTCGGGAAGAGCCAGAAGCCGACGGCATCTTCCGCGCCTTCGGGCGGCAGTCCGGCGCCGGCCCCTCAGGCGGCGTCGGCCCCATGCCCGCCAGCCCCACAGCCGACGCCATGGCCAGCCCACCGCGCGCCCCCCAACCCGCCACCCCATTCGCTTTGGCCGCCGCCAGGCTACGATGCCTATGAGGCGGCCCCCTCCCCGCCGCCCCATTCGCTTCGGCAGCCGAACACGGCAGCCCACAAGCACGGCGTTGCCGCCGGTACGGCAGCTGGAGCTAGTGACAGCGACATCGATGCATTTGGTCGGCCGCGCTCTTCCGCTGCCCTTCCACTCTCTTGACAACGCTCTAGCTGCATGTTAACTACCCCCCTCTCCCTGCGTGCAGATCCCCTCACCTTCCTCTCCAACGCCAATGCCAGTGGCCATGGAAAGCTTGGGCTCCAGCGTGCGCAGCTGGCCTCGTGTGCCGCCGTGCGCCCCTCGAGCTCGCCCCCTCATGGCTTCGCAGAGTTCCTCGCGCGCCACTGGGGCGAACTGGTCGCCCACCTGGTGCGTGCCGGGCGGCCGCCGGCGCCGCGCCAGGCCCCACCTCCCTCTGCTGCACGACCTCTGGCCCGCCCTGACGCCATACCCAATCCAGGTCGACCCGCGGGTCGTCGAGCTTGCTTGGAGGCTCGCGACGGCCCGTGAGGCGCGTCGCCACCGCCATCGCCGCCGCGGCTTCACCAGCGCCCATTCCGAGCCCCGGATCCCCGCCGCCTGCGCGCCCTGACGCCCGCCCTCCGCAGGCGTTGCTCCAGAGCGTCTACTGCCTCAACCCCCTTACGAGCCCCTACGTGGCTGCCTTTATGCTGGACGGCCGAAAGGCGCGCCGCTGGCCGTGCCGCGCGGCTGTGGCCGTTCCCGATCCGAGCGAGCGGCTGACGACCGGGGCGGCCGCCGGCAGGTCATCTCGCCCCTCCTCTGCTCTGTCGATGCGGCCCTGCGCTTCCACGACCGCTGTCTCATCGCGTGGTGCGGCCCGCCTCGCCCCGCTTCCTGGCCGGCCAGCCCCCGTTCACGCTCTCTAAGTGGTCGTAATCATCAGGTTCGGCCCTAATGGGCCCGTGATCCCATCTTACGATCACTTCGGCCGCACCCGTGGACAGGCCTCCGCTCTCGCATTTCCGCCGATGGGTACGACATCGAAGTCCAGCATGCCCTGATTCCAGTTCGAATCCACGCTCTTTTTCTAGGGTACATTGGGGAGCCGTTTTTCACGGCGCTTTTCTGCGGACCCGAGGAGGGCCGAGCGCCCGTCGGGGTAAACGATCCGATGTGCGCGAGGCGTCGCTCCGCCCCCCCCCCCCCTTCCCCCCTTCCTCCCCCCCCCCCCCCCCCCCCCCCCCCCTCTCCGCCGTCAGACTGCAGCTGCCTGATCGGGAGGGCGTGGCCACAGGCGGTCCCAGGACATGGCCTGCGCTGTGGCGCGCACTGTCACTTTCGTCGTGAATGCAACGGGCGTCTATTCCGTGCGCGATTCGCCTCCCTCGTCCCGAGCTCTCTTCTCCGTCCCCATTTTCGCGGTGCAGGAGACGGTTCCTTTGCCGTCGTATACGCCTGCGGACGCTGCCCGAAAGCGCAAGCACGGCCAAGCGTCGGCAGAGGATGCGCTCGACCGCGATGTCGATGGCGAATTCGAAGGCAGTGCGAGCGGTGGGCATGCACGCGGCACGTCGGCGGCCGGTGGGAATCGGCCGCCGGCGAGGGCTGGGGCCGTCTCGGAAATCCCGCAAGCGCCGCCAGAACCCGCCAGCGACCGATTGCGTGGCAGCTCTTCCGCCGCCGCCGGTGCGCGCCGCCTGCAGCCGCTTGAGTTCAGTCGCGCCCTGCCCTTCTCGTTGCTAATGCTCGACCATAGGCTCAGCGCGCGCGTCGCAAGGGGGTCAGGAGCACGCCTCCACCGGCACCGGCCTCGCAGGCAGCGCTGGTCCCGGGCCCACGCCTACTCGGCACCCCGCGGCCGGTGAGCGCTGCTTGCTAGCTCCGCCCCCCTCGCCCTCCCTTTCACCCCCTTGCCCCCCGCCCTCGTTTGTGTCCTCCTGCTAACCTCCCTTCCTGGCAGGCTCGCCCCGAGCTCGAGCCACTCAAAGCACGGGGCCGGACGCGCCGGCCTCAGCCTTCCAACGGGAGCCAGAGGTCGTCGACGCGGAGCTGCCGTCCGCGCCCGCACCGCCGGCCGCGCAGCCGCGGGCGGCATCGGCGTCGCTGTCGGCCGCGCGGCTGGCGGAGCGGGAGCCGGGGGCGAAGCGGCCGCGCGGCAGCGCCAACGACACCGGCGGCGGCGGCGAAGAGGAAGGGATCGGGCGTCCGGGCCAGCTCTGGCGAGCTCTGGCTTCTTCTTCGGGTTCGACGAGCTCTCGCACGCCCGCGCACGCGGCCGTCGCGATCGCCGACTTCGACCGCGGTTCGCGCCGCCCGCCAACCCGTGGCGCTCCGCTAATCCAAATGCATCTGATTTCTCGCGATCGCATCGCCCTCTCGCAGCGTCCCCAGCAGCCGCCGTCGCCCCTGGAGTCGGATCTGCGCGTGTCGTCGGACAAGGCTCTACTTCTGGCGCCGGTGGGCACGCGTGCCGCATTCCTTCTCCGCCAGCGCTGCTGACGCGCCTTCCTCGCAGCGGCAAAACCCCCGCGACCGTCGCCGGCCGCCGGCAGCCAGCCGGGCGCGGGCGCGGCCGCGGCGCCCACCGCCCTGCACGACGACAACGGGGGAGGCGGGGCGCGGAGCCAGCCGCAGTCTCCGGGCAGCTCCGTCGGGGTCGTCGAGGTCATCGATCTCGATGCAGACGACGACCCCGGCAGCGGTGGCGCGCCCCTCGTCTTGCGAGCAAAGCCGGCCTTGCGCATGCCCGCATTCAATTAATTAACATTACTCATTCCCTCTCGATCATCGCAGGCGATGCAGTCGCCCAACCCTCGCCTTCAGAGGATGCAGGGCCGCCGAGCGGAGCCGGTGCTGGCAGCGGAACCCATGAGTCGGCCGTGGAGCCCTGCGAGGCCGCCGATCCGTCCCCGGCCGGCGCCGCCCCTTCGTCTGCCCCCGCCCAGCCTCTCGCGGTCGCGGCCGCCCCTGCAGCCGCCGCCTCCCATGGCCAGCTGCAGCCTCTCGCGGCCGCCCTCGAGCTCGCAGCTGCCATCGCGCAGCGTCTGGATATCGATCTCGCGATCGCCGCCCCGGTCATCCCTGCCAGCGTCGTCGCCGTCGCCGACGCTGGCTCCGATGCCGACTCCGATGCTGACGCCGCGGCGGCGAGCGCGGCAACGCCGGACTGGCGGGACCCGACGACGGTGCTGGACTGGCCCGAGGCCGTCGCCCTCGACTGGCTACACGAGAAGTGCCTCCTCTCGGACCCCGACGCAAAGCTCGAGTCCGCCCTCCGCACTGCTCTTCTTCCAGCCATGCGCATTCTTAGCTGGCCTCACACGCGTACTCCGGACGTCGTTCGCAGGCTGGAGTGCCTGAGGCAGCTGTCGCTGACGGGCCGGGCGCTGCTGATGCACCCGGCGGCGGCGCTGCGCCGGCCGCTGCTCGCGATCGCGCGCAAGCAGGCGCTGGAGGCCGGCGCGGCCGCCGAGCTCTCCGGCGCCCTCGAGGCCGTCCTCAACGCCCTCGACGGCGAGGTGCGGCGCCGATGCCGATGTCGATCGATCCCGAGCCTCCTCCGCGGCCCGCCTCAGCTGTACATGTGCCGCAGGTGGCGCTGCTGGTGCGGGACGCGACGCAGGGCGGCGAAGGCAGAGGCGGGGCGGCCGCCGCCGAGGTCCAGTGGCTCTACGACATGTCGATTAGTCGCGGCCGGCCGCGCCCGTGATCCCCGACTTGATCTTATTAATATTATGGACGTAATTGCAAGGGGGGACGAAGACCGAAGGGCTTCTCCCAGCTTGCTTCCCGTTCCCTCGCTTCAGCCAAAATTTTTCTACGAGGCCGTTTCCGAGGGCCAGTATGCAACACGGGAAAAACATGAGTGGAAATTGGGTTGCGCCACGTGTTTGTCGCTGCGGCCGTCCATGCAAAAAGCGGTTTTCGAGGGCGAAGACCAGTTTTCTCTCGCCTTGAGGCCCTTGACGCCTGCCGCGCGTTAAATTAAGCCTTCGACTTTCGATCGCGAGCGTCAAAGTCGAGCTCGCGAGAGCTCTCTCGAACTCGCGAAAAGTGGTTTTCGAGGGGAAAACCAACTTCTCTCTCACTCCGGGCTCTTCCTTGCGCGGTTCTGCATGCGCATGGAACCACTTCTCCCTAGCTGTCTCCTCTAGATTTCCGCTTCCTCGCACTGCGCCGCGTACGCCGCACGGTACCCGTGCCGCCTGGACTACTTTCCACTGCATCAAGCTTGCACCGCAGCACCGTGGCACCGCCTACCGAGCACGCGCCGCTGCCCGCATGTGCAGCCGAGTGCAGCCGAGCACGCTGCCCGGCACTCGTGCTTGAGCTTGCACCGCAAAACCGCTTGCGCCGCTGCCTAGCTGTGCCGCTGCCCGCAGCCGAGCACGCGTGACCGAGCCGAGGGGTCGAGCGCTTCGCGCGCGACCCCGAGGGGAGGACTCTGCGCATGTGCGTGCCACTAGGACTCTTTGCACCCCCCCTTGCACCCCCGGCGCTAAAATCCCGGACATTGGACATTGGATCCCGGTTCCCCCCTTGCACCCCCGGCGCTAAAATCGCGGCCGGGCCACTAGGTAATCGAGCTCGATCCCCGCGCGTGATCCCGCACCCCTCCGTACACGTTCCTCCCCGGCCCCTCCCATTTGCACGATATCGATGGCCCGATCGAGAAATTTTGTCCCCGGCCCGCCACGCCCTCCGCCTCCAAAGATCTGTTCCTCCCCCGCCGGGCCGGGCCGCCCCTCAAGCTCCGGATACCCGCCATGCGCATGAGCACAGTTCGCGTGAGGTCAACTATCTGACGTCAGCCGCTGAGCCACGGGGGTGACGCAATGAGCGTTCGCATTATAAAATACGAAAAAGGAGCTCGAGGGGCTTCGGGTCACGAGAAGGGGCCGGCAGCAGCTAGCGCTATGGCTACTTAAAGCGCCGCGCGAAAGCGGCCATGAGCCCCGCTTCAGCGCGCGCGCGCGCAGCGTGCAATGCCGGCTCCTCCTTCACGCCAACGGCGGCAGCAATGGCCGCGAGCTGCACCCCCATCTGCGAGGGGCACGTGCACCCCGGGCCCGCGGTCGATGAAAAGCTTGAACGCGCGCGCAGCCTGCAAGCAGATTTCAAGCAAACGCTTACCTTTCCTTGCAGATCGAAAGATGCAATTTGCATCGACTTCAATCTGTCTTGAATCTGCGAATGCAGTGGTCGATTTTATATTTAATATATACACGTACGCGTGGTACAGTTCTTGCGAATAATAAGAGTGTCTACGTACGCGCGCGACATCTCTTTGAAGTTTTTCGACGTTTTTCGGAAGATTCTCGGAAGTTATGCGGGATGGCAGCTTGGAAGCCACAATCTCGTCAGGTTGGAAGCATGCGAGTGTCTTCTTGGATGTGTCGGCCTCGGCGGAGTCGTCGTACGTGTACTTAAATGTGCCCAGCGAGAAGTCCGTTTTCCGATCCTTGCGCCAATCCTCGATCGCCTTCGTCCACATCGAGGCCTCGTTCTTGTGGCCCCTATAACTCGGAAGCACGAACGCCTTCCGCGTGTACAACTCGCCGGCGGTGCACGACCCCATGCAGTTGCCGAAGCACGCAAAGATGCCTCCAAGGATGGCGAAAGGCACGAAGAAGATCGCCCAGGCGCACCCCACAAAGAACGCAACGGGGTAGTAGAAGCACCGAGTGATGCAGCAGAAATAAAGGAGATTCAGCGGAGGTGCAACCTGCAGGTCCTCATCCGAGATCTCCCGGTGGTACCGTAGAATGAGCTGCAGACAAAAGTACTTATTATTAAATAAAGTACTTATTATTCAGGCATCGCTCCAACGCGAAATCGAACCTTGGAAACTCCAAAAGCGTTTGTAAGACGAGATTTTTCGAACACCGATGTGAACGAAAAGCTGTGTCGTACGATCGCGATCAGTCAGCGCTAGCTAATAGCCATCGCGCAGCTACAGCTATATGCCGATTCCATCCATCGTACCTAAAAAGACCCGTAAGTACATTAAGCATGATCACCACGGTGAAGATCTGGAAGACGGACAAAGCGTACTTCCCTGCTCCAGGCACACGTGAAAGGTTTTGTTTGTTAAAGTTTGCTATTGCAAGCTGGTCCGCAGCATGCGCACGACAACAAATTCTCACCGATGTAAGGGACTCGAGTTGCGAAAGCCTCATAATCCGTTTCTCCAATGACTGCTAGGTAGAGAATCTCTCTGAGCAAGATTACATGTGTGAGCGCCACCTATTCAGAGATCTAGATTAGAACATAAGCTGCATATGCGCGCACGCTGTCTCCAGGAAACTCAGGTCTTTCGGGTCGAGCTCCGAGCCGATTGCGCTGGACCAGCCGACCATCGAAACACAGAAACTTGCTAGCACCAGGGCAATTATGATGGCAATCGAGCCCACATTCTTAAACATCTGGCTCCGAATTTAAATAAGCATAGCCGAGGGAAGCTCCAGATTCGGATTACGAGAGCGCGCCTTGCCGAGCACAATGAGAATGGGCCCCAGGTCTTCCTGGATGGACGCGAATTCGAGGAAGCGAAGACAGGCTGGAGCAAAGACTGGAAATCACCGGTATCGCATCAATTGCGACAGCAGGGGATCAATGGCAAATAGAAGACACAAAGATTTGAGCGAGTGCGTGACAATAATTTTTGAAATTGCTTACGAATCGACAAGATCGCGAGAGCAGTTCCCTTCCGGAGAAGGCAAAGAATTGATAACACAAGAACAGCGTAACCATCGAGTATGTCAAAGAAGAAAGATATCCATAAACCGCGGAGTAAAATTGCAATAAAAAAGGATATTATGTAAAGGAGAAAGTCAAGTAGATTGAACACGTCGCTGAAATACTCGTGCCACTTGAAGTTCATAATCTGAGAAATGGGGATGAATGTATTGGTGTCAGAAGGAGTAGCCATTGGCAGATTGCACGCGCGCATTCGAATTTTGACCTGTTGCATTTCGTAGATAAGCATGGCGACGTCGTGAATAAGCAAGCACCACAGAATCGCATCTGTAGACCGTCCAGCCTCCAGACCGACGATCATAGCTGGTATAAATGTATGAGGTACATATATAATTTCAGCTTCAATTCGAATTCGGAAACAAGAAGTTATATGCATAAAGTCAAGGCATTTTACCAGCTGCGTAGAGTGCAAGAAAAATTAAGTAGCAAACAACCTCCTGCGCAGAGCAATTGTAGCGCATCAGATCGGCTGTGGCTATTATTTATAAAACAGCTTTCTTCCAAGATCAGACCTTTGCGTATTGATTAGAAACCCCGTGACTGTCGACCAGGCGTCGTGGCATAAAAACGGAAAATAGATTTAAATTGCTCCAAAAGGAGCTGTCTGATGGATTCCACAGTTTGTTGATGTAACGACGGACAAAAGGATGCGCCTGCACGCAGCCGCATTATATATTTTTGAGCTCGCAGATTGAAACTGCCGATCGCGATCACGAGCGCAGATTGTTACCATAACTTGCTGCTGATCAAGCTCAACGGCAAGCTCCAGAAAACTGGTACGGTCTTTCAAGCCCACTAAAGATACTTCGTAATCCAATGTCTGCAAGAATGGCAAGATTACAATAGATGAGTGTGCCCCCACTTCAGGATAAAAGTTCACCTGGATGCAGTTGTCGATGGCGCTCCTGCGATGCTTTTTTGCAGCGCGGCCAAGCTTCTTTGAACCGGTGACTGGGGGGTCTAACAGCACGCTCCATTTGGCCTCCAACGCGTCCAACAGTTGGATTGTAAGGTCTTCTGCGTCTTGCTTGCGTTCCAGCAGAATTGAAGCGTGCGTAGAGTCCGTTGCAGCGGCGTCCTGAGAACGGGTTTTGCTCTCGAGGCCGTGCGAAAGCGCGGGCGATAGCACACGCTCTTCAATGAAAATATTGTTGCATTTACCTTGAAAATCTTTACCAAGAGCATCGAGACAAGCGGTTTTCCGTATGCGAAGTAATCCACCACAGCACCAAGATCCACGTCTTGGGTAGTTGCCATCTTGGTCGCTGACTGGCAGACAGGAAAGGAAAATTCAAGGGAGATTTTGATATCATCTTCTTTCAGGATCGCATCAAGATTGCTCCACTGGAAATTCTCAATAGCATGAGCTACTGGAGGCAATTTCAACTTATCCAGTGAGCGGACATAGGCCCCGTTGAGAATAAGCATTCTGTTTGGAGGTCACACGCGGCAAAGCGCGCAGGAGGGATCCGGAGTGGAGACCGGAGGAGTTTGACATGCTTCCCACCGGCCCACCGGCTCTCGTCTTTGACGATATTCTTCACTTGGTTATCATCGCCGCTTGCGTCGTATGTCTCGATCAAAAGCCTGAGAATTCGAGAAACATAGATATTTGTGTGTTACCGTTAACGTTTTAACGTTGCTGCAAGGCATCGATATCGAGGTGGACTATAGCTAGAGAACGTCTAGATACGAATGCAAATGCACCTGAGCGCCATTTTATCCTGAGCCGCTCCAGCCCCCCGCGCTGCCAAATGTAGAGCTGTTTGACCATCCGCATTCTTCTTATCCACATCAGCACCGTGACCCAGCAACACCCTGCAGAACCCGCGGTCCAGGCCGGACCATGATTAGACCCATTACGAGGCTTAAGACCGACATGCATATGCGTATGCGCATGCATGCGCACTCGATGATTGGCGCATGACCCCCCGAGGCTGCGTAGTGAAGCGCGGTCCACTCGCTGTCTCGGCCCCCAGGCAGAGGATCCTTCGCATAAACTTGATCCATCGGGGTATTATCTTGAGATTTGCGTACGCTTGCTTCATCCAGGATAGTTCTGCACGAGCACAGGCGAAAAGGTCAAATTGGTCCATCGCGAATTCAAAACGATCATAAATTAGATCGAAGAGCTATAGCTAGCGTTCATCGAACATTTAATCGGCTCACTTCACAAGATCAAGGTTCCCGTCCTCGGCCGCCTTGTGCAGCTGTCGATGCTTGTCCGTTTCGTCTGCGCCGTCTTGCCGGTCTCCGTCGTCATCATCTCCATCGTCCGGCTCCTCGTCAGAGGCCTCCGGCTCCGCAGAGCGGCCCGGAACCCGCACAGATGTTGACGTCAAGAAGAAGCTCTCGATATTGCCCATGGCCTGGCCCAGATCGATATTGGCCATGCGCATGCTCGCGAGAAAGGGCGAGCGGTCGTCGTCCTGCGCTCGCTGCGAGACTCCTGCAGCAGTGTAGACGACGGCTGCCGGCATTACTGCTGCAGCGTCCGATGAACGCGGCCCGGCGCTCATTCCAAGGGCCGCCGGCGCGCCCAATCCGAGCCTTGGCCGACCGTCATGCGCAGCTGCTGAGCGAATAAGACCTCAAAGTTTCCTGGTCACAATTGCAAGCACCCGCGGCCGGCCCTGAACTTGTGGCCACCGGGCTCGGGCCCGGCCGCGGGGCAGTTGATGCATATGCATCATGCATATGTGCGCACCCTGAAAGCGGGAGCCTTTGCCTTTTTCCATTGCAACGTCAACGGCTGGCTGTCTTCACGCACCGAGGGGCGCGACCGTCGGACGAGCCCAGGCTGGAAGTGACAATGCGCCCGGTGACTTCGGCCCGACGCTGCAGCTGCACCGGTACCCTCGCCGCGACTCGCGCCCCAAGCTGGGATCAACAGCCGCTGCAGCGCTATCAGCTACTGAGTCGTACTGACTAGCCTTTGCAGCAGCTGATCACTGAGTCATGAGGCCCTGGGGCCCAGGCTGGGGGAGGCTGGGGAGCCTGGGGCCCGGCTCAGGGCCGGCTGGGGGCCTGGGGCTGCGGGAGCCTGCGGCGCGGGCCGACTGACTCTCATAGTCTCAGGAGTCAGTACTAGCCTAGTAGTCACGACTCACGAGTGACTCAGTGAGCGGCAGTCTGCCAGCCTGCAGGCTGCAGCTGTGCCAGGCTGAGCCCGAGTCCGGGCCGAGTCTGCCCGACTCCCGGAGTCCCGACTCCCGACTCCCGAGTACTACTACTCCCGACTCCCGACTCCCGAGTCCCGAGTCCCGGGACTCCCGGCCAGGTAGCCGGGCCCGGGGACCCGGGCCCGGCGGGTAGCCTGACTCGGCTGCCTGAGTACTAGCATCGTCGTCACGGCGTATGCGTCCGTAGCGGGGACTAGCCGGGTAGAAGCGGGCCGCACGAATAAAAATGCCTAGGCAAAAGAAGAAGTGTCGGTAGTAATGAATGTCGAAATCATAGGATCGTAAAAACTTTTCATAATTGATCTAACATAATCTAACATAATACATTGACAGTATGTGCAAATTAAACTAATTGTGTAATATTTTGTTTTTTAATTAATATATTAAATATTGCAACCCCGGGCTGCTTCGAATTCGCGGCGCTTCGAGGGCATCGGGAAACGGGCCCCGCGCAGCTGCAGCTGCGGGCCTGCGGCCCAGCGGCCCCGGCCCAGCCTGCGAGCCGGCGTCGGCGCCCGGGCCGCACTGGCATGCGCACATGCGCACATGTAGTAACATGTACAGCAGCGCTACCAAGTAGCGCACTGCCGCACGTGCACTGCGCATGCGGCGTGCGCATGCGCATGCGCGCCGCAGTGCGCACTGCGCAGTGTTTGCAATTGCAATTGGCTGCCAGGCTGCTACTAGGCTATTATCAGTGCTATAGCGCTAGCTGTATATAGGCTATATAATATATATATATATATATAGCTAGCTATATATATAGCTAGAAATTAAGTTTAGAATTAATTATATAACGTACAACGTTTATCTTAGTTATTTTGCTTTTTTGTCTTTATGCCCCCTGGGCAGCCCCCGCAGTGCTGGTGTCTGTAGCTAGAGACTGTGGCCGGTAATTCACCAAAAAAAACATGGAATCCACTGATCGAGATTCATGCCTATTGACATGTCTTGTTGGGGTCTACTTTTTTATTCACGAGGCCGGGGCTTTGTTTCATTGAAAATTCATTCACGTGCAGGTGACCCCGGGGCCCGGGCCGGCGCCGGCCCGGCGCCGGGCCGGCGGCCGTCCCCCGGGGCCCGGCGCCGAGAGCCGGGTCGCGGGCCCGCGGCCCTCGCGGCCGGAGTCGCGGGCCGGAGTCGCCGAGCCCGCGGCCCGCGGGCCGCGGGCGGCGGGCCGGGGTTCGGGGCTTTCGGGCCGGCCGCCGGCCCGGCGCGCGGCGGCCGGCATGCCGCAGTGCGCAGGCCCTGCCAGGCTGGCCCCTGAGGACCGCGGGCTCGGCGCGGGGCCGGGACCGGCGGGGTTCGACAAATAGCTCTAGGCCTCTAGCCTCTAGCTACCCCTAGTAGCTACTAGCTAGCGGCGCGGCGGCGCCTAGCGCAAAAGCGATTCATGAATGCTGATCGTGATCATGACACTTCTTGCTGGGGCCGACTTTTTTATTCGCGGACGGCGGGGCTTTTTTCATTCACGAGGGCCCCAGTCCGCAGGCCCGCCGGCCAGCCTGGCCAGCCTGGCAGGCCGCGGCCGCCGCGCGCGCAGCAAAATTTAAAGAAGTCGCGAGACTCGCGACATTGACAGCCGAGACTATCTTCAACTATCTTGTAGCTTAACTTGTAAGCTGTCGAGTATACTGTACTACGGTATAGCAGTGTATACGTAACTTAGTAAGAGCTAGAGTTGCAGACTTTGCTTGCAGCGGGAATTCGCCTGCACCTGTATCTTGCTCTGAGACTCAGAGTCTCCTCGGCATCAGCCCCCGTCTCCCAGGCCCAGCCTGCTACGTATACAGAGTTTTAGCTCGCTCGCGATCGCTCGAGGCGATCGCTTAGCAGCTGCTAGGCTAGTCTGCCAGCTGCAGGCTCCCAGATCAAGCTACGCATACGTACAGGAATGGCTGACGCTGGAGAGGACAACAAGTTGACGGATCCGGAGCACGATGAAGACGAGAATGCGAGCGATCATGATCATGAGAGCTCGAAGGACTACGGCAACGAAAACGGCAGAGAAAGCAAAGACGGCCAATTGCAAGAGCTTCATGCCCCGTACGCGTCGCAGGGTCCTGTGTACATGTATGACAAAGTGAGCTCCCGCGGCCGTCTAGATCTGTTTGTCCGACCGCTGCGCATATGCATTCGTGCGCGTATACTTCTGTAACTGACGAAGCCGCCTGTCTGGCAGCCCGGCGCTCCGGGGTTCTCACCTCCTCCTGTCCAAATGTACATGCCACCGCCGCCACCGCACGCGTACGGGTTCCAGGGGCACCCACAGATGCAAATGGTTTGTGCCTCGCGCATGCGCATTGCATTATATATATTTGTGCTAGGCGATCTGCAGCTATATATAGCTACGTATACCGATCAAAGCATATGCTTGCCTGGCCGCGTGCACGGAGCCTTTTCCTTCTCGTTCTCACGGTAGCCTGCGTCCGCATGCGCAGTCGCCCGCGGGGCCGTACGCGTACCATGGCCAGCACCCACCGCAGTACATGAATCAGCACCCGCATCCGCATCCGCAGGCACCGCACTTCTATGTGAGCGCTAGCAATAGCCCGACCCTAGGCCTAGGCCTGTCTAGCTTTCGAGCCCGCTCGAATTCGAAGGCTCGAATCCTCATGCCTGTTCGCAATTGCTTCGGCAGCCACCTGCAGGGTACGTGCAGCCCTCGGATGTCAACGTGAACGTGCAGCACGCTCCATGGCCAGCGCAACCGAGCAAGGTTCTTTCCCAGGCCTGGGCTCATCCGGGATCCTGTGTCTCACGCAACTAGTACTGACTATAAAGTATGCGCAGAATGAGTCCGAGCAGGCGCCCGCGGCCGATAACGGCGACGCATGCTGCGCGTGCTGCTGCAACTGGACCACGCGTGCGTGCAATATAAATAACGCCCTTGCGATTGTTTATTCTGAAGACCTATTGCAAGATCTAGATTCTAGATCTGGCTGCAACCACTGCGCATGCGCTCGCGCGCATTCAATGTCTAATCAATTCCGCATTTTCTTCGCAGCCGCTGATATTAAGCTGCTCATCATTCGGGATAACAAGCTGTGTCTCATCCGTTTCGCGGCCTGGGTCTCGATGTTCCTCGACTTCTCGTCCATCGGTGCGCCCCCAACATACATTTTTTCAAGCCGTACATGTCTAATTACAACACTCAAAGATTATGAATAAGATTAGAGCTATACAGCTATGCTTTATAATAAAGAGCGCGAGCACCGGTATATTATAGTGTGTGAGGCGGTTTGCGCATGCGCAGCCGGCGTCTTGACCGTTTTGGACGCGTACGAGCACGCCCTCGGCGTCGGCAGGGCGGTGCTCCTGGCCCCCCTGCTCCCCGCATGCTACGTCATCATCTGGGCTGTTTTCCGCTGTGTCTCCAACAAGGGCAAGTGCGCATGCGTGCGGATCCGGATTCACATCGCAATCGCGATCGCTCAATCTAAATATGAATCCCCTATATTGGCCTAGCCAACTTGGCAAGTATCCGCTAAATTTAAATCCCATTGGTTTTGTAACCTCGACTGTTGATATCGAGGTCTAGATGTCCTTGACCGTCTATCGCTTTATTTAACGACTTCGCCTGATAAGAGCCGGCCGCGCGCGTTCAGGTGTTGCTGCCCCTCGTGCTGCGGGGAGAAATCGTGCTGGTGCAAGTTCCCCCACAAGCTCAGCATCCTCACGCCCTTCTACAAGCTCTACATCGCCTCCAAAGTTCTAAAGAGCAAAATGCTGGACATCCCCACGCGCTACAAGAAGAACATGCACTACAGCGAAATCTTCGTGCGCGCGCGTGTATACGTAGTTTTCTGCGCTCTCGCGTTTCGTTGACTTCGACTTCGAATTCGTGTCTTTTAGAACATTTACATCTTCACGGTGACGTGCTTCGTGATCAAAGTCGTGGGGCTCGTCATGCAAGCCAGCGGCACAGAAACTTGCGAGTTGGACAACGAAACCAACTTGCGCACGTGCACCCCTGCGGAGGGCATCAAACTTCTGACGGCGCTTTCGACCGCCGCGGACGGCCTCTTCATGCTCGTCGGCGCGATCCGGCACATGAGCCAGGAGAGCATCAAGAACAGCCTCGAGCAGCGCATCGCCCCTCAGCAGGCGGAGGTCGACGTTAGCACGAAGTGCTGCCTCGACATCGGCTTCACCATCGCCGAGTGTGCCGGCGCCGCGATCTAGCTGTACATGTTTAGTTGACTCGTATTACAAATTGCTTATGCAATTAACTTAGTAATTATAAGCTTCAGCACGCGCCCAATACAGCTAGCTCAAGAACGTACAGTACTAGTAATAGTATGGTTGCCTGTACGGCTCGACTTTAGTTCGTTTATCAACTGCAGGGTAGCTTTTATCTTTTTCTCCCCTGTTTCATTTGTTGCCATTGTGCGTATCTACATGTACATGTTCTGCACACGCGCATGCTTCATCGAGTCGGATAGGACGCCGACCCGCCCGTTCGAATTCAACAATATGAATCTCACACGACGATCAGGCCCCAGGGCCCAGGCCCAGCGCGGCGTCGAGGGCGGCCTTGGACAGGTACGCCGCGTGGTCGTTCCTACGCCGCGAGCGGGGCCGCGTGAGGGCGGGCGGGCGGGACGGGGGGCGGGCGAGGCGGGGGGACCGGTAGGAGCCGAGGAGGAGGCCGCCCTCGGGCGTGGCGGCCGCCTCGCTCACGTGCGCCACGCCGCCCCGCGCGTCCGTCAGCGCCCGCCGCAGCGTCAGGAGCGGCGCCCCCGCGCCCCGGTCCTCGCTGTACCCCACCTCCAGCACGACGCCGTAGGGGGGGATGAACCGGGCGATGAGGTCCTGGGGAACCGCGTTGCGATGAGCTTGGAAGGGCGGACGGGGCGGAGAAGAAGGGCGTGTGCGTGCGTGTGTGTGTGTGTGTGTGTGTGGGGGGGGGGGGGGGGGGGGAAGGCTCGCCTGGGGTATGAGGGAGGCGACGACTTTGCGGAGGCCGGGGTACTGCCGGGTACGATGTCAGAAGGGATACGGAAGTCGAGAAGCAGAGGGGGGGCACCCCGGCGATGGCGGGGGGCAGGGAGAACTTCAGCCCGTACTGGTTGGCGCAGCCGACGAGGAAGCTCGGGCCGCCGGCGCCGGCGCCGCTCGCGTTGCGGGGCGGCAGCCACGCGAGGTTGTCCTGCCGCCGGGAGGATAAGCTCTCTAAAGGCGGCGCCGCGGGGCGGGGCGGGGCGGGCGCGCCGGCATGCAGGGGACGGAGAGGCGGGCGCCCGGTGTCTCGGGCCCGAGGGGGCGGCCGGTCGCCGCGTCGAGGGCGCGCAGCCGCATCCGCGTCGTCTCCGCCACCTGCGCGGTGCGGTGCGGTGCGGTGCGGTGAGGAGGGCGCGCGGCTAAGTTGAGCTGGGCTAGCTGCGGCCGCGGGCGGGGGACTTGCAGAAGAACCCCCCTCCCCAACTAGGTCCCCGAAGGCTTCCCCCCCCCCCCCCCCCCCCCTCCCCCCCCTGTTCCTGCAGGGCGCACGACGAGGGTGCGGCGGTCCGGGGAGAGGAGGAGGCCGTTGGGGAAGCAGAGGCCCTCCGCCAGCACCGACGCCTCCCTGCGAGCGGGACCCCGCCCGTCAGAAAGAGAGCGAGAAAGAAGCGCGGAAAAGAACTGGGTTAAGGTCGGGGGCGGGCAGCAGGAGGAGGGAAGGAGGGGGGAAGGGAGCCAGCCACGAGGAGAGAGCAGGGTCCCTCCCCCCGGGAAGGAAGGAGGAGAGAGAGGGGATAGGCCTAGGGAGCGCCCCGAAGGGAAGCTTCAGGGAAGCGAAGCGGGAGAGGCCGGCGCGGGCATGTTAGCCGCGGCTCGGCGCTCTCCTCTCCTGGATCTAAAAGATCTCCTCTCCGAGCGGGGGGCGCCGGCGGACCGCTTGGAGATGTCGTAGCGGAGGAGGCGGCCGTCGCAGGCGCTCTCGAGGACGAGGAGGACGACCTCCCGCCGCCGCGACCGCCCCGAGCTGCCCGGGGGCGAGTCGGGAGAGTTAGGAGAGTTGGGAGAGTTGCGAAGGCGCCGGCTCTGCTCTTCTTCTCCTTCTCCGGCGAGGGAGGAGATCAAGAGCCCGGGGGAGGGGGGGGCGGGGGGCAGTGGGCTCCTCTTTCTCTCTCTCTCCTTTCGAGGCGGGGGGGGGGGGGGGGGGGCACCTGTCGGCGAAGTAGACGACGCCGGCCTCCTCGTCCACCGCCGGCTGCCCGGGGGAACGTTCGTCGGCTCAGGCAAACGAGCGAACGAAAGTTTGCGACGCTCCCCGAGCACCGCCCGCCCGCCCGCCCGCCCGCCCGGCACTTAGCCGCTCGTTGCCGCCAAATACATTCTCCAGCCGTCCAGATCTCCCCGGACCGGCCCGGCCCGGCCCGACCCCCCCCGCCCCCGCCCTCGGACCTGGTTGGCGAACACGATGGGACGCCCGCCCGCCTCCGACGCCAGCCACTCGACCCGCCCCTCCGCAGAAACTTGGGAGGGGGGGGGGGTCAGGGGGATGCGGCACCGGTGTGGAGGGGGGGTACAGGGCGCACCGGAGACGAGGCCGAAGTAGGCGTCGCAGAGAATGAGGGTACCCCCCCGCGTCATGTGCAGGCCCAGCGGCCGCCCGCACTCCTGGGGGGGGGGATATCAGACGGGGACGCGGAGGAGGGGGAGGGGTACGGTTCCGACCTCCTCGTGGGAGAGTACCCCGGGCCCGCAGCGGGGGTCGGGCCCTCGCGGGTTGAGCGCCCCCGCGGGTATGAAGTCTTCGAAGTCGATGGGGGTACGCGATTCTGTGGGGTCCCTCCATGGCTCTCGCGTTCGCACCACGCGTCCGTCTGCGCGGGGGGTACCGGTTGGCATGAAGACACGGGAAGAAGATTGAAGCGTCGCGTACCCCACAGGGAAGCGTAGAGGCGCCCCGCGGAGTCGAACGCGAAGCTCTCAGGGCCGTTCAGCTCCCCACTGAACAGAATCGCTGGCGGGCGGGGGTACGCGATCGCGTGAGTCACGCGCGCGGACAAGGCGCGGGGTGCCGCACTGGCGTTGCGGAGGGCGCCGCGGCCCGGCAGGCTCGTCTTCCACCACGCCGGGGCCGGATCGGGCACCCACGCAACGGGAGAAATCTGCGCGCGAGCTCAGAGGGGACGGGGCAAGAAGGGGGGTACGGGGGAGGAGCGCGCCTTGGAGGGCCCGGCGAGAAGGGGGTACAGGACGGCGGCGAGGGCGGCGAGGGCGGCGAGGAAGAGGAGGCAGCCGGTTCGGCGCTGGCGGGAGAAGCGGCCGCCCCGGAGCACTGCCCCGTGCGCGCCTGAGCCAAGAAGAGGGGGGGGGGGGGGGGGGGCGGGGGGGAAGCCGAGGCCGCCCGCACCGAGGCCGTCCCAGGCGCCGTTGGCGGCGGGCTCCGCGTGCCGCTGGGGCCGCCCGACGGGGTTGGCGAGGGGCAGGGCGAAGCCCTCCACGGCGAGCTCCAACCGCTCGCCTGAGCGGGCGCGTCGGCCGGGCGGGCGCGCGCGTGCGCGTGCGGGCGCTGCGCGGCTGTACTTCTGCTCCCGTACGTACCGGGCTTTGGGTAGCGGCTGCGCGTCGGGATCGTTCGGAATAATGCGGGAGGGGGTACAGGCAGAGAGCGCACCCGTTCTCGACGCCGGCGCAGCGGGTGACGGTACCGGTGCCCAGGACCTCCCCGGGGTGCAGCGCCTCCCCGAGACACGCGTACCCCACCATGTCCGCCACGCTGGTTGGGTTTGACATGCGGGTTCAGATACGGAGGAGGAGAAAGAGTTTGGGGCTCGCGGGCATACCTGTGCTCGGGTTCGGCGGTGCAGGACGTCGCCACCGGTTTGCCTGCGCCGAAAGCGGAGCATCGTACCCCCCTTCGACGCAGGCGGCGGAGGGGTACCGCGTCCCGCGCACCGTCGATCGCGACTGTGGCGCGGAGGCCGTCGATCGAGTGGAGCCTGGGGAGCAGCTCGTCCGCCGTGACGACCTGCGGGGGGTACGTGGGCGACCGAGAGAGGGTATAGGGGCACGGGGCGGCGCGCCTCGCAGCCCATTGCGGTCGCGAAGTTCTTTGTTTTCGCCATCCCGAAGTTACCTGCGCCGTGGCTCGGATCGCAAGGGGGGGGGGTGAATAGAGTAGGAGGGGGGTACGGCGCGCCCTCGAAGATCTCGCGGGCCTGGACGTCACGCGCTGTGAAATCGTTCAGCAGCACGAGCCCCGCCACCGCCTTCGCCGCCTGCCGTACCCCGAGTCGAACGCGGTACCCTCCTCGCTCGGATGGGGGTACGTGTACACGCGCACCTCCTCGGGCGGGGTGTTTGCAGGGACGGGTCGACCGATCACGAGGCCGATCTCCAGCTCGTAGTCCAGCGTCCTAGGGGTTACACCCTACTTCAGCTGGGCGGGGGGTACCCGGTACGGGGGGGGGGGGCGCGGACCGGGCGTAGGGGGGCCAGGGGACCTCGGCGTTGGGGGGGATAAAGGAGAGGTGGTTGGCGCAGTAGTAGATCGGCTGGGGGCGCGAGCGTGAGGGTTCCCAGACCAAACGGTTCTAAAGGTAGGGGCGCGCCTTGTTTTTGAAAGCGTGGAGAACGTCGGGGAGGGGTAGGGGCAGGCGGAGGATGCGGGCGAGGCCACCGCAGAGGATCTGTTGAGGCTCTGGGGCGGCGGCGGCGGCGGCGCCGAATCCGAGCGGGCGCGCGGGGACCTGCAGCGCCGAGCTTGGGGAGAGCTTGAGCAGCCCGCGCGTCGCCGCTTTCAGGTGCGGCGTGTAGACTGCGGACGCGTGCGTGCGCGGCGCCGGCGCAGGGCCCGGGGCCGGTCAGGTCGCGCGAGGCGCTTCGAGCCGGACTCGGAAGGCGCACTGCTGAAGTCGCGGAATGACTTCGGCGCGAATGGAAGCAGCGTCGCCGCCGCGTCGCATGCCTCCCTGTTCGATCAATGTGAGCAATTTTGACAACCATGCGCCGGCGCCTCGGACTCACGTGCAGCGCTCCCAGCGCGATCGATCCGCTTGAACGAACTCGAGCAGCCTCTTCGTCGCAGCGCGCACGTCAAACTCGCCGGCGGCGCCGACGGAGAGCTCCAGCCACAGCAGCACGTCAGCCGCGGCGACCCGCAGGCGCTCGATGTCAGCTCTGCTGAATCCTGCAGCAGCAGCTCCTTCTGCTTCGAGCTCCTGCAGCGCGGGGAGCAGCCCGACCCAGCCGTCCCCCGAGCCATCGCTCGACAAGGTCCATACCGCGACCGTGCGCTCTGCGCTGCTCCGCAGGGGCAGCAGGCGGAGACGCATCGCTCGGATCGGGGCCGCTGCTACCGCTGATCGAATTCAGAGTACCCCGGCCCGGCAGTTGCAGTCATCTCGGCGCAGACAACGCGTGGCGATGAGCGGGGCGTTCACCTGGCCTTGGCATGCCCATGCACCGCGCAGGGAGCGCGAAGCGCGGGTTCCGGCGGATGCTGGGCTCGGCGCTGCGCCAGCGCCGATTGTCGCGCACGGCGCCGGCGAAAGCTGCAGCAGAAGCGGCAGCGAACGTAAACAGGACGCGCAGGGGCTCGGCAGGAGAGCCTTGGCGGCGCTCCTGGCGTCGCTGGCCTTGGGCGCAGGCGCGGACAGGGCCAGCGCGGCCGCGGGCTCGAAGTCGGACGTCGACCCGAAGTTCGCGAAAGAGAGAGACGCGTGCCTCAGGAAATGCGTCGCTACATGCGTACGCTCCACGCACCTTAAGCTTGTGTCTGCGCACGTGCCGTGCGTTCTGCGGCTGAGGGACCGCCCCCCGGTTGTGGCCGGGGTCCACGCGCAGATCCGGCCCGGCGACGCCCCCGGCGACTACCCGCTGAGTGCGCCTGCGGCTGGCCCCCACCACGCCCACGGTCGCGCGCCCCGCGCCTTAACTTGCCGGCCGCAGATATCAGGAAGAGTCCTATCGCGCTGAAGGAGGGATTCCGAAGCCGCAAGGTCCGCTTAAGCCCCGCCCCGCCCCGCCCCGCGCCCCATGAGCGCCGCGCGCGCCCCCCCTAACTTAACGCACTCGCAGTACTGCCTGGAGCGCTGCGGGGAGGCGTGCCAGGGCCCCCCCTTCCCCAAGCAGTAGAAGCGCCCGCGGCTGCGGTCAGGTCGCAGCCGGCCGCCGCACCGTGGCACCCGCACCGGCCCGTGGCCGTTACTCCTCCGCCTCCGCCTCCGCCTCCGCCTCCGCTTCCGTCCTAGGCTTTCCCATCGCACTGGGCTTCGCAGTCTTTCCCGACTTGGCGAGCGGTGCCCACCGTGGCACGGCCCAGCCGCAACCCCCTCCCCCCCAAGCTCGCACCCATTCGGCCACGTCTCAAGCTCGAGACAAGAGCCTTCACTCATCGATATTGAAAAAAGAAGATCGATCAGAACGTCAACACTCGCAAAGAGCACAAATAACTCATGAGCAGCGATCAAGCTCGAATTTGAGGAGGTTCTGTGCATAACTATAATAGCTGATACCGTACACTAAGTTATAGAAATACACGTATATTGCTTAGAGATACCGATATCGCTTCAATCGCACGTCCATATACCTGGATCTAGATGTATCATCTGCACCGCGGGGGCTTTACATGTACAGCTAGAAATTGAGCTAACGCCAAACCTGACGCACTAAACTCTGAAAATCCTGACGCACTACTTGACTTGATGTGATGGCTGCACGTAAGGGTTGACTGGAGAGAAAGAGTACCGAGATAGCTAAACGATGGTCCAGCGGCGCCGGCCGGCGCCGCGGGTCAGGCCCCGAAGGCCATAGATGGTCTGGGGAGAATGCCCGTCGGGACGGCGCTGAACGCGGCAGCGAGACCGGAGAAGGGACAGGAGCGGGCCGGCTGGGCAAAGGTCTGGGCGCAAGGGGGGTACGCCGCCGGCTCGGCGGCGCGGGGCGCGGAGGGCGGCTCGGTGGGCCAGGGCTCGCGGGGGGGGCTGACGGATCGGTCCCGCAGAGAGGCGGCCGCCATGGCGCACTGCAGCCGGTCCACCTCGAGCTCTGTGTCCACGAACGACGAGAACGACTGCGGCGAACGAGGGGGTACGTTATCGTCGAACGGGGGGGGGGCGAATTCGGAGGGGGTACGGCGCACGTCGACGGCGGCCTCGTCGGAGAGGGCCGCCCCGGCGCTGCAGGGGCGCGAGCCGCCTTCGGGGGGGGACAGGGAGCGGGGTACAGCGCTGGCGGGCCCCTGGGAGGGGGGGGAGAGCCGCATGCGGGGTAGGACGCTCCCTTGCGCCGCGGCGACGGCGGCTGCGGCGGGGCGGGCGGGGCGCCGGTCAGGCCCGCGCGGAGGCGTGCACGCGTACCCCCTGCCGGGAAAAAGAGCGCGTACTCTTCTCCTCGGAGATGGCGGCCGCGCGTTCCAGCATCACCTTCTGCAGCTTCATCCAGCTGGGGTACAGGGAATCAGCGGCGGCGATACGAGAAAGGGGAGGGGGGCACGGGTACGGGCGCACTGCAGGTTCGCGGCGTGGGATATGACGTACTTGAGGGCCCGCGCGATGAGGAAGGCGGGGAGGTGCCTCTCCAGGTAGCGCTGGGGGGTACGAGCGCTCAGCTGGATCCGCCCGCTGGCGGGAGGACCCGGTACCCCCCGCGCACCCGCTCCCAGGCCCAAAAGATGATCACGCGAGAGCCGCTCTGCGGGTTGCCGGGCACGAGGGGGGTACAGACCGCTGCCTTGCAGTCCACGTTCAAGGGGTGCCTGTAGAAGGAGGACAGGGGTATGAAGGGCGAGGGAGGGGGTACGTGGCGCGGTGCGCGGGGGCGCACTCGGGGATGCCGGGGAGGGAGGAGGCGTCGTCGCAGCGGGGGGGTAGGGCGGTGACGTCGGAGCGGAAGTGTACCCAGGCGTCGGCGAGGTCGGGGCGGGAGCAGCTGAAGGGCGGGGGGAGGGCGGTGTTGCCGCGGAGGACGGTGGAGGCGGCGTTGGCGATGCGGAAGAGGTCCGAGAGGCCTTTCTCCTCGACCGAGTAGGCCACGTCGCAGTGCGCCGCGCCCCCGAGGCGCAACCCGTCCAGCGGGATCTGCGTCTTCGTCCCGCGGAACTGCGCGCGCAGGTCGCTTAGAAGCGGGGAAGAAGGGAGGGGGGCACGTGCGCGCCATGAGCTCCCACTGGAAGCGGAGCTCGTCGACGGTCATGAAGGAGCAGGCCTCGCGGGGCGGCACGTGCGGCACCGCAAAGGCGGTCACGATCACCTGCGCGCGGGGACGCCCGCCCGCCCGTCAGCCGGAGCGCGGCCGGCGGCGCCGGCGCCCTTCCGCCCGGCCCGGCGCACCTCTCTGGAGAGCCCGCGGAACTCGATGCAACGAATCTCAGATAAGATTCCGTTTTCGGGCTTGACCTGTGCGCAAAGCGGGGGATGTCAGAGACGGCGGAGCGCGGCGGGCCCGGCACGTGCGCTCGCCTCGCGCAGGCTCGCGGGAGCCTGGTCGCGGATCGAAAGCGCGAGGGTGACGAGGTCCTCGATGCCGCGGGAGCTCGCGCATCGGTCCCAGTCCAGCCGCCGCCTCAAGCTCATCCTGCGCCGCGACGCCGAAATGGGCGTCAGGCCGGTCCCGTCCGTGGAGCGACGCCAGTGGCCCGGCGGCGACCCACACGCGGCGACGCCCGAAGAAGATCAGGGAGGCGCTTAATGGCGCACCGGTCGCTCATCATCTCGCAGGGCGCCTCCGCCTCGCCACCGGTAGTCGGAGCCCGAAAGATAACGCTCCTGAGCGAGGCGGCGTGAGCAGGCCCCGTGGCGGTGAACTGCCGATGAAACGAGGCGAGAAACGGCCGTAGGAGAGCGCGCACGATGCGATCAGCGTCTGCGTTGCGCATCCGCAGTTTGCTGTCTGTCAGCGCAACCGCATCGCCTCGCCCGACGGGCAGCCAGCGCCGTGAAAGAACGACAAGAATGCTGAGCCGCCGATATCGATTGGCGCCGCGAGCTCGAGGATGGAGGCAGCGGTAAGTGGCCGGATAGGGCGCCGGAGGATGTGGATGTCGCCGGTTTGATCGGCAAGAGCGAAGAGCTATGATGCACCCCGGTCGCTCCTAGGCAGCAGCGCTGACTACAGGCGCCAGCTGGCCGGATGCAGCGTGGACCGCATGTTGAACGAGCACCGTACCCCTCCGCAAAGGCGCTTGTTCGGGCGCGTTCGGCGGCCTTCCGGCCGCAGCTTTGGTGTGCGCGCATTGCTAGATAGCTTCTTAAAAGCATTTGCCGCACACTTTAGACCGCATGTGGGGCGGAGCGGCGAACTGGTGTGACCGGTCTTCCGCCATGATCTAAACACCCGCCCCGTTGCGCAGCGGAGTATACGAGTTCTCCTGGATAAGATCAGCGCGTCTGCCGCCTGGATAAGATAAAGTGCGTCCGCATGCGTATGGGCCCCCGGCTGAAGTGGCGCACGGGCTCGCCTCGGCCGCTTCTGACCTCGACCATCCGCCGCAGCTGCAGATGAACACCACCAGCGCGGCCTGTCGCACGCGGAATGTCCGCTGCGCAAATCGATTACGACCGATCATCCAGCAACTCTGTGATGACGACGCGCCGCCGCCAAGGCCTGCTGAGCATGTGACTCCCATCTCGTTCTCTGCGAGCTCGAGCCCGCACATCCTGCCCAGCGTCGCCAGCGCGCTCCACGCCTCCAGCCGCACGGCGAGCCTGCAGCTGGCGCCGCGCATCTCCGGAGCGCCGTCGGCAAAGGAATTCAGGAGGCACGCGCACGCGGCCATAGCGGGGCTGCATTTCGTGCCTCCCGCGGCGGCCGAAGATTTGAAGGCGTCAAAGCAGCCGCAGCCGCAGCCCCCGGCGGAATTCGTCGCGCATGCGTACGAGGCCTGGGGCACCGCCACGGCGACCGCAGCTGCAGCCGTAGTGCAGCCGGCATTCTATGGAGCCAGCGAAAGCGGCAGCGCCTTCGCGGCTGCGGCGCCTGCCGCGGGAGAGTTCGAGGTCCGCCGATCCTTCTCCTCCCCCGCGCTGGCACGCCGCTCCGTGCAATCACACGGCCGCACAGGATGCGCTTCTCAAATGTCTCAACCTTGGGCGGCTTCTAGAGTGTACCAGCGCCCAGCAGCCTGCGGGGGAGGTTCGCCTCGCACCCTCGTGCTCGCGATCGCGCGCCTCCCGCCGCCCGCAGGAGGCTGGCCGCTGACCCGCGTCCCCCTCCCCGCGGCAGGCGCTAGCGATGCGCCCCTCGGCCTGGTCGCACCCCGAGGCGTGCCCGGAGCGGGAGCTGGAGCCCGGGCCCGACGCGACGCCCTCGCTCTGCCCCGTCTCCCCCTCCTCCTCCGACGCCGAGATCTCCTCCTCCGACGCCGAGATCGACCTCGACATCCACTTGGAGGCGGCGCTCAGCCCCGAGGGTCTTCTGGCCGACGCGGAGGCGGAGGCGGTACCCTCGCTCTGCTCCGCCTCGCCCTCCTCCCCCGACGTCGAGATCGACTGGGAGGGCCTTCTGGCCGACGACGGGAGCATGGGGGCGATCTTACGCGAGCTGGGACCCTTCTTGCCGGCCCACGACCTCGAGGCCTTCCAGGTGGCTCCGAGCGCGCCGCCGACGTCGCTAGGCGACCTCGCGTGTCTCCAGCTCGGGGCCTCCGAGGCGACTCAGCCGCAGCCGCAGCCCCCGAGCGCGACGCCGGCGCCGGCGCCGGCGCTCCTGGGCCCCCTGCGTCCCGACCTCGCTCGCCTCCAGCTCGACTCGGCGCCGGCCGCGGCCGCCCGCGCGGGGCCGGCGGCGCGGCACGAGTCCGACTCGGAATCGCTCGGGAGCGCCTCGGAGGCGGAGGGGCGGCACGTCTTCCTCGTGGCGGCCAGCGGGGCGACCAAGCGGCGGCGCGGGGCGCCGGCGCCGGCCAAGGGCGGCGGCGCCAAGGGCAAGGCCCGGAAGAGCGCCCGGACGGTCCTCTCGGCGCCGCAGGAGGTGCGGCAGCTCTCGCTGGAGGACCTCAAGCCCTTCCTCCACCTCCAGCAGACCCAGGCCGCCCACGCCCTCGGCGTTTGCGAGACGGTAGCTCTTCCCTCTCTCCTCGCCTTTCTCTCGCTCTCTCCTTGCGCGTCCGACGCGGCGCGGCCCGGCCCGGTGCAGCTGCTCAAGAAGCAGGTGCGGAATCTGGGCGTGCAACGCTGGCCCGGCCGCCGCGTCGGGGCCCTGGCAAAGCTCCTCTCAGAAACGCGGGTGCGCGCCCGCACGCGCGCGCGCCCGCCCTCGCCGCGCCCCGCCGCGCCCCGCGCGCCCCTCTTAGCGGGCTATAAATCGATCTCGATCGCGGGCGCAGGAGATCCTGGAGGCGGACCTGAGCTTCCCGCGCCTGGAGCACGACAAGATCCGTGACGTCATCGCCGAGGCCGAGGTGAGTACTAGTGAGGGCGAGGGCCGCCCGGCGCGCCTCCTCCGCTTCATAGGATCGGGGGCCGGGGCCGAGCGGGGCCGAGGGCCGACGGGCCGGGGCGGGCGCAGCGGATGCGGGCGGACCCGCGCCTCTTCTACCTGGAAGGTCGCCGATCGCGAGATGCGGCCGAGCGCCGCGAGTCCGACGAGGTCGCCAAGCAGCTCCAGAAGCGTGCGCGCGCCCCGCTCCGATCCCACCCCGAGGCCGTCGCCCTCCAAACTTCAGCTTCGGGCGCTCACTCACTCGGGGGCGGGCGGGGGCAGAGCTGGAGAGCCTGCAGGGCAGCGCCCGGCGCATCCGCGAGGCCGCCCGCAAGCTCGGCTTCGTCCCCTCCGGCGCCGCCTGAGCCGCCCCCCGGCGGCCAGGCGGCGGGGCCCTCGCGCTTGTACCACCATCCTGTACCGTATTCTCGCCCTCGGGCTCACTCCCAGCGCTGCGAGGTGCGCCCCGGCCCCGCAGCGACGGGCGCCGGCGCGCCCACGCCTACTAGGCTAGGCGCCCGCAGCCACACACAATACTCTTTTCTTCATCTATGTAATTATAGCTATAGGTAGTCGCGGTGCTAGTCGCAGTTTGCTTTCCTTCGATCAAGCCAGTTTTATCGGTCGCCTTACAGCCGCGTTTCGATCCGGATCCTGACTCGGTGAGCCGGCCTCAAATTGGCGGGGTCCGCGGGCTATATATATATAGACGCTGCAGCTGGGGAAAGGATCCGGACTGGGCTAGCGCCAGCGCTATAGCTAGCGCTGCCTGCGGGGGAAAATTTAAATCGGGCCCAGTGCATCACGTTCAGGCCCGGCCCGGCGGGGCCCGGGATAAGTTCGAATTCAGGAAGCTCGCGCGCGCGCGCCCCCGGGCGCCGGGCCCGGCCCTCGAGCTCCCCAAGCCTGAAACTTAATTATAAGGGCCTTGATCCAGGGCCAGGCCTAGGCCTCGCGCGCGTCCTGCTCCCCTTCCTCCGGTCCGCCCCACTGGCGAATATATCGGTGTTGTGCAGTTCATGATCAATTACGACTTTTACAACTGCTTCGGCACCAAGTATTGTGGTCTGGATCGAATACGTAAAGGATCTACTTGAATATCTAGGCCTAGTGCTAGCGCTGCTGCCATGCAATCTAGTTTATACCTAGATACATACCATATATAATGACATAACGCGAATAGCGGAAAGCACAACACTAGTGCATTCAAACGAATCATCGAATCATCGATAAAAAAGCATTAAAAAGAAAGAAGGTTTCTATTGTACAGGCATTGGTTCTACGAAATTAAAGAAGACAGCTAAGCAGAGATTATAGATACGCTCTCTGGCGCACGAAAGCAAGCTAGAGCGGAGCGTCGGCCGAGCGCTCGGTCTCGGGCTCACATCTGGCCGCCGCGGAAGGCGAAGTAGGCGATGGGGACGGACATCCCCATGCAGATGAGCTGGAGCGGGAGGCCGAACTTGGTGTAGTCGAGGAAGCGGTAGCCGCCGGGCTTCTGCACCATCAGGTTCGTCTGGTAGCCGATCGGCGTCGAGAAGTCGGCGGAGCCGGCCATCATGAGGATGTAGATGAGGACCTTGATAGCCATCTTCCCCTTCTGCAATTTATCATAGCAAGAAACGTAAGAACAAGACGAAGAAGTATAGAAGCTTAAGCTTAAGCTTAAATTAAGCACCAGGATGTTGTAGACGATGGGGAAGACGAGGGCGACGCAGGCGGCGTTGGAGATGACGGCGTTGAGCAGCACGCAGGCGATGTAGACGCCGAATAGGAGGCCCAGCTCCGAGCCCTGAGGAGATTATAAGATACAAACAACAAGACGCTTGACAGATTTCGCTTATTGTAATCACCTTGAAGATGTCGACGATGGAGTCGGCGAAGACCTTGGCGAGGCCGGAGCGCTCGAGGGCCGTGCCGATGCCGAAGGCGCAGGCGATGGTGAGGAGGACGTCGGCGCCGACGTAGCCGTACGCGCGCTTGGCCTTGACGACGCGGAACGCCATCATGAGGAAGGCTGCGGGCGAGATCCTGTCAGATCCAGACGGCTTAGCACGGCTTGGCTCCTCGCACCGGAGAGGAGGACGGTGTGGGTGAGGGAGAGCTTGTTGGGGTTCGCCTTGGCGTTCCAGGGGGAGTACCAGAGGGCCGGCACGTCGTCCGCGATCGACGGGAGCACGATCATGGCGATGGTCAGGAGCGTCGCCACCACCATCTTCACCACCGACGGCTGCGCCCGCTGCGGTTAGAAGACGGCCGGCCGGCTCGGCGCGCGCGCGGGGAGCTAGCTAGCGCTCGCACCCGGTTGACGAAGCGCTCGGAGTCCTCGACCTCAGCCACGCTGGCGAAGTCGGGCAGGTGCTTCTGGGCTTTGATGAGGGCCGGCGGGCACGCGACGAGGAGCGTGTCGCCGGCCACGAGCGGCGTCTCCGAGACGGGCGTGGTGAGGGTCACGCCGGGGCGCTGGATGGCGAGCAGGGCGGCGCGGAGGCTGCTGCGCATGCGGAGCTGGCGGGCGGTGCGGCCGACGTAGGGCGAGTTGACGGCCACGCAGAAGTCGCCGAGGACGAGGCCGTCGCCGCTGTCCTTGCGATCGCGCTCCTCCTCCTCGAGCTTGATGAGCTGGTTCCCGAGGACGCTGAGGCCCTCGACCTTGAGCACCTCCTTGATCGCGTACTGCGGGCCCGAGTACTGGATCACGTCGTGGTGGCACACGGTCGCCCCGCTGACGTCGAAGGCGCGCGCGCTGTAGTTGGCGCCCCCGCGGCCGATCCAGAGGATCTCCGTCGCCGCCACGTCCTCGAATCCGGCCGCCTTGAACGTCTGCCCCACCATCTTGGACTTGCTCGTCACCTGCAGAACGACCCGCGCACGTCAATAAAGCGCGAACTGAACTGAACTGAACGAAGCTGCCGCCCCGCACCTGCATGGAGACCTGGTACTTGCGGGCGGACCGCTCCGCCTCCTCGTCGGCGATCGACTTGCGGTTCGGGAGCAGCACGGGCCCCAGGAACACGAGGTAGAGGAGCCCGACCTGCGCCGAATTTAGAATTAGATTCAGATCTAGATGTAGAATCGAAAGTGCAGGAGTGCGGACGATGGCGACGGGACCGCCGATGACGCCGATCTCGAAGAGGTTGCTCATCTCGAGGGTCGGCTCGCGGGCCTTGGCGAGCGAGAAGGCGACCAGGTTCACCGAGGTCCCGATGTAGGAGCAGGTCCCGCCCAGGATCGTCGCGAACGACATCGGCTGCGGCGAAGGGCGCGTGAGGGTTCCGGATTCGAGGCCCTCCAGGGCGGGCCGAGCCGAGCCAAAGCGCACCATCTGGAGGTACGAGGGGGCGATTCCCGTTCGCTTCGCGTAGGAGGCGATGATCGGGATCCTGCGCGAGGGCGCGGCCCGTCAGCCGCCGCCGGAGACCCGAGAATCGAGACCGAGCTCACATCATGGCGACTGGTGGGGCGAAGGAGAATCGGGCGACGCGACGGGCACCGGTCAGCCGCGGCCGGCGCTGGAATTCTCAAGGACGGGGGCGCCAGCCGCCCGCACCGATGGGCGTGTTGTTGAGGAAGGTAGAGAGGAAGATGCAGGAGGCGGAGATGCGGAAGATGGCGTTCGACTTCGACTTGGGCGTCCCCAGCACGCTGCGCACGGGCGGGCGGGCGGGAGAGCCGCGGTCAGGGCGAGGCGGGCGGGGCGGGCGGAAGAGCGGCGGCAAAGTAAGGAAGGGGGGCGCACCGGCGGAGGGCGTAGTCGAGGGCTCCGGTCTCCTCAATGCCGGCCGCGATGATGTACAGAACTCCGACCTGCGCGGCAGGGTTCAGACTCGATTCGAATTCGATCCGCGGATCAAATCTCGCGGGCGGGCGGGCGGGCGAGCCTGGAAGACGCCAGCGTTGGAGAAGCCGGCGAGGGCGTCGGCCTGGGAGACGACGTCGAACATGAGGCAGGCGGTGAGGGCGCCGAGGAACGCCAGGCCCGCCGAGAAGTCCTTGATGAGCGCGAACATCAGGAAGTACCTGGCGGAGGCGGAGAATTCGAAGGTCAGGCCCGCGCAGGCCCGGCCAGAGCGTAAAGAGTACGCACAGGATGACGAGCATGATGTGGCCCTTGAAGCCGAGCTTGTCCTTCCAGATCGTGTTCGCGAGCGTGCCGAAGAAGATAGCTGCGCGGCTGTTCGTGAGCGATCGCGACGCGGGCGGGCGCGGGCGCTCCGATCCGCGGGTTTAAGATCGTCGCACCGTAGAAGATCGTGGCGGCGATGGTGAACTTGTGGCGCTTGGCGAGGCCGAGGAGGCCGCGGGGCGTGGCGAGCTGCTTGGCGGACGCCCACCGGTCCTCCAGCTTCAGCGGCGCCGCAATGTTCGTGGACATGGACTGAGAGGAGGGGCAGAGGACGTCAGCGATGAAATTCGATGGTCGGGATCGAGGCGGGCGGCCGGGCCGACCTGGAGGGCGCCCTTTAGGGACTTCTTGTGCGGGACGAGCGAGTCGCGGCGCGACGATGCGGACGAGCTGGCCGCCTCCGCCGGCGTCGGGATCGGCCGCCGCTCGATGTAGGGAAGGCTGCCGGCCGGCAGCTCGCACTCGTCGTCGAAAACCTCCGGCCGCGCCGGCTTCTCCTCCGGCACCGCCCAGCGCCAGTCCCGCCCCGAGGGAGGCGCTGCGTACGTCCCCGGCAGTCCGGGAACGTTGTCCACGGCCGAGACATGGGTGCTGCGCGCACTGCGGTAAGGTCGGGAAACTCCGCGGGTGCGGGGCGGGCGCGGGCGCACGATCCGTCGCCGGCCTTCTTGATGTCCTTTCCGGGCCCGTGATGCCCAAACGCCGAAGCTCCGCCCGCGGATCGGCCAGCTCCGGGTCGGCATCAAGTTCCCGCGAGGTGGGCAGCTGCGCGTCGTCCTCCGCAGCTGCCGAAACAAGTGCCGCGGGCTGTAGCCTTGGCCGCGAAGAAGAAGAAGACGAGGACGATGCCTCCGGCATGAATTGCTGTGCCGCAGACATCTCGACTGCTGGCATGTGCGCCGCGCAGAACTGGCCGGGCTGGAAGGCACGGGCTGGGTGGGCGCGCGCTAGCGCTGGCTTCTGCGTTAGGAAGTGATCAAACTGATCGGACGCGAGTGATCTAGATCTGCGTGCCTGATCAAACTGCTCAAACCGAGCCCAGCCTCCTTCTCGCCAAAACGATTGCTTCTTGCAGTTTCCGCAGCAGTTGTAGCGCACGGGTACAGCACCACCTCGTAATTGCAGGAAGGGTCACATCCGTACCGGGGCGCCAAGCGCTAGCACCTGCGGCAGGCGCCACGGCGGCCTGAAAACTCTCAGTTCATCCTCCGTCCGCTCCGTTGTGCCCGCGTTCGTTGAGCCGAAGTGAGCGCCCCTTGGGGGTACGGGTGCACGTCCTAGTCTGCTGCGTCCACGGCGTATATGCGCACGGGTGGGGTCGTGACCGGGACGCTGCCTTGTACCAGCCTGCAGCTACAGCTGGCAGTGCCTGGCACGCCGATGCATCTGCCTCGATATCAGGAAGCGTGGCGAGCTCGGTGCATCGGTTGCAGCTGCGTGGCGAGCTCGAGGCGGCGCGAGCGCTCAGACCAGCAGCGGCTGCGACGCTCGGGCGACCGGCGGAGCTCGCGCCCTTGAGGCAGCCCGATGAGCGCGCGGCGCGGAGGCCGTCCCATGCGCGGGCTCTCCCATCAGGCAGCGAAGCGCCGTCGGCGCAGCGGGCCGCGGGTTCGAATTCCGTCGCGCCGGCGGCGGGGCGGCCGCACGCGCGGCGGCTGTCTTCGCAGTCGAACAACTTCGCCGGCGCGGAGCCGCTGGAGCCGCCGTCGGAGCCGCCGTCGGAGCCGCCGCCGGGCAGCGACGAGAGCGACCTGGTGCAGGGCAGCCTCGTGTGGAACTCGGCGTACGATTTGATCTGCGGGAGTACGGCGGGCAGGAGTGCCGGCGGCTGGAGCGGGACGTGGCGCTGGTGCGGGCGGCGGTCGCCGAGTGGCGGCTGGAGGAGCGGAGCGAGGCGCTCGAGGAGGCCCTCGAGGAGGCCGAAGCCCTCCGCCTGGCGCGCCCGCCCCCCGCCCCCGGACCCCGCCCCCCCGGGGCGACGCTGAGGCGGCGCAGGAGCTGGCGGAGATGGACCCCGCGGCGCCGGCCCGCGAGGACGGCCTCACGCGGGACCAGATGCTCGCGAACCTCCAGGCCTTCACCGCGGTGTCGTACCCCCCGCCCCCGCCCCGCGCCCCCCGGGCGAGGCCCGTACCCCCGCAGAAGGCCACGGACGAGCTGTGCACCCTCATGCGGGACTACCTCACGGTCGACGCCGTCTGCGCGGACCTCGCCACGTATACCCAGGTGGGCGCGCCGGGTACTGCATCTCGCTCCGCCGCGACTGACGTACCCCCCTCGCCGCAGCTGATGCCCGACCCCGAGTGAGCCGCTCGAGCGCTGCCCTTCCGCCCCACCGCCGCCATTTTGAGTTGTACCCCCCGCCCAGATCGCCCACCTGGCTTTCGATCCCCGAGGTGAGGGGCCCGCCCCGCGCCCTCGAAGCGGGGCGAGCGTGTACCCCCAGGTCCTGCTGTCATTCATCTCGAGCACGGCCCGGGTACGGGCCTTCCTGGGCCGCCTCCGCCCCCTCGAGCCCCACGAGGTCGCCGAGCTCGGCAGGCGCGGCCCCGTACCCCTCTCCGCCGCCTTCCTCCAAGTCTTGAACCCCCGCTCCGCAGGCACGTGCGAGGGGGCGGGGCTGGCCCGGACCGGAGGGCGAACCGGTACCCCTCTCCAGCGCCGAGGCCGACGCGGAAATCGGGTACCGCGTCTCGCAGCTGTTCTCCCACTGGTGCGGTACCCCTCCGCTCCCCGTCGCTGTACCCGACCGCCCTCTCTGGCCAGCGTGCGGAAGCACCAGTCGGGGTACGCGCAGTCGTACTGCTCGTCCCACTTCGACCATGAGGCATCCCCCCCCGCCCGACGTCCCCCTCGCATCTCTGACTCGCGCTCCCCCCAGGAGGCGAACGCGGTCTCGAACATGATGTCACTCGTGGCGGACACGGGCGACTCGCGCATCGAACGGCGCATCGGCCCATCCCCCTCCCCCTCCCCCATCCCCCATCCCCATCCGCTCCCCCGCCCCGGCCCGCCTCCCATCCCTCCCCTATCCGCCCCCGGCCCGAGCCCCATCCCTTCGGGAGCACGTGGTGGGGTACGGGCGCTTCCTCTCGGTCGGGAGCAGGAGATCCGGAGCGGGGCGGGCTGGTGCCTGCCAACCCCGCTCCGCCAAATTTCGAGCCTCGGAGGCTCAGAGATTGCAGTTGAATGTCTTAATTGGCACACGCTGTTGTACATTCAAAGGGACTCTACACTTGTACAGCCGGACTACGTAAGCTATCAGATATTGATAATCTTGGCACACAAAACCGCATAATTTTAAGAGACTGCAATGTACAAAGAGCTTCATAATTACTGCACAAAAAGATGTTGACAGCGATCTCCACTCCACCGAAATTAAAGGACTCATGGTGAGATCGAAAACGAAAAGTACAATGAGACTAGTGTACAGCTCGATTGACGACGATCGATTTTGAATCGTCCGTTTACCTGCGCGCGCGCGCCCCGGTCAGCTCTCGGTCTTCCTTCCCCCCCCTCCCCCTCCCCCCCGGGGCGGGGTACGGCAAAAACGAAGGAGCGCACATCCAGCTCTTGGCGCCCGGGAAGGTGACGTTGCGGGACTCGACGGCCTGGTTCAGGCTCGCCTGCGCCGCCGCGAGGCGCGCCAGGGGTACGCGGTACGGCGAGCACGAGACGTAGTCGAGGCCTGCGGGCGAACGACGAAGCTCAGACGCGGGGGGAGGGGGGGTAGGAGATTTTCAGGGCGGACCGATGGACTGGCAGAAGAGGACGGAGCTGGGCTCGCCGCCGTGCTCGCCGCAGATGCCGATCTTGAGGCCGGGGCGCGTGCGGCGGCCCTTCTCGACGGCGATGCGCATCAGCTCGCCACGCCCTCCTGGTCCAGCTTCTGGAAGGGGTCCGCGCTAAGGCTGCCCGGGGATTGCATCAGATCAGATCACGCGGGTCGCTCAGGTGTCATATATATGAGCGGGGCGCACATGGACATGAGCTCGCTGGGGCTCTCGGGTCGGGTACCCCTCGAGGTAGGGCGTCAAGAACTTGGCCGCGTCGTCCGCGAGATCCGAACGTCGTCTGCGTCAGGTCGTTCGTCCGAAGCTGCGCAGGGGCGGGCGGGCGGGCGTGAGAGGGGCCGGGGAGGAAGAGGGGGTACAGGGTACCTGAAGAACTCGGCGTGCTTGGCCATCATCTCGGCGGTGAGAGCCGCGCGCGGCTGCTCGATCATGGTCCCACCTGGCGCGCGCGAACGCCGAGGTAAGAGCGCGGAGGGAGGAGGAGAGAAGAAGGGGGTACGGGTTCACCTTGTACTTGACGGTCTTGCCGGTCTCCTCGAAGACGCGGGTGGCGGTGCGGCGGATGAGGCTCGCCTGGTGCTCAAGCTCCGGTGCGTCGTCACCAGCGGCACCTGGCGGACGGCCTTAGAGAGGAGGGGGGCAGAGAGGAGGAGGGAAGGGGGGTACCTTGATCTCGACGGCGACCTTGATGCCCTTGGCCTCGCACTCGATGGCGGCCTCGAGGATCGCAGACACTTGCATCTCACTGCGCACGAAGTTAAGATCAGAGAAGAAGAAGATGATAAGGAAGATAAGAAGAGAGGCGCACGTGAGCTCGGGGATGGTGATTCCGAGGCGGCAGCCGCGGTGCCCCAGCATCGGGTTCGCCTCGAGCAGGCCCTCGCGGGTCGCCTTGAGCTCCTCGAAGCTGGTTCCCAGTACCCCCGACAGCTCCCGCAGCTCCTCCTCCGAGTGCGGGATGAACTGCGGAGGGGGGTATACAGCTCAGGGACGCGGAGGCTTCTAAAAATAGAATCGGGAGTACCTCGTGGAGCGGGGGGTCGAGGAGGCGGACGGTCACGGGCAGGCCGTCCATCGCCTCGAAGATCGCCGCAAAGTCCTAAGCGGAGACGACTTAGAAAAGCCAAGGCGAGGTGAGATCTAATTATATGCAAGGCCGGCGCACCGCCTTCTGGTACTTCTTGAGGCGGGAGATGGCCTCCGTGCGGGAGGCGGCGTCCGTGGAGAAGAACATGCGGCGCACGTCCGCGAGGCGGGTCGGGTCCATGAACATGTGCTCCGTCCTAAGGAGAGGATAAGTTCAAGATCTAGAGTCAAAGCAAAGCGGGGCGGGGCGGGGCGGAGAGGCGGAGGGAAGGAAGGGGTGCCGGTCTAGACGATAGATTTCGGAGGGGCGGGGGCGGGGCGGGGCGGAGAGGCGGGGGAAGGAAGGGTACTGGTCTAGACGATAGAATTGGGCGGGCGGGGCGGGGCGGACCGGCAGAGGCCGATGCCCTGGCCCAAAGGCGCGGGCGCCTTCGCGTCCGCCGGCGTGTCCGCGTTCGTCCGCACCTAAAGAGGAGAGAAGAAGAGTAAGAACTTAAAGAGGAAGAACCAAAAGAAGAAAGAGAGCTTGCCTGCATGGTGCCGTACTTGTCGGCGAGCTCCATGATGGAGGCGAAGCGCTGGTACACGAGCGAGTCCTCCGGCCTGCGCGTCTTCTCCACGAGCACCTGCACCACCTCCGACGGGCTGCGCGGGAGGAGTAAGATCGGGAGGGGCCGGGGTGGAAGGCGCGTGGGGCACCTGGTGGGGAGGTCGCAGAAGAAGACTCGCCGGTGGAGCCGTCGATCGAGATCGCCTCGCCCTCCTGCGCGGCGGAGGGCGGCGTCAGCGCTTCTATAAGAAATAATATGAGAGCAGAAAGTAAGAAATAGGCACAGACCTTGATGGACATGCCGCCGGCAGCGACGACGCCCTTCTCCTCGTCGACGTGCAGCGAGCTGCAGCCGACGACGCAGGGCTTGCCCATGCGCGGGCGACGACGGCGGCGTGGCTCGTCGAGCCGCCGCGGGCGGTGAGGACGCCCTGCGCACCACCATGCCGGGGTAGTCGTCCGGGCTCGTCTCCTCGCGCACCAGAACCACCTAAGGATCCGGAGAAGATAAGGACAAGAAATCAAGCTTAGATCTGCACAGGCCGACCTTCTTGCCCTCGGCGGCCCACTGGACGGCCTTCTCGGTGGAGAGGACCAGGAGGCCCGAGGCGGCGCCGGGCCCCGCGTTGAATCCCTTCGCGGCGCGCTTCTCCTTGGCTGCGTCCTTGGCCTTCTGGTCGAAGACGGGGGCGAGGAGCTGCGAGAGCTGCTCCGGCTGCACGTTCTTCAGCGCCGCCGTCTCGCTCATGGCCCCCTCCTTCAGCATGTCCGCCGCGATCCTGCGCCCGGCTCAGATCGGCTGGGCGGATTCGGTGAGGGGGGGTAAAGGGGCGCACGTGACGGCGGCCATGCCGGTACGCTTGCCGGAGCGCGTCTGGAGCATGTACAGGCGCCCGTTCTCGATCGTGAACTCGAGGTCCTGGGGGTACCGGCACTCGGTCGGACGGGGGTGCGCGAACGACAACGGGCGGGAGAAGGGGGGTACCTGCATGTCGCCGTAGTGCTTCTCGAGAGTCTTGCCGGTATCAATGAGCTGCTGGTAGACCTGTGGCCCGGCCCCGTTAGGGGGGGCACCAGGCGGAAGGGGGGGGAGGGGTACGGCTCGCCTCGGGCATGACCTCCTCGAGCGTCGGCTGCCCCGTGCGGCCCGTCTCCTGGGCCTGCTTCTTGTTGATGGGGAGGGGGGTACGGATGCCGGCGACGACGTCCTCGCCCTGGGCGTTGACGAGGAACTCGCCGTAGAACGAGTCCTCGCCGGAGCTGCGGGAGGAGACCCGAGAATCGAGACCGAGCTCACATCATGGCGACTGGTGGGGCGAAGGAGAATCGGGCGACGCGACGGGCACCGGTCAGCCGCGGCCGGCGCTGGAATTCTCAAGGACGGGGGCGCCAGCCGCCCGCACCGATGGGCGTGTTGTTGAGGAAGGTAGAGAGGAAGATGCAGGAGGCGGAGATGCGGAAGATGGCGTTCGACTTCGACTTGGGCGTCCCCAGCACGCTGCGCACGGGCGGGCGGGCGGGAGAGCCGCGGTCAGGGCGAGGCGGGCGGGGCGGGCGGAAGAGCGGCGGCAAAGTAAGGAAGGGGGGCGCACCGGCGGAGGGCGTAGTCGAGGGCTCCGGTCTCCTCAATGCCGGCCGCGATGATGTACAGAACTCCGACCTGCGCGGCAGGGTTCAGACTCGATTCGAATTCGATCCGCGGATCAAATCTCGCGGGCGGGCGGGCGGGCGAGCCTGGAAGACGCCAGCGTTGGAGAAGCCGGCGAGGGCGTCGGCCTGGGAGACGACGTCGAACATGAGGCAGGCGGTGAGGGCGCCGAGGAACGCCAGGCCCGCCGAGAAGTCCTTGATGAGCGCGAACATCAGGAAGTACCTGGCGGAGGCGGAGAATTCGAAGGTCAGGCCCGCGCAGGCCCGGCCAGAGCGTAAAGAGTACGCACAGGATGACGAGCATGATGTGGCCCTTGAAGCCGAGCTTGTCCTTCCAGATCGTGTTCGCGAGCGTGCCGAAGAAGATAGCTGCGCGGCTGTTCGTGAGCGATCGCGACGCGGGCGGGCGCGGGCGCTCCGATCCGCGGGTTTAAGATCGTCGCACCGTAGAAGATCGTGGCGGCGATGGTGAACTTGTGGCGCTTGGCGAGGCCGAGGAGGCCGCGGGGCGTGGCGAGCTGCTTGGCGGACGCCCACCGGTCCTCCAGCTTCAGCGGCGCCGCAATGTTCGTGGACATGGACTGAGAGGAGGGGCAGAGGACGTCAGCGATGAAATTCGATGGTCGGGATCGAGGCGGGCGGCCGGGCCGACCTGGAGGGCGCCCTTTAGGGACTTCTTGTGCGGGACGAGCGAGTCGCGGCGCGACGATGCGGACGAGCTGGCCGCCTCCGCCGGCGTCGGGATCGGCCGCCGCTCGATGTAGGGAAGGCTGCCGGCCGGCAGCTCGCACTCGTCGTCGAAAACCTCCGGCCGCGCCGGCTTCTCCTCCGGCACCGCCCAGCGCCAGTCCCGCCCCGAGGGAGGCGCTGCGTACGTCCCCGGCAGTCCGGGAACGTTGTCCACGGCCGAGACATGGGTGCTGCGCGCACTGCGGTAAGGTCGGGAAACTCCGCGGGTGCGGGGCGGGCGCGGGCGCACGATCCGTCGCCGGCCTTCTTGATGTCCTTTCCGGGCCCCGTGATGCCCAAACGCCGAAGCTCCGCCCGCGGATCGGCCAGCTCCGGGTCGGCATCAAGTTCCCGCGAGGTGGGCAGCTGCGCGTCGTCCTCCGCAGCTGCCGAAACAAGTGCCGCGGGCTGTAGCCTTGGCCGCGAAGAAGAAGAAGACGAGGACGATGCCTCCGGCATGAATTGCTGTGCCGCAGACATCTCGACTGCTGGCATGTGCGCCGCGCAGAACTGGCCGGGCTGGAAGGCACGGGCTGGGGTGGGCGCGCGCTAGCGCTGGCTTCTGCGTTAGGAAGTGATCAAACTGATCGGACGCGAGTGATCTAGATCTGCGTGCCTGATCAAACTGCTCAAACCGAGCCCAGCCTCCTTCTCGCCAAAACGATTGCTTCTTGCAGTTTCCGCAGCAGTTGTAGCGCACGGGTACAGCACCACCTCGTAATTGCAGGAAGGGTCACATCCGTACCGGGGCGCCAAGCGCTAGCACCTGCGGCAGGCGCCACGGCGGCCTGAAAACTCTCAGTTCATCCTCCGTCCGCTCCGTTGTGCCCGCGTTCGTTGAGCCGAAGTGAGCGCCCCTTGGGGTACGGGTGCACGTCCTAGTCTGCTGCGTCCACGGCGTATATGCGCACGGGTGGGGTCGTGACCGGGACGCTGCCTTGTACCAGCCTGCAGCTACAGCTGGCAGTGCCTGGCACGCCGATGCATCTGCCTCGATATCAGGAAGCGTGGCGAGCTCGGTGCATCGGTTGCAGCTGCGTGGCGAGCTCGAGGCGGCGCGAGCGCTCAGACCAGCAGCGGCTGCGACGCTCGGGCGACCGGCGGAGCTCGCGCCCTTGAGGCAGCCCGATGAGCGCGCGGCGCGGAGGCCGTCCCATGCGCGGGCTCTCCCATCAGGCAGCGAAGCGCCGTCGGCGCAGCGGGCCGCGGGTTCGAATTCCGTCGCGCCGGCGGCGGGGCGGCCGCACGCGCGGCGGCTGTCTTCGCAGTCGAACAACTTCGCCGGCGCGGAGCCGCTGGAGCCGCCGTCGGAGCCGCCGTCGGAGCCGCCGCCGGGCAGCGACGAGAGCGACCTGGTGCAGGGCAGCCTCGTGTGGAACTCGGCGTACGATTTGATCTGCGGGGAGTACGGCGGGCAGGAGTGCCGGCGGCTGGAGCGGGACGTGGCGCTGGTGCGGGCGGCGGTCGCCGAGTGGCGGCTGGAGGAGCGGAGCGAGGCGCTCGAGGAGGCCCTCGAGGAGGCCGAAGCCCTCCGCCTGGCGCGCCCGCCCCCCGCCCCCGGACCCCGCCCCCCCGGGGCGACGCTGAGGCGGCGCAGGAGCTGGCGGAGATGGACCCCGCGGCGCCGGCCCGCGAGGACGGCCTCACGCGGGACCAGATGCTCGCGAACCTCCAGGCCTTCACCGCGGTGTCGTACCCCCCGCCCCCGCCCCGCGCCCCCCGGGCGAGGCCCGTACCCCCGCAGAAGGCCACGGACGAGCTGTGCACCCTCATGCGGGACTACCTCACGGTCGACGCCGTCTGCGCGGACCTCGCCACGTATACCCAGGTGGGCGCGCCGGGTACTGCATCTCGCTCCGCCGCGACTGACGTACCCCCCTCGCCGCAGCTGATGCCCGACCCCGAGTGAGCCGCTCGAGCGCTGCCCTTCCGCCCCACCGCCGCCATTTTGAGTTGTACCCCCCGCCCAGATCGCCCACCTGGCTTTCGATCCCCGAGGTGAGGGGCCCGCCCCGCGCCCTCGAAGCGGGGCGAGCGTGTACCCCCCAGGTCCTGCTGTCATTCATCTCGAGCACGGCCCGGGTACGGGCCTTCCTGGGCCGCCTCCGCCCCCTCGAGCCCCACGAGGTCGCCGAGCTCGGCAGGCGCGGCCCCCGTACCCCCTCTCCGCCGCCTTCCTCCAAGTCTTGAACCCCCGCTCCGCAGGCACGTGCGAGGGGGCGGGGCTGGCCCGGACCGGAGGGCGAACCGGTACCCCTCTCCAGCGCCGAGGCCGACGCGGAAATCGGGTACCGCGTCTCGCAGCTGTTCTCCCACTGGTGCGGTACCCCTCCGCTCCCCGTCGCTGTACCCGACCGCCCTCTCTGGCCAGCGTGCGGAAGCACCAGTCGGGGTACGCGCAGTCGTACTGCTCGTCCCACTTCGACCATGAGGCATCCCCCCCCGCCCGACGTCCCCCTCGCATCTCTGACTCGCGCTCCCCCCAGGAGGCGAACGCGGTCTCGAACATGATGTCACTCGTGGCGGACACGGGCGACTCGCGCATCGAACGGCGCATCGGCCCATCCCCCCCTCCCCCCTCCCCCCCATCCCCCCATCCCCCATCCGCTCCCCCCGCCCCGGCCCGCCTCCCATCCCCTCCCCTATCCGCCCCCCGGCCCGAGCCCCATCCCCTTCGGGAGCACGTGGTGGGGTACGGGCGCTTCCTCTCGGTCGGGGAGCAGGAGATCCGGAGCGGGGCGGGCTGGTGCCTGCCAACCCCCGCTCCGCCAAATTTCGAGCCTCGGAGGCTCAGAGATTGCAGTTGAATGTCTTAATTGGCACACGCTGTTGTACATTCAAAGGGACTCTACACTTGTACAGCCGGACTACGTAAGCTATCAGATATTGATAATCTTGGCACACAAAACCGCATAATTTTAAGAGACTGCAATGTACAAAGAGCTTCATAATTACTGCACAAAAAGATGTTGACAGCGATCTCCACTCCACCCGAAATTAAAGGACTCATGGTGAGATCGAAAACGAAAAGTACAATGAGACTAGTGTACAGCTCGATTGACGACGATCGATTTTGAATCGTCCGTTTACCTGCGCGCGCGCGCCCCGGTCAGCTCTCGGTCTTCCTTCCCCCCCCTCCCCCTCCCCCCCGGGGCGGGGTACGGCAAAAACGAAGGAGCGCACATCCAGCTCTTGGCGCCCGGGAAGGTGACGTTGCGGGACTCGACGGCCTGGTTCAGGCTCGCCTGCGCCGCCGCGAGGCGCGCCAGGGGTACGCGGTACGGCGAGCACGAGACGTAGTCGAGGCCTGCGGGCGAACGACGAAGCTCAGACGCGGGGGGAGGGGGGGTAGGAGATTTTCAGGGCGGACCGATGGACTGGCAGAAGAGGACGGAGCTGGGCTCGCCGCCGTGCTCGCCGCAGATGCCGATCTTGAGGCCGGGGCGCGTGCGGCGGCCCTTCTCGACGGCGATGCGCATCAGCTCGCCCACGCCCTCCTGGTCCAGCTTCTGGAAGGGGTCCGCGCTAAGGCTGCCCGGGGATTGCATCAGATCAGATCACGCGGGTCGCTCAGGTGTCATATATATGAGCGGGGCGCACATGGACATGAGCTCGCTGGGGCTCTCGGGGTCGGGTACCCCCTCGAGGTAGGGCGTCAAGAACTTGGCCGCGTCGTCCCGCGAGATCCCGAACGTCGTCTGCGTCAGGTCGTTCGTCCCGAAGCTGCGCAGGGGGCGGGCGGGCGGGCGTGAGAGGGGGCCGGGGGAGGAAGAGGGGGGTACAGGGTACCTGAAGAACTCGGCGTGCTTGGCCATCATCTCGGCGGTGAGAGCCGCGCGCGGCTGCTCGATCATGGTCCCCACCTGGCGCGCGCGAACGCCGAGGTAAGAGCGCGGAGGGAGGAGGAGAGAAGAAGGGGGGTACGGGTTCACCTTGTACTTGACGGTCTTGCCGGTCTCCTCGAAGACGCGGGTGGCGGTGCGGCGGATGAGGCTCGCCTGGTGCTCAAGCTCCCGGTGCGTCGTCACCAGCGGCACCTGGCCGGACGGCCTTAGAGAGGAGGGGGGCAGAGAGGAGGAGGGAAGGGGGGTACCTTGATCTCGACGGCGACCTTGATGCCCTTGGCCTCGCACTCGATGGCGGCCTCGAGGATCGCAGACACTTGCATCTCACTGCGCACGAAGTTAAGATCAGAGAAGAAGAAGATGATAAGGAAGATAAGAAGAGAGGCGCACGTGAGCTCGGGGATGGTGATTCCGAGGCGGCAGCCGCGGTGCCCCAGCATCGGGTTCGCCTCGAGCAGGCCCTCGCGGGTCGCCTTGAGCTCCTCGAAGCTGGTTCCCAGTACCCCCGACAGCTCCCGCAGCTCCTCCTCCGAGTGCGGGATGAACTGCGGAGGGGGGTATACAGCTCAGGGACGCGGAGGCTTCTAAAAATAGAATCGGGAGTACCTCGTGGAGCGGGGGGTCGAGGAGGCGGACGGTCACGGGCAGGCCGTCCATCGCCTCGAAGATCGCCGCAAAGTCCTAAGCGGAGACGACTTAGAAAAGCCAAGGCGAGGTGAGATCTAATTATATGCAAGGCCGGCGCACCGCCTTCTGGTACTTCTTGAGGCGGGAGATGGCCTCCGTGCGGGAGGCGGCGTCCGTGGAGAAGAACATGCGGCGCACGTCCGCGAGGCGGGTCGGGTCCATGAACATGTGCTCCGTCCTAAGGAGAGGATAAGTTCAAGATCTAGAGTCAAAGCAAAGCGGGGCGGGGCGGGGCGGAGAGGCGGAGGGAAGGAAGGGGTGCCGGTCTAGACGATAGATTTCGGAGGGGCGGGGGGCGGGGCGGGGCGGAGAGGCGGGGGGAAGGAAGGGGTACTGGTCTAGACGATAGAATTGGGCGGGGCGGGGCGGGGCGGACCGGCAGAGGCCGATGCCCTGGGCCCCAAAGGCGCGGGCCGCCTTCGCGTCCGCCGGCGTGTCCGCGTTCGTCCGCACCTAAAGAGGAGAGAAGAAGAGTAAGAACTTAAAGAGGAAGAACCAAAAAGAAGAAAGAGAGCTTGCCTGCATGGTGCCGTACTTGTCGGCGAGCTCCATGATGGAGGCGAAGCGCTGGTACACGAGCGAGTCCTCCGGCCTGCGCGTCTTCTCCACGAGCACCTGCACCACCTCCGACGGGCTGCGCGGGGAGGAGTAAGATCGGGGAGGGGCCGGGGTGGGAAGGCGCGTGGGGGCACCTGGTGGGGAGGTCGCAGAAGAAGACCTCGCCGGTGGAGCCGTCGATCGAGATCGCCTCGCCCTCCTGCGCGGCGGAGGGCGGCGTCAGCGCTTCTATAAGAAATAATATGAGAGCAGAAAGTAAGAAATAGGCACAGACCTTGATGGACATGCCGCCGGCAGCGACGACGCCCTTCTCCTCGTCGACGTGCAGCGAGCTGCAGCCGACGACGCAGGGCTTGCCCATGCCGCGGGCGACGACGGCGGCGTGGCTCGTCGAGCCGCCGCGGGCGGTGAGGACGCCCTGCGCCACCACCATGCCGGGGTAGTCGTCCGGGCTCGTCTCCTCGCGCACCAGAACCACCTAAGGATCCGGAGAAGATAAGGACAAGAAATCAAGCTTAGATCTGCACAGGCCGACCTTCTTGCCCTCGGCGGCCCACTGGACGGCCTTCTCGGTGGAGAGGACCAGGAGGCCCGAGGCGGCGCCGGGCCCCGCGTTGAATCCCTTCGCGGCGCGCTTCTCCTTGGCTGCGTCCTTGGCCTTCTGGTCGAAGACGGGGGCGAGGAGCTGCGAGAGCTGCTCCGGCTGCACGTTCTTCAGCGCCGCCGTCTCGCTCATGGCCCCCTCCTTCAGCATGTCCGCCGCGATCCTGCGCCCGGCTCAGATCGGCTGGGCGGATTCGGTGAGGGGGGGTAAAGGGGCGCACGTGACGGCGGCCATGCCGGTACGCTTGCCGGAGCGCGTCTGGAGCATGTACAGGCGCCCGTTCTCGATCGTGAACTCGAGGTCCTGGGGGTACCGGCACTCGGTCGGACGGGGGTGCGCGAACGACAACGGGCGGAGAAGGGGGTACCTGCATGTCGCCGTAGTGCTTCTCGAGAGTCTTGCCGGTATCAATGAGCTGCTGGTAGACCTGTGGCCCGGCCCCGTTAGGGGGGGCACCAGGCGGAAGGGGGGGGAGGGGTACGGCTCGCCTCGGGCATGACCTCCTCGAGCGTCGGCTGCCCCGTGCGGCCCGTCTCCTGGGCCTGCTTCTTGTTGATGGGGAGGGGGGTACGGATGCCGGCGACGACGTCCTCGCCCTGGGCGTTGACGAGGAACTCGCCGTAGAACGAGTCCTCGCCGGAGCTGCGGGTTCGAATCAGGCGCCGATCGTTTTGCAAGAAAAGAAGAGAAGAAAGGCGGACATGGGGTTGCGGGTGAAGCCGACGCCGGTGGCGGAGGTGTCGCCCTTGTTGCTGCGGAGCGGTCAGAAAGAGGAAGAGAAAGGAACGGGAGAGGCCGGGATTCGATCCGGGGGCGGCGCACCCGAAGACCATGGACTGGACGACGACGGCCGTGCCCCAGTCGTCCGGGATCGAGTTCACGCGGCGGTAGACCTGGCGGTGCGGGTCAGAACAAGGAAGGAAAGGGAGGAAAGAGTTGAGAGAGAAGCTGCACCTTGGCGCGCTCGGAGTCCCAGGAGTTGAAGACGGCGCGGACGGCGCCGAACATCTGCTCGACGGGGTCCTGCGGGAACTCCTCGCCGAGCTCCTCCTTGTAGATGCCCTTGAAGACCTCGACGGCCTTCTTGAGGCCGTCCACGGAGAGATCGACGTCGTGCTCGACGCCCTCGGCCTCCTTCAGCTTGTCGAAGGCCTTCTCGAAGAGCCGGCGCTCCACGCTCATCACGACGTCCGCATACATCATCACGAAGCGACGGTAGCTGTCGTACGCCTGCGGCGCGCGGAGCGGGCCGGATCAAATTCGGATCAAATCCGGATAGAATTCAAATCAGGCACCAGGCGCTCGTTGCCGGTCGCCTTGGCGAGGCCGACGACCGAGAGGTCGTTGCAGCCGAGGTTCAGAACGGTGTCCATCATCCTGCGGGCCCAGAGGCGTCAGCCCGGCGCGGGCCGCGCCGGGCGCCGCAGGAGTTCGCGCAGCGCACCCGGGCATGGAGACGCGGGCGCCCGAGCGAACGGAGACAAGCAGCGGGTTGACGGGGGCGCCGAGCTTCGCGCCCATCTGGGCCTCGAGCGTGCGCAGCGCGTTGATCGCCTGCCGGCGCGGCGTCAGCCGGCGGCCGCGGACCTGACCGGGGCGGGGCTTACCTGCTCGCGAAGGCCCTCAGGGAGCTGGCGGCCGCTGCCGCGGTAGTCGTTGCAGGCGCGGGTGGTGATGATGAAGCCCGGCGGCACCTGCCGCGCTCCGGTCAGCGGCGCACGCGAGTTTGGGCGACTCTGGAGCTAAATTCCGCGCATATTCGACTAAACTAGGCCCCACGGAACGATATAGCGGGCCGGGCCAGGGGCCTGGCCGAAGGGCCGCCCCCCGCCGCGGGTAATAATTTCCGCGCGGCAGCACGTACCGGGATGCCGATGGTGCTCATCTCGCAAAGGTTGTTACCCTTGCCTGCGCGCAGCGGCCCCAGTCAGCTGCAGGGGCGGCGGCGACGCTCGGCGGAGGCGTCGAAGGTTCCGCGCGCGCGTACCGCCGAGCAGGTTCCGGTCCAGCGGAGGGGACTCGACGTCCTTCCCAAAGCTGAACACGTACTGCTCCTTCGTCTTCTTGGCGGGCTTGACCGGCGGGTCGGCGATGGCGCGGATGGGCTGCGGGACCGAGGCCGACGGCGCCGGAGTCGCGCGGCTACTGGAGGCCACATTGCTGCCGAAGAACTGGCGGGCCTCGGTCACGTCGGCCGCCACGCGCCGGAGCTGGCGGCGCGCCCGAGAACCTGCGCGAACACGAAGCGTCAGACCGCGGGCTCGGGCGAACCAGCCGATAGACGGGGCGGAGAACAAGCAGGAGGAACACTGGAGCACTTGTGAAGCGATTTAAGGCCGCGTACGCCCGGGCCCGACCGCGGGGCGCGCGTACATCATTGCACGCGCATGCGTACGCGTACGTAAGTTCTAGACCTAGAGCGGCCGGCTCACCGGAGGGCGCGTTGGAGACGCGAGCAGTGACATCGCATTGAACGAGCTGCTGGGCAGAGACCGTGTCGCGGGCCGGGGCCCCGACCGCGAGGGAGAGGAACGCCATTGAAGAAGTGGCCCTGAGCTAGTTGGAGTGCTGGTACTGTACACGCCCCGAAAGAGGCGAAGTGCGGACGGCGCTGGTGCGTCGCTGTTGTCGTTGGACCGGAGTGAGTGAGAAGGCGGCCGGGCCTCGTTATTGACGGTCCACCTGAGAACAATTGTACCCCCCAGGACCTAAGACGACCCAGGCGCTAGGTCCATCATGGCAATTATGAAATTCATTGCACGTGCCCAGCGCCCTCGCCTTGCGCAGCCCTCCTTACCGCGTCTTGCTGAGCGCCCTCGCACCGCCAATGGGCGCCCTGGGCGCCCTGGGAGGCGGGCGGTCGGTGCGTCTGGGGGTACGGGTGGTAACGAGACTTGCGCGAAGCGCGCGGCTGCGGCTGCGACAGACGTAGAGCACGCCGGCGGGACGCGCAGTGACCCGAAAGGTCGAGCTCGCTGCTTGCTGCGGTGCGGATGCGGCTACAGCTGTTGGATCCCCCAACTTCCCCACCGTCCGCGGCAACGCTCTGCAACGCCGAGCTACCTGCTGGCGGCAGCGCCGCGGCTCCGGATCCTGGAGGCGGTGTCTGTTGCCGTAGCTGTAGCGTCCCTCCTGCCTCCGCGTCCCCCTGCGCGTAACGCCGCCCGCCGCGGAGCTCACGCTCCGGCGTGAACTCGCCCCGCTTGGAGGGCTCCCGAAGGAGAGCCATGCAGCCTGCAGCTATCCTCCAGCCGGCGCCGTGCACGTGGGCGCCGGCGCCGCCGCGGCCGGAAGTGAGCAGCTGGCTCGTGGAGGCCGACAAGCAGAAGAGGATCGAGGCGTGGGAGCGCGGCAAAGGCGACTGGCTCCACGGTGCGCTCGCGCCCCACGCGAGCGTCGAGCGCTAGCCGCCCGCGCCCCGAGACGAGCGGGCGGGCGGGGGCGCAGAGTTCGTCTCCTCCGCGGGGCGCGCCGTGGAAGGGCTGGCCGCGGGCCAGGTCGATGAGCCCGATCCGGACTCGGAGGCAGCCGGGCCCATGCCGGGCGAGCCGGAGGAGGAGGCCGGCGGCTCCGGTTCCCTTCGCGCCGGCCCCGCCGCGCCCGCCCTCACCCACTCGCCCCCCGTCGTGGGACCCCTCTTCCGCCAGCCGGTGCGCAGTGCCCTCGTACCCCCTCGCGCCCTCCCGGCCCCATCCGCTCTGACGGGGAGTCGGGGACCGGCTGCAGAGCAACCCGCCATACCGTCTGCCGCCGGGCCCGCCCGGAGATGTGCTAGTGGCGAGCATTCTCAGCCTGACGGAGGCTTCAAAAGGCGCACCCGCGAGTCTGTCCTTCCTCGCAGACAAGCTCGCTCTGGTACCCCCGCCCCTTCCCGCCCGCACCCGGCTGCGCTTTCTCACGTACCCCCCTCGCCCCAGACCCTTTCGGACGCGCGCCTGCTGAATTCGAACCTGTTCCAAACAATCAAAGGCCGCATGGCCGTCCGCCGCGCCCTCGCCGCCTTGCGCGCCTCCCACGACCCGCGCCTCGTACGGACGCGCACCCCCCTCGGGCTCCGCCCTCCTCGCCCCCGACGGCCCTCGCGCAGGCGCGGGGCACGCTTGCGGCGCTGGTGAGCGCGCTGCAGCGGGCGGGCCCGGCGCCCCTCTCCGTCGAGGAGGCCGAGCTGCTCATCGACAGCGCCACGGGGCTCCTCCTGGTACCCCCTCCGTTCTCTCTCCCCCTCCCTCCCGAGTCTCCGCCGAAAATGTACCCCCACCCAGGCGGGTACCGTGGAGATGCCGCGGGCCAGCGAGGACCTCTTCGCGCTGGACTGGGAGCTGACCTCCCGCGTGCGCATCGCCGTACACCTACCGAGCCGCGCTTATCGCCCCCTCCGAACCCGCCGCGCCGCCCGCGCAGCTCCTGGGGAGAGTACTGCATCTCGCCAACGAGTACGCAGACTCCCCGGGGCCGCTCCGCCCCAAGGCCATCCTCTTCCACGCGTCCGCGCTGGACAGGGTACGCGTTTATTGCAGGGACCGCATCGTACCCCCGCACCCTTCGTGACGCCATCGCGACCGGCCAGTTCGAGAAAAAGGAAGAGGCCATCGGTTTCTACTTCGAGGTCGGCCGGCCCCTACCCCTTTTCGGGCCCTGTACCCCTCCCGAGCGAGAGTGTACCCCGGCAGGCGTGGTCGGAGCTGGTGAAGCGGCAGATGACGCCCTCGCCGATGGAGGCGGCGCTCATACCCGCCCTCGCGGACCTCCAGTGTACCCCCCTTCCCCCTTCCCCTCCTCCCCCTTCTTTTTTGACGCCCCCTGCAGACTCGATCAGCCACATCAACATGGGGATACACGTCACTGAGAAGTCGTACGTGCTGGCGGGGGACAGCGTCGAGGCCGCCGTCTCGCAGTTCCTCGTCCTCCACGCCCACGGTACGCGCGCCTCGCGAACAATGGTCCCGCGCGGAGTCGAACTCCTTCGCTCCCAGTGGCGGCGTGCCGGACCGTGCTGGACGCGGGGGGCGCCATCGCGCTCTCCGCGCGCGCCGTCGAAGTCGCGCAGGGGCTCGGGCCCGGGCACGAGTGCGCCCCTACCCCCCTGCCCCTCCCCCCCCCTCATTTTTTTCAGGCTCCTGCTGGCCCGCATCCTCCACGTCCACGCGACCGATCTCCTCGTCGCCGGTGCCCGCGTACCCCCCGCCCTTCCCCCTCCCCCCTTCCCCCCGGTTTGACGGGCGGGGCGGGGCAGGGCGGCTGCTGGCGGCGCGGGGGACGCGGCTGGAGGCGCTGCGGGTGCTGGTCGCCCTCGACGACCCGGCCCTCCCCGACCTCGACTGGTGCCCGCGGCCCTAGCGCCCTGATAGATTCTTGAACTTTCACGATAGATTCTACTAGCGCCCTGATAGAGCTTCAAGCGGAGCCGCCCTCTTTAAGAAAGCAGTTCGTAGCTCTTCTTTGGAAGAACCAGATGCCCGCCCGCCCCCGCCCCCGCCCGCCGCGGCTCATATTGGGGCGCAGGTTATCCCACCAGGAGGCGCGCCGGCCCCCGGCGCAGCTCTCGAGCTGAGCTGAGGTGAGCTGGGCTGGGCTGGGCGAGCAGGTGGCGGCGGCGCTGGCGAAGATGAGGCCGGCGGTGCGCGTCCGCCTCCACTCCGTCGCCGCCGGCGTCATCAAGGTGCGCCAATTGCAACTGCGCCGCGTGCGCTTCCCTCCGGATCCGGCGGTCTGCGGGCCGGGGCGCGGGCTTCGAGGATAGGAGGAAGCGAAGCTTTAGGGCGCGGGCGCCCCCTCTCCTCTCCGCCGCGCCGCCTCCAGCGCGTCCGCCGCGTTCTAATTCGAGGGCCCGTGCCCGTATCCGCGGGCCAGGCGGCGGACCCGGAGGAGCGGACGCCGATGCTGGCGCACGTGCTCGTGCGCCGCGCCGACGCCCTCCGCGCCGCCGGTGCGCCCGCCCGCGCGCCCCGCCCCGCCCCGCCCCGTTCGAGCCGGGCGGGCAGGCAAGCCGGGGGCCGCCCTGCCGCCCCTCGAGGCGGCGCTGGCCTCGTACCGCTCCAAGTTCCCCCGCGCCTTCCCCCCGACCACCCCGCGTCCGCGTGAGCTCGAATTCGATCCCGCCCCTCCTTCTCCCCCTCCTTTCTGAAGGCGGGGTCGTGCGCAGCGCGTGGAGACGGCGATGGAGGAGCTGCGGGCGGAGCGGCGGGCGGAGCGGCGGGCGGCGCCGCCCGCGTGGCACAGCCTCTTCGGCCTCCCCATCTTCGCCAGGCGGGGGCTCCGGGTGGGCCCCGAGCCCCCCGGCGGCGGCGGCGGCGTGGGGGGCGGCGGCGCCCTTCCCGCCGGGGCCGGGGCCAGCAGCTAGCCAGGCTTCGGCCCTGCAGCTGCTTTCTGCACTGCGGTTTCGTTCTTTGAGCCACACTGCTTCTGGACGTGGACGCCCAGCACCCTCCTTTCATTTCAATTATTTCCGCAGAAGCGCTCAGTTCCCGTTCTTTAATCGCTCGTTGGGAGCGCCTATAGCTATAGTTAGGTCGCGCTTCAGTAGGTCAGAATATGTTGTCCTTAGCTTTAGTCGCATTACCAGAAGAAGAAGAAGGAGAAACACTAAAGTAGTCATGATCAGCTGCAGTGACTTTTGAAGCGATTCCATTCGAATTCATTGCAATTGATATCGCTCGATCGCGAGCGAGCTGCCAGGCTGCTGCAGCTGGCCCAGTGGCCATGCGCATGCAGCTGCAGGGAGAGCTCGCACGTTATATACAGTACACCGTGCATGTGGCACGCCCCAAAAGATCTTTTTTGTCTTTAGGCCCCCTGGGCAGCCCCCGCAGTGCTGGTGTCTAGAGACTGTGGCCGGTAATTCACCAAAAAAAAAAAAAAGATCTAGATCTACGTATACTAGAGCCGATCGCGAAGTACTAGTGCGGACGGCGTTGTATATGCATATGTTGAGTCGCTGTTACGTTCAACGGTTAACGTTAACGTTGCAAGTTGCTGCTGGACGTGACGTATAGACGTATACGTATACGTACCGCGAGCAGTACGGGGGTACGGGTGGTAACGAAGACTTCGCGGCGCGCGGCTGCGGCTCCCACAGCATGTAGAGCACTCGTCGGCGGGACGCGTTGTCGCCTTCGAAGGATCAAGCTCGCTGCTTGCTGTGGCGCGGATGCGACTACAGGTGTAAGCGCCCACGCTCTGCAACGCCAAGCAACCTGCTGGCGGCAGCGCAGCGGCTCCGGATCCTGGAGGCGGTGTCTGTGGCCGTCCGCCTCCGCCTCCCCGTTCTGCGCGTAACGCCATCCGCCGCGGAGCTCACGCTCCGGCGTGAAATCGCCCCGCTTGGAGGACTCCCTAGTCCCGAAGGAGTGCCATGCAGCCCGCCTTCGAGCCGGCGCCGTGCACGTGGGCGCCGGCGCCGCCGCGGCCGGAGGTGAGCAGCTGGCTCGTGGAGGCGGACAAGCAGAACAGGATCGAGGCGTGGGAGCGCGGCAAAAGCGACTGGCTTCACGGTGCGCACGCGCCCCCCGCGAGCGTCGAGCGCTGGCCGCCCGCGAGACGAGGCGAGCGAGCGCGCAGAGTTCTTTTCCTCCGCGGGGCGCGCGCAAGCCGTGGGCGACATGGTCGTGCGCCAGGGCGACGAGCCCGATCCGGACTCGGAGGCCGCCGGGACCGGGCCGGGCGAGCCGGAGGCCGAGGCCGCGCCCGCCCTCCCCCACACGCCCCCCGTCGCGGGACTCCTCTTCCACCAGCCGGTGCGCAGTGCCCTTGTCCCCCTATCGCGGCCTCCCTCCCCCCACCCGCTCTGACGGGGACCCGCCGCAGAGCAAACCGCCATACCGTCTGCCGCCTGGCCCCCCCGGAGATGCGCTAGTGGCGAGCATTCTCAGCCTGACGGAGGCTTCAAGAGGCGCACCCGCGAGTCGGCCCGTTCTTGCAGACAAGCTCGCTCTGGTACCCCCGCCCCTTCCCGCCCGCACCCGGCTGCGCTTTCTCACGTACCCCCCTCGCCCAAGACCCTTTCGGACGCGCGCCTGCTGAATTCGAACCTGTTCCAAACAATCAAAGGCCGCATGGCCGTCCGCCGAGCACTCGCCGTCCTGCGCGCCTCCCACGACCCCCGCCTCGTACGGACGCGTACCCCCCTCGGGTTCCACCCCCCTCGCCCCCGACGGCCCTCGCGCAGGCGCGGGGCGCGCTCGCGGCGCTGGTGAGCGCGCTGCAGCGGGCAGGCCCGGCGCCCCTCTCCGTCGAGGAGGCCGAGCTCCTCATCGACAGCGCCACGGGGCTCCTCCTGGTACCCCCTCCGTTCTCTCTCCCCCTCCCTCCCCAGTCTCCGCCGAAACCGTACCCCCTCCCAGGCGGGTACGGTGGAGATGCCGCGGGCCAGCGAGGACCTCTTCGCGCTGGATTGGGATCTGACCTCCCGCGTGCGCATCGCCGTACCCCTACCGAGCCGCGCTTATCGCCCCCTCCGAACCCGCCGCGCCGCCCGCGCAGCTCCTGCGGAGGGTACTGCAACTCTCCAACGAGTACGCGGAGTCGCCGGGGCCGCTCCGCCCCAAGGCCATCCTCTTCCACGCCTCCGCGCTGGACAGGGTACGCGTTTATGGGACCGCATCGTACCCCCGCACCCTTCGTGACGCCATCGCGACCGGCCAGTTCGAGAGGAAGGAAGAGGCGATAGGTCTCTACTTCGAGGTCGGCCGGCCCGTACCCCTTTTCGGGCCCTGTACCCCTCCCGAGCGAGCGTGTACCCCGGCAGGCGTGGTCGGAGCTGGTGAAGCGGCAGATGACGCCCTCGCGAATGGAGGCGGCGCTCATCCCGGCCCTCGCGGACCTCCAGTGTAACCCTCTTCCCCCTTCTCCCCTTCTCCCCCTCCCCCCCCCCCCCCCCCCCCCCTTCCCCCCAAACCTTTCTTAACGCCCACGCTAGACTCGATCGGCCGCATCAAGATGGGGATACGCGTCACTGAGAAGTCGTACACGCTGGCGGGGGAGGGGGTCGAGGCCGCCGTCTCGCAGTTCCTCGTCCTCCACGCCCACGGTACGCGCGCCTCGCAAACAATGGTCCCGCGCGGAGCCGAACCCCTTCGCTCCCAGTGGCGGCGTGCCGGAGGGTGCTGGACGCGGGGGGCGCCATCGCGCTCTCCACGCGCGCCGTCGAAGTCGCGCAGGGGCTCGGGCCCGGGCACGAGTGCGCCCCTACCCCCCTGCCCCTCCCCCCCCCTCAGTTTTTTCAGGCTCCTGCTGGCCCGCATCTTGCACGTCCACGCGACCGATCTCCTCGTCGCCGGTGCCCGCGTACCCCCCGCCCTTCCCCCTCCCCCCTTCCCCCCGGTTTGACGGGCGGGGCGGGGCAGGGCGGCTGCTGGCGGCGCGGGGGACGCGGCTGGAGGCGCTGCGGGTGCTGGTCGCCCTCGACGACCCGGCCCTCCCCGACCTGGACTGGTGCCCGCGGCCCTAGCGCCCTGATAGATTCTTGAACTTTCACGATAGATTCTACTAGCGCCCTGATAGAGCTTCAAGCGGAGCCGCCCTCTTTAAGAAAGCAGTTCGTAGCTCTTCTTTGGAAGAACCAGATGCCCGCCCGCCCCCGCCCCCGCCGCGGCTCATATTGGGGCGCAGGCTGTCCCACCAGGAGGCGCGCCGGCCTCGAGCTCCGCCACGGCTCTCGGGCTGAGCTGAGCTGAGCGGGGGGGCCGGGGCCCCTTCGCGGGCGCAGGTGGCGGCGGCGCGGGCGAATATGACGCCGGCGGTGCGCGCGCGCGTCCTCTCCGTCGCCGCCAAGATCGTCAAGGTGCGCGCCCGAGGCCGAGGGCGGAGGGCGGAGGGCGGACGCGGGTTCTCGACCCGCCTCCGCTCTCCTCCAGTTGGGGGCGCCGCGCCTGATCGCTGATCCGGGGGCGCCGGGCCGGGCGGGGTACGAGAACAGGCTGCGGACCCGGAGGAGCGGACGCCGATGCTGGCCCACGTACTCGTCCGGCGCGCCGACGCCCTCCGCGCCGCCGGTGCGCCCGCCCCGCCCCGCCCCGCGCCCCGCCCCGCTCCCGTTCGTTTCGCTCGCTCGCGCTCGAGCCGGGCCGGGGGGGGCAGGCAAGGCGGGGGCCGCCCTGCCGCTCCTCAAGGCGGCGCTCGCCTCGTACCGCTCCAAGTTCCCCCGCGCCTTCCCACCCGACCACCCCCGCGTCCGCGTGCGCTCGAATCCGATCCCGCCCCCTCCTTCTCCCCCTCCTGTCTGAAGGCGGGGTCGTGCGCAGCGCGTGGAGGCGGCGATGGAGGAGCTGCGGGCGGAGCGGCGGGCGGCGCCGCCCGCGTGGTACAGCGTCTTCAGCCTCCCCGCCTTCGCCAGGAGGGGGGTCCAGGTGGGCCCCGATCATGAGCCCGGCGCCGGCGCCGGCGCCGGCGTTGGCGGCGGCGCCCTCCCGCCGGGGTGAGCGGCTAGCTATGGCGAGGGGGGCTTCGGCCCTGCAGCTGCTGTCTGCACTGCGGTTTCGTTCTTTGAGCCACACCGTTCTGGACCGTCGGACCCCCCAGCACCCTCCTTTCATTTCAATTCTTTCCGCAGAAGCGCTCAGTTCCCATTCTTTAATCGCTCCCGGCCCGCGCTTCAGCAACGTCGTTGGGAGCGCCTATAGCTATAGCTAGGTCGCGCTTTAGTAGGTCAGAATATCTTATCCTTAGCTTTAGTCCCATTACCGAGACCAAGTCGCAGGGTGAAGACTGTATATACGTAGCTAGTTCATCGTCTAGTTCACGAGCACTTCTGAAGATGATATGCGTAATTATAACAAAGCAAATAGGCAAGTAAGTAGGCTTAAGCGTGCGGCGGATCGATATGTAGGCTACTGGGCTACGAAGAAGAAGAAGGAGCTCGACGAGCATTAATATTACTTAAGAAGATAAAACACACCAGGCCTAGGTAAAGTACGTACTAGTACGTAAATAAGCGTGCGGCTGATAAAGGCTACGCGGAGGCGGCAGACTGGAAGGCGCGGGGGTGGAGGATGCCCAGGTCGTCGAACGAGTTGGAGCCCGGGAGGCTGTAGAGGCGCAGGAGGGCGGGCGAGGAGGCGGAGGCGGAGGCGGAGGAGGCGGAGCGGGCGCCCGGGGAGACGTCGCGCGAGGAGCCCGAGGAGGGCGAGGGCGGCGAGACCGAGAGGGAGCCCCGCGCGGAGCCGGCGCGAAGGCCGAGGGTCGGCAGGCTGCTGTGCCGGCGGGTCCCGGAGGCCTCGGAGCCGGGGACGGGGCTGGCTCGGGGCAGGCCCAGGCCCAGGCCCAGGGAGCCCGACTTCGCGGCGTGGCGCGCGGCGTGCCGGGCGCCCATCTGGATGGCCGCGAGCTCGGACACGAGCCACGCCTTCGCCTCGTCGACCCCCGCGCCCGTCACGCACGACATCCCCTGCGCGGCAAGTGCAAGTCAGCGGCGAACCGGAAAGGGCGGGCGGGCGGGGGAAAGGGCGCACGATGACGCGGAGGCGGCTGCGGGCGGCGTGCTTGTGGAGGCCCAGCCGGTCCTCCAGCTCGCTGGGCGTGCAGGCCCCGTGCGCGTCGCTCTTGTTCCCGAGCACGAGCAGCGGCTTGCCGAGGAGGTCCGGCGCGTTCAGGAGGCGCTGGAGCTCGTCCCGCGCCTCCTCCAGCCGCCCCCGGTCCGCCGCGTCGACGACAAAGACGACCACGTGCGACTTCGCGAAGTACGCGTCCCACAGGCCCCGCATGTCCTCCCGCCCCGCCCTGCCACGCGCGCGCGCCGAGCCGTCAATATTGAGCGCCAGATCCGAGATTAGGAGCGTTTAAGATGCGTGCGCACGGGTCCCATATTTGTAGTTTGGAGCGGCCGTGGGGGAGGTAGAGCGGGAGGATGGAGACGGAGAACCCGAGGGTCTGCGCGCAGGCGCGGGGCGGGCCGCGAAGGTCAGCGCCCGCGCAGCGAGCTCAACTGGAGCGCGCGCGCGCGCACCTGCTGCGGGGGCTTGCAGTTGGAGGGCGACTCGCCGGCCTCGCGCGCGAGGCGCTGCACGAAGCTCGTCTTGCCGGATTCGTCGAGCCCCACGCAGACCGCGCGGTACAGAGAGCCTTTCTTCGGGGACGAATGGCCATGGAGCGATCCGCTGCTCTGGCCCATCCTGGCGGCCTGGTGCCGGTACCGGTGCGTCCGGTCGAACGTCCGGATCCTCGAGCGGGGCTAACGCGTTGGCGCGGCGGCCGCGGGGGGCGATGGCGCCTAGGAAACGCTCGGTTCAACGGTTCTGTCACGCGTACGCTCAGGCGTGCGCGCTGTTCGCACGCGGGTCGCGGGAACCTTTGCCAGCAAGTTGGGCGCTGCGTGCTGCGATCGATCGATCGATGGCGTCTGCTGCTGCTGCTGCGCGGCCTGCACCTGCTGAGCGACGAGGGAGGCTTGCTGCTGCGCGTCTTTGCGCGGATCTTTCCTGTTGTTGATGTGGCCGGGCCGCAGAGCCGGGCGATCGCGATGTGGCCGATCGCGGTGGCTCGGTAAGTGTGGTGTTCGTCTGAGGCGCCCGGCGGCCTTGATCATGAGCCGAACACACGGATCAAAATCGAGGACCGGCGATCGCTTGCGCAGGAGCTGCTTCAAGTTCGTCGCACCAGCCAACGCCAACGCCTGCAGTGCGTGCCCGCCTCCCGTAGCGCTGTGGGCATGCTCGCATAGAGATTCTCTATTCAATGCGATCGCTACATCTCTGCCCCGCGCATCTGACCGGCGATCGCTTGCGCAGGAGCTGCTTCAAGTTCGTCGCACCAGCCAACGCCAACGCCTGCAGTGCGTGCCCGCCTCCCGTAGCGCTGTGGGCATGCTCGCATAGAGATTCTCTATTCAATGCGATCGCTACATCTCTGCCCCGCGCATAGAGCCTTCTCATTGCTCGGCGATCGCTTTGTGTTCGGCGCCATACCCAGCGGATCCGATCTCTAACAAAGAGCTGCTGGGCCGGCGATCGCTTCTGTGTTCTCAGTTCTAACGGTCGCCGCGGGCTTGACGTCCACAGCCTTCTCATTGGCCAAGCGATCGCTGGTTTTCGGTGTCTTATGCCCGTCTCCGCAGCATGCTGACCCCGGAGAGAGGAGGCGGACCTCCCTACCCCCCGGAGTGCCCTCTTCGGGGGGAAGAGAGGACGTGGACCTCCTTCCCTCTCCCAGCCCCTCTTCGGAGGGCCCCGCCCCCGCCCTTCCGCCTCCCCCGGCCCGCCCCTCCCCCGGCCCGCCCCTCTCCCAGCCCCGCCTCTCCCCCCGGCCCCGCCCCTCCCCGGCCCGCCCGGGCCCGGGCGCGCCCCTCCCCCGGCCCGCCCCGGGCCCGGCCCGCCCCTCCCCTGGCCCCGCCCCTCCCCCGGCCCTGCCCCGGCCCCGGGCCCGCCCCTCCCCGAGCACCCGCAGCATGCTGACCCCCGGAGAGAGGAGGCGGACCTCCCTACCCCCCGGAGTGCCCTCTTCGGGGGAAGAGAGGACGTGGACCTCCTTCCCCTCTCCCAGCCCCTCTTCGGAGGGCCCCGCCCCGCCCTTCCGCCTCCCCCGGCCCCGCCCCTCCCCCGGCCCCGCCCTCTCCCCAGCCCCGCCTCTCCCCCCGGCCCCGCCCCTCCCCCGGCCCCGCCCGGGCCCGGGCGCGCCCCTCCCCCGGCCCCGCCCCGGCCCCGGGCCCGCCCCTCCCCCTGGCCCCGCCCTCCCCCGGCCCTGCCCCGGGCCCGGGCCCGCCCCTCCCCCGAGCACCCGCAGCATGCTGACCCCCGGAGAGAGGAGGCGGACCTCCCTACCCCCGGAGTGCCCTCTTCGGGGGGAAGAGAGGACGTGGACCTCCTTCCCTCTCCCAGCCCCTCTTCGGAGGGCCCGCCCCCGCCCTTCCGCCTCCCCCCGGCCCGCCCCTCCCCCGGCCCCGCCCCTCTCCCCAGCCCCGCCTCTCCCCCCGGCCCGCCCGGGCCCCGGGCGCGCCCCTCCCCCGGCCCCGCCCCGGGCCCGGGCCCGCCCTCCCCCTGGCCCGCCCCTCCCCCGGCCCTGCCCCGGGCCCCGGGCCCGCCCCTCCCCGAGCACACGAACCCCGAGCACACGAAGCCTGGCCCGGGGCCTGAAGCCGGCGGGCCGGCCTCAGATCTACAAGTACAGCGGCGAGCTGGACGCGGCGACCGAGCTCCTCGACCGCGCCCTCTACTGCCTCGAGGCAGCCTGGTGCGGGGCGGGGCGCGGGCACGGGCGCGGCGGGGCGGAGGATGCGTTGCGCTGCAGTTCGTTCACTTGGTTTTGAGCTCCGTCCCCGGCAGGCACCCGCAGTTCAAGCCGGCGAGCGGCGCCTGCCGCTCGACTTCGCAGTCATGGAGAACAAGTGCGCAGAGAACCCGTTGTACCCCGAGGATAACCTGTACCCTCCTCCGGACTCACCCCGCCACCCCCCAGGGCCTGGTCTTCCGGCGCCTGCAGATGCTCATTCGCGGCGGCTGCTCCCGCACCTCCCTCGGTACCCCTCGACCGCTTCCCCCCTACTCGGATTCGAACCGAACGTCGTACCTCCAGAGACGGCCAAGCTGCTGCTTGCGCTGGACCCCGACAGTGACCTGATGGGGTGCTCCAGTGCATCGACTACTTCGCCCTCCGCGCCAGGTACCCCATAACCTTCCCCCCCCCCCCCCAACTTCCCCCCCCCCACCTCATTTTTCTTCAGGGAGTACAAGTTCCTTCTGGAGCTGGTGGCGGCGCCGGCGCTCCCGGGCGCTCCGCCTCGTTCGTGCGGGAGCCGCCCTCTCGAGGCGGGAGCCGCCCCTCTTCCTCCCCATCGCCCTCAACTCCTCGGGTACCCCCACTTAGCCTCTCCCCCCTTTTTTCCTGGCGCCGAGCCGGGCTCGCAGCGTACGCGCTCATGCGCGTGGCGCGGGACGGCGGCGCCGCGCCCGTCGACGAGCTGGTGCCCTGCGCCCCTCGAATCTCCTCTAAGACTGAAGCGCGGCAGGTCCTCCGGCGCCTCTTCTCGCACACGCTGGACCCCGCCTCGCCGGCGCCGCCCACGCCCTCTGCCGCGGCCCTCGCCGCCGCCCTCCTGCGGCAGGCGGTCCTCATGTACCCCGGCGCCGTCCGCCCCTCCTCGAGAACTACAACGTCAAGCCCGACTCCGGGGTGCGGGGAGGGGCGGGACTCCGACAAGGCGAGCGTCTTTCCTCTGAGCTTCTTTACTTTCCGAGTCCTGAGCGGCTCTCTCCTTTGCTTCTTCGTTCACAGGGCGCCAGGGCTGGGCCGCCCTACACAGGCGGCCCCTCTTCGACGACGACGAGCCGGCCGCCAGCGTCGAGCTCCCGCCCCTGACTGCCGGGATCGGACCCTGGACGAGCTCAATGCTTTGAAGCAATTGCAATTCTTGAGCTCGGTGCGTTTCTTACAGCAACTTATCTTGCGATTCTGCTCTCAATATGCTGTTAGGTGGCGCTCGAGTCGAGACGCTTGCAAAAGTAACAACGGGCTGCGCACGACCGCCGGGTCTACATTCAAAGCGAAGTGTTGGGTCGACCGGGTCCTGGAGGTCCTGTTCTCCCGCGCGCGCTGGGGTCGGGTGGTGTGCAGTGGCCACCACCTGCGCGATCCGACAGCATGCGCACCATTTGTGGTCACGTCCACAGAGTGGTTCCGCGCGCCCCGCGCGGGGCGTCCTGACATCTTCGCGAACGAAGAGCAGGCAAAAGGGCTACTGCAGCGGTGCAAGGCTTTTGTAGGACTGCAGATAGCCTGATTCCGCATGCAGCTATAGTCTAGGGTTCTACGACATCGTTGGTTTTGTATGAGATCAATTTCACGAGGCCGAACTCTGTACCCTTCGATCGCAAGTTAGCCACCGGTGGCTAACTTAGGGGGGAATGAACAGGGGGAGAAGCGCAGGGGGAAGAATAGGAAAAAAAAGGAACTTCCGCGCGCCCGGCCATGCATGCAGCGCGCGAATTCCGTCCGCTGCGCATGCGCACTGCCGCGCGCACGCCGTGCTCAGCCCGCGGCGCCACGCCCGCCCCGCAGGCGTCTTCGCCGCGCCCGCGCACGCGAGGAGTACACATCGCTTGCTTCATCGGCTCACCCGCGGCGCCGGCGGCGCGCTAGCTACACGCTTTCGCTTGTCCGAGGTACTCATCTTCGAATTCTGCAGCCGTCGCCCCATCCTCGGCAGCTGTAAGGCGGCGCGCAGGGACTCGAGCTCTCAACTATGGCGTCGCCCGGCGGGCCCAGCGCAAGCAGCTCTGAGCCAGTAGGTCCGTCCCGGAACCGCCCCTCGGACCTGCCTGGGCGCGCTGTCTTCCGATCCTGCTAAAAAACGTGTTTTCGGGGCGACATTTTGGCACTATGTTCACTATGCCCGCCGGCCATGGGCTCGGATCGGGCCGGGGCCTTTTTCAAGCGATCGCCGGCGCCGCGTCCGTCGTCCGACGGTTCGCGCTAGCGATCTCCCCGGAGTACTCGGTACCAGGGCCTAGCGATCGCCGAAGCGATGAGAAGGCTCTCTGACCGGCGATCGCTTGCGCAGGAGCTGCTTCAAGTTCGTCGCACCAGCCAACGCCAACGCCTGCAGTGCGTGCCCGCCTCCCGTAGCGCTGTGGGCATGCTCGCATAGAGATTCTCTATTCAATGCGATCGCTACATCTCTGCCCCGCGCATAGAGCCTTCTCATTGCTCGGCGATCGCTTTGTGTTCGGCGCCATACCCAGCGGATCCGATCTCTAACAAAGAGCTGCTGGGCCGGCGATCGCTTCTGTGTTCTCAGTTCTAACGGTCGCCGCGGGCTTGACGTCACAGCCTTCTCATTGGCCAAGCGATCGCTGGTTTTCGGTGTCTTATGCCCGTCTCCGCAGCATGCTGACCCCCGGAGAGAGGAGGCGGACCTCCCTACCCCCGGAGTGCCCTCTTCGGGGGGAAGAGAGGACGTGGACCTCCTTCCCCTCTCCCAGCCCCTCTTCGGAGGGCCCCGCCCCCGCCCTTCCGCCTCCCCGGCCCCGCCCCTCCCCCCGGCCCCGCCCCTCTCCCCAGCCCCGCCTCTCCCCCCCGGCCCCGCCCCTCCCCCGGCCCGCCCCGGGCCCGGGCGCGCCCCTCCCCCCGGCCCCGCCCCGGCCCGGGCCCGCCCCTCCCCTGGCCCCGCCCTCCCCCGGCCCTGCCCCGGGCCCCGGGCCCGCCCCTCCCCCGAGCACCCGCAGCATGCTGACCCCCGGAGAGAGGAGGCGGACCTCCCTACCCCCCGGAGTGCCCTCTTCGGGGGGGAAGAGAGGACGTGGACCTCCTTCCCCTCTCCCAGCCCCTCTTCGGAGGGCCCCGCCCCCGCCCTTCCGCCTCCCCCCGGCCCCGCCCCTCCCCCCGGCCCCGCCCCTCTCCCCAGCCCCGCCTCTCCCCCCCGGCCCCGCCCCTCCCCCCGGCCCCGCCCCGGGCCCCGGGCGCGCCCCTCCCCCCGGCCCCGCCCCGGGCCCCGGGCCGCCCCTCCCCCTGGCCCCGCCCCTCCCCCCGGCCCTGCCCGGGCCCCGGGCCCGCCCCTCCCCGAGCACCCGCAGCATGCTGACCCCCGGAGAGAGGAGGCGGACCTCCCTACCCCCGGAGTGCCCTCTTCGGGGGGAAGAGAGGACGTGGACCTCCTTCCCCTCTCCCAGCCCCTCTTCGGAGGGCCCCGCCCCCGCCCTTCCGCCTCCCCCCGGCCCCGCCCCTCCCCCCGGCCCGCCCCTCTCCCCAGCCCCGCCTCTCCCCCCGGCCCCGCCCCGGCCCCGGGCGCGCCCCTCCCCCCCGGCCCCGCCCCGGCCCCGGGCCCGCCCCTCCCCCTGGCCCCGCCCCTCCCCCCGGCCCTGCCCCGGGCCCCGGGCCCGCCCCTCCCCCGAGCACACGAACCCCCGAGCACACGAAGCCTGGCCCGGGGGCCTGAAGCCGGCGGGCCGGCCTCAGATCTACAAGTACAGCGGCGAGCTGGACGCGGCGACCGAGCTCCTCGACCGCGCCCTCTACTGCCTCGAGGCAGCCTGGTGCGGGGCGGGGCGCGGGCACGGGCGCGGCGGGGCGGAGGATGCGTTGCGCTGCAGTTCGTTCACTTGGTTTTGAGCTCCGTCCCCGGCAGGCACCCGCAGTTCAAGCCGGCGAGCGGCGCCTGCCGCCTCGACTTCGCAGTCATGGAGAACAAGTGCGCAGAGAACCCGTTGTACCCCCGAGGATAACCTGTACCCTCCTCCGGACTCACCCCGCCACCCCCCAGGGCCTGGTCTTCCGGCGCCTGCAGATGCTCATTCGCGGCGGCTGCTCCCGCACCTCCCTCGGTACCCCCTCGACCGCTTCCCCCCTACTCGGATTCGAACCGAACGTCGTACCTCCAGAGACGGCCAAGCTGCTGCTTGCGCTGGACCCCGACAGTGACCTGATGGGGTGCTCCAGTGCATCGACTACTTCGCCCTCCGCGCCAGGTACCCCATAACCTTCCCCCCCCCCCCCCCAACTTCCCCCCCCCCCACCTCATTTTTCTTCAGGGAGTACAAGTTCCTTCTGGAGCTGGTGGCGGCGCCGGCGCTCCCCGGGCGCTCCGCCTCGTTCGTGCGGGAGCCGCCCCTCTCGAGGCGGGAGCCGCCCCTCTTCCTCCCCATCGCCCTCAACTCCTCGGGTACCCCCACTTAGCCTCTCCCCCTTTTTTCCTGGCGCCGAGCCGGGCTCGCAGCGTACGCGCTCATGCGCGTGGCGCGGGACGGCGGCGCCGCGCCCGTCGACGAGCTGGTGCCCTGCGCCCCTCCGAATCTCCTCTAAGACTGAAGCGCGGCAGGTCCTCCGGCGCCTCTTCTCGCACACGCTGGACCCCGCCTCGCCGGCGCCGCCCACGCCCTCTGCCGCGGCCCTCGCCGCCGCCCTCCTGCGGCAGGCGGTCCTCATGTACCCCGGCGCCGTCCGCCCCCTCCTCGAGAACTACAACGTCAAGCCCGACTCCGGGGTGCGGGGAGGGGCGGGACTCCGACAAGGCGAGCGTCTTTCCTCTGAGCTTCTTTACTTTCGAGTCCTGAGCGGCTCTCTCCTTTGCTTCTTCGTTCACAGGGCGCCAGGGGCTGGGCCGCCCTACACAGGCGGCCCCTCTTCGACGACGACGAGCCGGCCGCCAGCGTCGAGCTCCCGCCCCTGACTGCCGGGATCGGACCCTGGACGAGCTCAATGCTTTGAAGCAATTGCAATTCTTGAGCTCGGTGCGTTTCTTACAGCAACTTATCTTGCGATTCTGCTCTCAATATGCTGTTAGGTGGCGCTCGAGTCGAGACGCTTGCAAAAGTAACAACGGGCTGCGCACGACCGCCGGGTCTACATTCAAAGCGAAGTGTTGGGTCGACCGGGTCCTGGAGGTCCTGTTCTCCCCGCGCGCGCTGGGGTCGGTGGTGTGCAGTGGCCACCACCTGCGCGATCCGACAGCATGCGCACCATTTGTGGTCACGTCCACAGAGTGGTTCCGCGCGCCCCGCGCGGGGCGTCCTGACATCTTCGCGAACGAAGAGCAGGCAAAAGGGCTACTGCAGCGGTGCAAGGCTTTTGTAGGACTGCAGATAGCCTGATTCCGCATGCAGCTATAGTCTAGGGTTCTACGACATCGTTGGTTTTGTATGAGATCAATTTCACGAGGCCGAACTCTGTACCCTTCGATCGCAAGTTAGCCACCGGTGGCTAACTTAGGGGGGGAATGAACAGGGGGGAGAAGCGCAGGGGGGAAGAATAGGAAAAAAAAGGAACTTCCGCGCGCCCGGCCATGCATGCAGCGCGCGAATTCCGTCCGCTGCGCATGCGCACTGCCGCGCGCACGCCGTGCTCAGCCCCGCGGCGCCACGCCCGCCCCGCAGGCGTCTTCGCCGCGCCCGCGCACGCGAGGAGTACACATCGCTTGCTTCATCGGCTCACCCGCGGCGCCGGCGGCGCGCTAGCTACACGCTTTCGCTTGTCCGAGGTACTCATCTTCGAATTCTGCAGCCGTCGCCCCATCCTCGCAGCTGTAAGGCGGCGCGCAGGGACTCGAGCTCTCAACTATGGCGTCGCCCGGCGGGCCCAGCGCAAGCAGCTCTGAGCCAGTAGGTCCGTCCCGGAACCGCCCTCGGACCTGCCTGGGCGCGCTGTCTTCCGATCCTGCTAAAAAACGTGTTTTCGGGGCGACATTTTGGCACTATGTTCACTATGCCCGCCGGCCATGGGCTCGGATCGGGCCGGGGCCTTTTTCAAGCGATCGCCGGCGCCGCGTCCGTCGTCCGACGGTTCGCGCTAGCGATCTCCCCGGAGTACTCGTACCAGGGCCTAGCGATCGCCGAAGCGATGAGAAGGCTCTCTGACCGGCGATCGCTTGCGCAGGAGCTGCTTCAAGTTCGTCGCACCAGCAACGCCAACGCCTGCAGTGCGTGCCCGCCTCCCGTAGCGCTGTGGGCATGCTCGCATAGAGATTCTCTATTCAATGCGATCGCTACATCTCTGCCCCGCGCATAGAGCCTTCTCATTGCTCGGCGATCGCTTTGTGTTCGGCGCCATACCCAGCGATCCGATCTCTAACAAAGAGCTGCTGGGCCGGCGATCGCTTCTGTGTTCTCAGTTCTAACGGTCGCCGCGGGCTTGACGTCACAGCCTTCTCATTGGCAAGCGATCGCTGGTTTTCGGTGTCTTATGCCCGTCTCCGCAGCATGCTGACCCCGAGAGAGGAGGCGGACCTCCCTACCCCCGGAGTGCCCTCTTCGGGGGGAAGAGAGCGGACCTCTTCCTCTCCCGCCCTCTTCGGAGGGCCCGCCCCCGCCCTTCCGCCTCCCGCCCGCCCCTCCCCGCCCCGCCCCTCTCCCAGCCCGCCTCTCCCCCCCGGCCCGCCCTCCCCCGGCCGCCCCGGCCCGGGCGCCCCTCCCCCGGCCCGCCCGGGCCCGGGCCGCCCCTCCCTGGCCCGCCCTCCCCCCGGCCCTGCCCGGGCCCGGGCCCGCCCTCCCAGCACCGCAGCATGCTGACCCCCGGAAGAGGAGGCGGACCTCCCTACCCCCCGGAGTGCCCTCTTCGGGGGGAAGAGAGGACGTGGACCTCCTTCCCTCTCCCAGCCCTCTCGGAGGGCCCCGCCCGCCTTCGCCTCCCCCGGCCCGCCCTCCCCCGCCCGCCCTCTCCCCAGCCCCGCCTCTCCCCCCGGCCCCGCCCCTCCCCCGGCCCGCCCGGGCCCCGGCGCGCCCCTCCCCGGCCCCGCCCGGGCCCCGGGCCCGCCCCTCCCCTGGCCCGCCCTCCCCCGGCCCTGCCCCGGGCCCCGGGCCCGCCCCTCCCCCGAGCACCCGCAGCATGCTGACCCCCGGAGAGAGGAGGCGGACCTCCCTACCCCCGGAGTGCCCTCTTCGGGGGGAAGAGAGGACGTGGACCTCCTTCCCTCTCCCAGCCCCTCTTCGGAGGGCCCCGCCCCCGCCTTCCGCCTCCCCGGCCCCGCCCCTCCCCCGGCCCGCCCCTCTCCCCAGCCCCGCCTCTCCCCCCCGGCCCCGCCCGGGCCCCGGGCGCGCCCCTCCCCCGGCCCGCCCGGGCCCCGGCCCGCCCCTCCCCCTGGCCCCCCCTCCCGGCCCTGCCCGGGCCCCGGGCCCCCCTCCCCGAGCACACGAACCCCCGAGCACACGAAGCTGGCCCGGGGGCCTGAAGCCGGCGGCCGGCCTCAGATCTACAAGTACAGCGGCGAGCTGGACGCGGCGACCGAGCTCCTCGACCGCGCCCTCTACTGCCTCGAGGCAGCCTGGTGCGGGGCGGGGCGCGGGCACGGGCGCGGCGGGGCGGAGGATGCGTTGCGCTGCAGTTCGTTCACTTGGTTTTGAGCTCCGTCCCGGCAGGCACCCGCAGTTCAAGCCGGCGAGCGGCGCCTGCCGCCTCGACTTCGCAGTCATGGAGAACAAGTGCGCAGAGAACCCGTTGTACCCCGAGGATAACCTGTACCCTCCTCCGGAACTCACCCGCCACCCCCAGGGCCTGGTCTTCCGGCGCCTGCAGATGCTCATTCGCGGCGGCTGCTCCCGCACCTCCTCGTACCCCCTCGACCGCTTCCCCCCTACTCGGATTTCGAACCGAACGTCGTACCTCCAGAGACGGCCAAGCTGCTGCTTGCGCTGGACCCCGACAGTGACCTGATGGGGGTGCTCCAGTGCATCGACTACTTCGCCCTCCGCGCCAGGTACCCATAACCTTCCCCCCCCCCCAACTTCCCCCCCCCCCACCTCATTTTTCTTCAGGGAGTACAAGTTCCTTCTGGAGCTGTGGCGGCGCCGGCGCTCCCCGGGCGCTCCGCCTCGTTCGTGCGGGAGCCGCCCCTCTCGAGGCGGGAGCCGCCCCTCTTCCTCCCATCGCCCTCAACTCCTCGGGTACCCCCACTTAGCCTCTCCCCCTTTTTTCCTGGCGCCGAGCCGGCTCGCAGCGTACGCGCTCATGCGCGTGGCGCGGGACGGCGGCGCCGCGCCCGTCGACGAGCTGGTGCCCTGCGCCCCTCCGAATCTCCTCTAAGACTGAAGCGCGGCAGGTCCTCCGGCGCCTCTTCTCGCACACGCTGGACCCCGCCTCGCCGGCGCCGCCCCGCCCTCTGCCGGGCCCTCGCCGCCGCCCTCCTGCGGCAGGCGGTCCTCATGTACCCCGGCGCCGTCCGCCCCCTCCTCGAGAACTACAACGTCAAGCCCGACTCCGGGGTGCGGGGGAGGGGCGGGACTCCGACAAGGCGAGCGTCTTTCCTCTGAGCTTCTTTACTTTCCGAGTCCTGAGCGGCTCTCTCCTTTGCTTCTTCGTTCACAGGGCGCCAGGGCTGGGCCGCCCTACACAGGCGGCCCCTCTTCGACGACGACGAGCCGGCCGCCAGCGTCGAGCTCCCGCCCCTGACTGCCGGGATCGGACCCTGGACGAGCTCAATGCTTTGAAGCAATTGCAATTCTTGAGCTCGGTGCGTTTCTTACAGCAACTTATCTTGCGATTCTGCTCTCAATTGCTGTTAGGTGCGCTCGAGTCGAGACGCTTGCAAAAGTAACAACGGGCTGCGCACGACCGCCGGGTCTACATTCAAAGCGAAGTGTTGGGTCGACCGGGTCCTGGAGGTCCTGTTCTCCCGCGCGCGCTGGGTCGGGTGGTGTGCAGTGGCCACCACCTGCGCGATCCGACAGCATGCGCACCATTTGTGGTCACGTCCACAGAGTGGTTCCGCGCGCCCCGCGCGGGGCGTCCTGACATCTTCGCGAACGAAGAGCAGGCAAAAGGGCTACTGCAGCGGTGCAAGGCTTTTGTAGGACTGCAGATAGCCTGATTCCGCATGCAGCTATAGTCTAGGGTTCTACGACATCGTTGGTTTTGTATGAGATCAATTTCACGAGGCCGAACTCTGTACCCTTCGATCGCAAGTTAGCCACCGGTGGCTAACTTAGGGGGGGAATGAACAGGGGGGAGAAGCGCAGGGGGGAAGAATAGGAAAAAAAAGGAACTTCCGCGCGCCCGGCCATGCATGCAGCGCGCGAATTCCGTCCGCTGCGCATGCGCACTGCCGCGCGCACGCCGTGCTCAGCCCCGCGGCGCCACGCCCGCCCCGCAGGCGTCTTCGCCGCGCCCGCGCACGCGAGGAGTACACATCGCTTGCTTCATCGGCTCACCCGCGGCGCCGGCGGCGCGCTAGCTACACGCTTTCGCTTGTCCGAGGTACTCATCTTCGAATTCTGCAGCCGTCGCCCCATCCTCGGCAGCTGTAAGGCGGCGCGCAGGGACTCGAGCTCTCAACTATGGCGTCGCCCGGCGGGCCCAGCGCAAGCAGCTCTGAGCCAGTAGGTCCGTCCCGGAACCGCCCCTCGGACCTGCCTGGGCGCGCTGTCTTCCGATCCTGCTAAAAAACGTGTTTCGGGGCGACATTTTGGCACTATGTTCACTATGCCCGCCGGCCATGGGCTCGGATCGGCCGGGGCCTTTTTCAAGCGATCGCCGGCGCCGCGTCCGTCGTCCGACGGTTCGCGCTAGCGATCTCCCCGGAGTACTCGGTACCAGGGCCTAGCGATCGC
>QPMI01000086.1:0-52917 GCA_004431415.1 Cyanophora paradoxa | reverse complement strand
ATACGCGGCATTGGCTGGCATTGTCTACACCCTCGACGAAAATGTGCGCGCTTGACAGCTCGGCGCGCTTCCTGCATTAATCTATGTGTCCTCAGGGGCTACCAGTCTCAAGCAGTGATAAGTCCTGGTCGATCTTTGAAAATATGGACGCAGTGCGGAAGGAGCTTTTCAAGCCCAGCATTAGCGACAACTTTTTCAGGATGAAAGAAACTTGTTTCATTCGGACTTCTACTTCGGTCAAAGACATACCAGATCGAGAAAGTCGAGAATTGGAGGACTGCACAGCGTACAAACGGAATGTCTTTGATTTACAGCAGGTTCTAAAGAATTCTGCCACCGGCTCCGAGAAGGAAGCTTACTTTCATGCATACGGTGTTCATTTTTATTTATTGTTGTGCTTTCGATCGCGAGTTCTTGATTGGGCTTTCGCCCCAGACATTCAACACGCCGCCGGATTTAACAGAGACGCGTCCCTCTGCTTCTTCTGCTTCAGCTCATATGGCGTTGTGTCTGACAGAAAGTTTGACTGGAACGACTTCGACTACGACCTCTTCGCGTCGGAAGGCTCGGACAGTCAGAATTCTTTCACGATCAGGTGCCGAATTCCTGCAGCTGGTCAAGTGATCCAACCAGCCAATCGAAGCTTATATTTGCCTGCATCGCTCTTGCAGCTCCGTGCAAGGGGGATACGCAGAGGACATCGAGACGGTTGTGCTTCTCTCAGCCCAGCGTTCGGCCCTTGCTTCGGGCATGGTTCGTCGCTGAGCACGTGCAGTTTTGTCTGTTCTAAGCGCTACTCATGGGTCCGCGCGTCTAGCAAAATATGTGGAGCATCCGAGGTGCCCTGAAGGTCCCTGAGCCGCACTGGGCCAATCTCGCCAAATCTATGCGCTCCTGCCGACGCATCTTCTATTGGGAAAGCCAAAGTCTTCTCGTCGTGGATCTGTGAGTGACGCGCACACACGCAATTGCAATGAAACGCTTTTAAAATTACGGTTGTCGGCCAGGCGCGCCGCCGTAATGTTTGCAGAAATCCAGGCGGATGGATCCCTTGGAAGCTTCGTGCAGATACTGCAGCGCACAAGTCCGATTCGCCTCCAAAAGCCCTCATTATAAAATTAGGAAAAATAGCTCTCATAATTATAAAAGCCGCTGATTATTTTATTCTCGCAGGCATTCCATCGCCCGACAACGTTCTTGACAACCCAACAACAAGCAGGCAGTCGACCATCGAAGGAAATAAGTTCGTTCAAGCTGTTTTCAAGCTGTTCAAACTGTGCCGTTCATATCGAATCGTGCGCAGGTTTTTCGATTACGTTGACTCAAAGCATCGTGTCATCAAAAATGCTCGCGGGGGGTGAGTTTGCTTTAATACATTATGCGATTGCTCATTCGAATTCTACGTACATTCGATCGTAATAATTCTTCTCAGATCTACATACGGTGAGCTCGTCTGTCATTGATCTTCATCCGTTCTCCAAAAGAATATGTAGAGCTATATAGCTAGCCCTAGCTGACTGCAACGTTAACCTCACAGCGGACTGCTCTGTTTATTTGTCCTCGAACGGCTCGGACACTGTGGATTGTGGATTCCGTTCCGGCCATCGGATACAGTTCAAAGGATGCCGTATGGGATGCCGCCAGAGTTGTTAGCTCTAGCGTTGGCAGCACTAGTACACCAGCTGCAGATGAAACAACATCTTTGGATTCAAAGGGTTTAAAGCTCAAGTTCGGATTGTACGCTCCCAGAACCTCCAAAAACGGTGCGAGCGCCATCCGTCCTTGCCATTTTCTTGCGCCTCGAGCTCGCGCGCGCTGATCAGTGCAATTGCACTAAACCGCGATTGGCAGGACGGTTTATCGCTGTGTGGCAATCGCAAACGGAGCTCAACATGTACGATCTGGAAAAGGGCGCGCAAGTTCAGTCCAGCGAGAACGTTCGCACGGTCCCTGTCGATGAGACTTTCGTCGACGAGTCCGCACCAATATCTTGCAGCAGTGCCGATTCCTAGCGACAATGGGTGAGAATATTCTCGCTTATTTTCCATTTTATTTTAATAACTCGCGTTTCTTCAGCGACTACATGGCGATCCGCTACAGGCAGCCAAACGGAGACTTCGCCATCCGCGTGATCGACCTTACACGTGACTCGTTGCTTGCTGAGGCGTGTTCGCGCGTCAGTCGGACGTTCAGCAACAGCGAGCTCGAAAGCACTTACGGAAACAACAACGCCTCGTCTAATGTGCAGACGCTGTGTGAAAAGTACACCTCGGCGAGCGCGGCGAACTTTGCAACGCGCCCGGTCTCAGGTGTCGACGCCGTGGAATGGGACCCTGCCGCGCCTCTTCTTCAGCTCGTTCGCACGTCGGCCACCACCGCCACAGCCTTCGTTACAGCACCCGCATCTGGGACGCAGCTCCGGAAACAGCAGTGATCGAGTGCAACCCGCAAGGCAGCTCCGTGCTGGCCGTCAACATGACTGATTATATTGGCTTTCGGGGAGCCCTCCTGCGCGACAGCACCAGCCCGACCCGGAAGCCTACAAATTTGCGGGAAACGATTCGAGGAGTACTTCCAAAACTTGCACTGGCAAGATTTAGTCTTGTGAACCTGAGCCCATTCACAGCCTACGAGTGCCGAGCTTTCGTTGCAGCTGGCTCTCGGCAGTCGCCCGCAGCCTCGACTGTGCTCGCGGCTGACTCTCCGTCCTTCATGTCTCTTGGCCCTTCCACGCCGGCCTTGGAGTTTGGATTCTACAGTGATTTCTTCTGGCGCGTTTCGTCAAACGGCGTGGCCCAGCAATCTGACGCAGCGGACGAACTGGCAAAGCCCGCGGCCGACAGCGGCGACTTCTTGGGGACCAATGTGCTCCCCGGGTATTTCGGAGAGCTAAACGTCTCGTCGTTCGACAACAGGGTTCCAGCTCAATTTCCGACGTGTCCCATCCGGAGGCGCTACTGCGAGCTTGCGCATCACAAAGTCGATCGAATTCACACTTGCTGGCTGCCGAGTTCGACGGAGTGGACGAACATAACGATGGGAGAGAACTCACAGCTCTCCAGAATGTGCGGACGCATTTACTTTGTGCTCCAATGTTGCGCTCGCTCTGGTACTGACTCGTTAAGATTTCCTTCGCCATATATATAGCAAAATCGAGAACGGGTGGAACGCCTCGAGAGTCGAGTTCGAGATAATTGGCATATTGTTCTCGGGCTCTGTGAACTACCCTTTGACTATAACTGTGCGCTACGAGATTCGTTTCCAGTTAGACGATCCAGCGTCACGGGTCCGACCTCTTATTGTTGCACGCGTACAGTTTGAAGGGATTTACGGAACTGGCCTGCCAGCTCTGCGAGACGGAGGCGAGCACAGAGATCGCGTCGTCATAGAGAGTGCAGCAGATGCTGCGGCTAAGCTCCCCATCGCTTTTAAACCCACTTTTCGGCTTGGCGGTCGCCGAGGTTTTATCAACTTCCTCGTGGTGGACGCTGCGACGGTCTCCCGCACCAAATGGCATCAGCACAGCGTCAGCGATATGTCCGGTGTCACGATTAACGCGCGTTACCGAGTGGTCACGCATCCACTGGACGCAAGATGCTCATGGATTATCCTCTCGAAGCGGAATGCCCGCGCGACCCGCCCTGTTCTGCCCGGCCAAATTGGCGTGGGTGAGGATGGCCTGTCGCTGCAAGACGCAATTTTGGAAGATTTCCAACCCACGTTCTGGTACGGCGAACATCTATTGACCGGGTCCATCATTGTCAGCAATCCGATCCAATTTGGCGCCCAGGTTCTTTGAGGCCCTGCCGGAAAGAGCGTTCACATTGAAATATCGAGCTCGATCTCCCCCGTCAATTCTATGTCGAGGTGCGCGTTTGCCAAGTGCCATCGACATTCCGTCCTGACCTTGCTAATAGATCCGCGGTGGATTCGAGCAAAGTTCAGAGCCTCTGGCGAGGCTGCAGCTATCGGCAACAACGACACTGGCATCCCATAACGCCACGATCCGTCAATAACGCTTGGGCCCGGGCCCATATAAAGATGCAGCGACGCCAGTTTGAGATAACATCTGTTGGCTCTGGTGAATTATCGTGGATGGGCTTCGTTGCGCGTTTCCGAGCCGCGGGTTTGCACAGTGATTGCGGGTTATGGTGGTGTTGTATATGTGGCTCCTCTGCTTGACAATGCACACTTTTGTGCAGATCCATCTGATCGAAACACATCAAGCTCACAGTGCGCTTTCCAATTGCAATGCAGCCTGCAAGCAACTGCAACCTTGCCACTCTGGAAGGAGGCTCGGCATCCTCTGTCACTCGCAGCTGGTGCGTGCACGGTGATTCCAACAAACTTTAAAGGATTAAACAAAACAGTTTTTTGGGAAGCGAACGCGCCTGATACCGCCATGACCTTAATGTTCCCAGGTTAATAGAGCGGATAGCGGCTATGGAATTGAAATAAGTTTTCTCGTTTTGACATTGGTCTACCAAACGTACTGTACATGTACGTGTGGGCCTTCTTTCTGCTGTGAATGCGTATGCAAGGTTTGGCTTATAATTAAACCTGATTTGCATTTTGCAACGTAGTTGTACGACGGCACCACGAGCGCCGCACCCTTGATAGCCAGCCTTCAATTTCCGATTGGAGTCGTCGAGACTTCCGCTCCTTTCAATCCGGATCTGCCAAGCGGGCGGTATAGAACGAGCAAGGATGCCTTTTTGGTCTATGAAAACCGGACGGTGCTGCCTGCCTATGGCAGACCAGACGGATTTGCAGCCGTATTCAAGGCTGTTGGTGAGATTTCCCACGCTTCGTGTTGCGATCCCGAGTTTCAAGTCCCCACAAATCTCATTCTCTTTCGCATGCGCAGAATCTCGGTGCAACTTCTACAACCCGCCATGTCCGCTATCGGCTACGAGTGAAGTCCAGGAGCTCGAGGAGGGCCCGACTGGGATGCTGTACCCGACAAACGTGACAAGACAATGGTGAGCATGCGCATTACAAGCTCGCGTGCGCAACAGGATCTAGATGTCAAACCCGCATGCTGCGTAGCTGACTCGTACGCCTCCCATCGCGCTCCCTCTCGCTCATAATCAGGTCAATCACCGCCGAAGACAGTACGGCTGCTCTTCCGAAGGGCATCATCATTGAGTTTATTTTCTGGAGTATGCAGCCCGGAGACAAACTGCACGTGAGTCCAAACCTGCGATGCTGAATTCGAATTTTTAAATTATCGGACCAAAATCTGGAGCTATCAGGTTTACGATGGGGATGCCGAGAGCGGCGTGATGATCTTTTCGTCTGAAGACCATCCAGACATCTCAATCGCGAACATACCTCCTGTTCGAATTCTGAAGTCGAGCAGCAGCCGGGCTTATCTGGTCTTCCAGTCCCAACAATCGCAGCTCAGGGCACGGGTTCAAAGCTCAGTTCAGGCTGAAAGTGCGCATTCAATTTGATTTTACCAGGCGGCGCTAGCGCTCGGCGCAGCCTTCATATGTGTGTCATGATCATATATATCCGCGCAGATGTGAGATGCGCTTTGTTCAACCCGTGCCGGCTAATCGCAACGGACGTCGACGATACGTTTGAAGAGGGCCTTCCAGTACCTCCTACGCGAATAATTTGCAACGCTACTGGTGCGCGTCTTGTCTGACTTGGATCGCTGTCCCTTCTGTGTCTGGTTCTTCTTCTGATCATTACGACCATACGGGCAGGTTAATCGGGGCTCCTCTTAACCAGCGCATCAGGCTGCGTTTCCTCCACTTGGCGACTGAACCGAGTAGGGACTTCGTTGAGGTGCGCACTGTCGTTGTACATGTATGGTTAAATCGTTTTCGGTTTCGGTACATGTCGACGTCCGTGCGTGTGCAGATATACGCATTGAATACATCCCGACCGTTTTCACATCCCTGGATGGCCTTTGTCAAATTTCACAGACGTTTATCAACGTTTATCGACGTTACGGTTGAAACGAGGTCGTCGGATCTTGAAGGCTACAAAGTCCCTTCTATTTTTTCTGGATCTTTAAACACGGATATCATTCAAAGTACGGTGAGAACGACGGCGGCTGCAAACGCTGTGCTTGTGCGCTTCACCAGCAATCATGCTATCGTCGACGACGGATTCATCGCGGATACGCGGCAATTCCGCTTCTTGACGGTGCGCGTGCGCTCTGTAGGGAGTGCCACCGCCTTCCAACGAGGGTCTGTCCAGTTTTGGAGTGCGTATCGGAGAGAGAGTGCATGCGTAATGTTACAATAACAGCGCTCTCTTTCGGAGTTGATGAAAGCCACCAAGCTTTCACCGACATTCGATGGTGCTTCATTCAACAGATTTTCGATCTCGATCTGACTGATATTGAAAATATGTCATGATTAGGTATTTCAATGCACCCCAGGAATGGGCTTGGAGATCAAATTCGAGACGTTGCAACCCATAGTCCTACGTCTGGGGTCCGGGGAATTGGTAACTTCAAGGTAAAAATTTTAATTAATCCATCATGATCAGTCGCGAAATCGAGACGTTTGAACAGATGCTTTTTGGATCAGGAGCCTCCAGAGCATACTCCGACGAACTGGACATGAATTTGGCAGCTGATCTTACGGACGCTGCGTCCATCGTCTACCGGACGACTGGCAGCCATGCATATATTACCTACGAGAAGCGATCAAGTCTTGTCCGGATCCTAGGCCATTCGCTAAGTTCACAGCTACCGTGAAGGCTGTCGGTGCCCATCGCACTGTACACGCGTACGTGTGCCGCCGAATCTGACCCGCTCCACGCAGAGCTTCGTGCTCTTCGTATGATCCGTGGCAGATTTCATCGTTCTGCCTGTTGAATGCAACCGGTACTATGATGCTTCGAGAAAAGTATTTGGCACTGCCGATTGGCTTGGTACCGAATATTCCAACAGCATCACTTTGAGATGGTGAGCATGCAAATGCGTGCGCAGACGATAGAGCGATGAAAATTTAGAGGTCAGCTGCAGGCGGGCGATGAAAATTGAAGGCCTCAGATGTAATTTAATCATGATATTGATTCCGTTTGTTTGCAGGCTCATAGCCGCTCCACTGAATCATCGCATCCAAATCACTTTCCCAGTCGCTACCTTCGACACTGAGGCTATCCAGGATACCGTTAAAGTGCGCAGCTTCTGAGCATCAGCCAGATCTCGACAAATTTACATGCAGCTCGCGTAGGTCTTTGCCTCCAACGCCCAAGGCAAAATGTAACCCAGCTTGGCGTAACGCTCTCGGGAAAGAGTCCAGCGAGCGCCCTCACGCCTTTCACTTCCACGGCCAACCACATCCTTGTAGAGTTCCAAAGCAACCCCAGCTCGACCTTCCCTGGATTCACCGCAAACTACTACTCATACTTTGTAGGTCAGTATCGCAAAGTAGGAAATCCATTTCGTCGCTCACCCGGCCCTTACATCTTCGCGGCGACGTATACGCAGCTCCGGCGTCGCCGACCCCATCACCTACGCCCCCACCAACCAATGCCGGATTGCGTTGCGCTATAATTACTTCAGCGCGATATCTAACGCTAGCTCTCTAAAGCCGCTTTGCAGAGCCGATCGCCATTACGTCTTTGGCCACTGGATTCAGTCCTCGAATATCAGCTGCGGGAACGCTTTTTATGAGGAACAACCGCCGCTACCTGATGGTTTCTGGAGGAAGAGACGCTTACAACAATGGCTTCAACGATATTTGGACTGCTGACGTCGGTGCGCGTGTACATGTAGCTCGCATATTTCATTTACAACGCTCGCCTCCGAACATGTACACGCGCACGGAACAGTCTCAAAGACTCCATGCGCCTCTTAAATCTCGCGTGCAGATGCATCTCGACGGCCTCTGCTTCAAGCGTATGGGAATACCAAACGGCAAAGATGCATGCTCGCTTTCAAGCCCACTCGTGTGACTGGGATGGAGGATCCTTTATTTATTGTGCGGGCGGTGCGACAAATTGGGACAATATATACGCGAATTTCTGGAGGTTCCCAATTACTCTGGACTCGCGATACGATATGCCCTCCCACTGCCTTGCGCCGATACAGCCACTGCCTGACCGTGTATGACAACTCTGTCTGGGTGCACTCTGTCTCCCTCGACCTCCCTCGACCGCCTGCTAAAGCATTCTTTCCAATTAAATCGCCAAATAGGTCGTTGGAGGGTTCACCAATTCGAAATTGTGTCTGGCGTCAGCTCGTACCCTTTCACCCAGGAGAAAGAATACGCAACGACCTTATCCGCTACTCGATCGCAAACAACACTTGGAGAACAGAGATTGCACAACAAAATTCCAACCCATACTCACTGAACCCACGGGAAGCTCCAGCCTGCGCTCGCATGGTGCCTATTTGAGTGCTAATTTCGTTCCCGTCTCCCGGAATCTGTCAACGGAGCCTTGGATGCAGGCTCGAAGCTCTATATCTCAGCTGGGCGTGTTGGCTGGATAAATCCTAATAACTTCCCAACCACCGCCGAAGTCTTGTGCGTACGCGCGCAGATCACTTTGGAGATGGTTATGAGTCTGTAAGATTGTAGCTGATCTTGAATTTCGTTTTCAGCTCCGTGGATTTGTCGCCTTCCATGGCCGGCAGTCGGGTTTACAACTTCCTCGGAAGGGTACCCGGATTCAGCAAGGGCGGGTCTCAGACGCAAGGACCCATTCTGGCGGGTGTCTCGTCCACAACGTGCTCATGCTGGGAATCAAAGAAGCGCTACCACGTATATTCAGCATTTCCGGTGCGTCTGCCGGCGTCCCTACGACACCATTTATAGCTAGAGATGCAGCCTTGAACATCAAGCACAGAGGGAACGGCCGTAACCACGGCCAGCCGGCGCTGACTGCAGTGAACCTGCAATTCTCTGTGTACGGCAGTGATCCGGACAATTGCACCATGTGCGCCTGCATTCCAATCAATATCAATCTGATTTGATCTGATCTTGTGAACCGCGCTCGCAGATTTGCCGCTACAGGCGACGACGGTGTCGTTGATAGTTGGGGTAGAGACAGTGCTGCGTTCGTGCGACTCCAGCTTTCTAAAACGGGTACGGGTGCGTCTCACGTTTTGGTCATGGACGCTAGAAGGTCGGCGCCAGGTGCGAACGCCACAACCTGCCTTTCGCAGTCGTTGTAAGCACGCCGCGCCCACTCCAACCCCGAGTCCGTCGCCTACCCGCTGGTCTCTGGACGTGAGTGCTCCATACATGCAAAGGCAGAGTCTCGTGCCCAAGCCTGATTGAAATTCGCTTGCGCAACGCCAGTGGTAAACGGAGCCTGCGTGGTCTGGAACCCATGCGAAATTAGCGTAAATACAACCGTGACGGTGTTTGAAGAAGGACCCCCTGGAGACTACAGCAACAGCCTCGATCGGAAATGGTGGGCAACGTATTTGTTATCGATATCGTGTAATTCTCGCTCACATTCGTTGAACTCTCGTGCACAACTTCAGGCGCATCACTGCCCCGAGCGGCATGAACGTTCGCATCGAGGTCTGGCTAAGCGATGAGTATTCCTTAGATTATTCACAGGAGTTGACTCCCGTCAACATGTACAGTTCACAACATTCAATACCGAAGCAGGCTACGACTTTGTTTCCGTGCGCGAAATAATAATATAAGTGCTGCTTATTAATGCCTTCGTCTCCGGTCTCAAATCGGATCCTCTGCGCTACGTATACGCAGGTGTACGATGGCACCGCGACTTGCACGTCAAGTTGCACGGGCAATCGGCTTGCTTTCTTGCACGGAGCTCTTGCAATCGCCACTTTAATACCCTTTGAGACATCAGCCAGTAGCGCATTTGTGCATTTCGTCACAGGTCGGGCCGTCGCTGCCACTATTTTGTTTTGCATCGCGCTGATTCGTATGCTGTTATAGATGGCTCGGTCGTCAGACAAGGATTTGCGGCTAAAATCTCGGCGATTTCTCCATCGGCAGGCATATACTCTGCCTTCCAATCTCTCACGAGACGGAGCTGACGCTAACATTGAGCCTAGCTATCGATCCTCGATGCAATTCTTACGACCCGTGCGACCTCACCGCAACCGCGAATCCAACAACATTTGAGGAGGGTCCTACCGGCCGGCATTATTTTAACAATGCAAACAAAAATGGTGAGTCTGTAGTCGCATTTATAATATGAAAGCAGAAATTCGAGCACATAGTGATGCGCACGGAAATCAGGAGAATAACGGCCGCCGCCGGCTCGAAAATTGTCATCCAGTTCACCCGATTTAACACGTGCGCGAGCTTCAGCTGATCAAAAGGTCATACGAACGTTAACTTTAATCGTTGTACTGACTAATGGGTGCAGTGAAAGCGGCGCCGACTTCGTGCAGGTGCGATATGTATAATTATAAGATGCGAATGAACACTCTCGAATTCGACGAAAACTCAATTCATGTTCATGGTCGACAGATTTTCGACGGCCAGTCAGTGAGCGCGGCAAAACTTGTGGAGCTGAGCGGTTCCCCGTCGACGCCGTTCTCATACGAGACAGCGGATCGATACGCCTTCGTTGTTTCACGAGCAGTCTGTGGCTTCCTCACTGAATTATTAGCTTCCACCATTCGCAATCCGATGGGAGTGCAGACGGCGATATCATCGGGAGGGGTTCAACGCAACAATCAAATCAGTGCCAGCAGCTACATCCGGATCCGCCGCTATCATTGGTCCGTAAATCTGTACGCAAAGTCCGCAGAATTCGAAGTGTCACACAGCGCGTGCGCGTGGCAGGTCTCGGCGGGTGCAAGCCAAGCGAAGCCTTGTGCTGGAAGCAGGTGCTTTTGGCTTCCAAAAGCCTTGCGATTGTCTAAGGCGAACAACTCAGACGGGAGGCTGCGTGTGGAGTGGAACGCGGGAAGCGTACAATGACAAAGCTGGGTCGGCAATCATAAATGTTTACGCATCCGGTGCGGAAACTTTGATTTTTCTTCGCAGCCTCCTTCTACCGCAAGCTGCATCGTTGCAAGCTACCGATGACTGCGAGCAGGCTACTGTGAGTGCAACCTCGGCCAAGCTCGCAAGGACTGCCTATTTCCATATGCTCCCTGCATGGACTACAGTTGCAACGACATGTGCTCCGACCGCCGCTACAATTCCACCTATGTCGTGCCTTGCGATGCGGTTCCGACGCCACTTCCCACCCCTACTCCGACACCCGGCGCATCCGGACCAGCTGCAGGCGCCGGTGCACATTCTGCAAGACCTCCATATTCTGTGCTATGCATGCATGCGCACATTCTTAATTCTTCCATGTCTCCAGTTATAGATCCAGCATGCCCCGGATCTAACTACGACCCGTGCCTGCTCAACGCGACGGCGAATGCCACGGCATTCGAAGATGGCATCCCGGATACGCCATACGAGATTGACACTGACCGAAAGTGGTGCGGGTCCTTCGAATACATCCTTTTGTATAAAATCTGTAGGGATCGAGGGCGGTCTGTAGCAAATGCGAATGCCTGCGCATGCCGTGAGACGTTCTGATATGCATATGATCGATGTCGCTCACTGTCTTCGCGATTGTGGCATGGTAGGTTGATCACGGCACCGAGCGGCTTCAGAGTTAATATTCAGTTCACATTTTTCGACACGTGAGTCATAAGTACTAAAATGTTTTTGAGTCGCGCTGATCATCATTCAATTTACTGCGCCTTGTCTCTCCGCGGTCACAGGGAGCAGGGCTATGACTACGTGAGGGTATGGGCTTCTCGCGGTTCGATAGCGCACTTGTGGCGCGCGCGTTGACGGCGTGAATAACGCAGATTTACGACGGCACTTCTACGAGCGCCACCATGCTTGCGGAGCGGCATGGGACTCTTTCGACGCCGTTTTCATATCAAACGACTGGCCGCTACGCCTACGTGCGGTTCACGAGCGGTACGGAACTTTTTACCTCTAGATCTAATACTACGAGCGGCTCTTACGGTTATACTACTACCTCTCATTCTCAAAGCAGATAATATTCAGAACGCTCTGGGGTTCACGGCAGTTGTATCTGCAGTTGCCGTGTAGCTAAATACAGAAATAGGCTGGATCGACGTTTCCGTGTAACTTCTTATATTAGATGCAGTCGCCATTCTGATGTCAACAGGAGTATCGTGCACCATAATGTTGTTCCGAATTTGAAGTCGACTGGATCTATGTCGCTTCGTAGCCCACCAGTTACATCGATGCGGACATGATATATGAAGAATCACTTGTGGGAATTTCGAATGATACTAGTGGCCCGGCCGCGATTTTCGCGCCGGGGTGCAAGGGGGGAACCGGATCTAATGAAAGAGTCCTAGTGGCACGCACATGCGCAGAGTCCTCCCCTCGGGTCGCGCGCTTCGCGCGACCCCTCGGCTCGGTCACGCGTGCTCGGCTGCGGGCAGCGGCGCACGCGGTTCTGCGGTATAAGCTCGATATCGGCAGCGTGCTGAGCGCAGCAAGAGAGCACGGTCTGGACGGCCGGGCGTGCTCGGCTGCGATCAGCGGCGCAGCTAGGCAGCGGCGCAAGCTTGATGCAGTGAAAAGTAGTCCAGACTGCACGGGTACCGTGCGGCGTACGCGGCGCAGTGCGAGGAAGCGGACTCCGGGAAATCTAGAGGAGACAGCTATGGAGTAGTGGTTCCATGCAGAACCGCGCAACGAAGAGCAAGGCGTACGTACGCGGCGCACTGCGACGAAGCCGAAATCTAGATCTAGAGGAGACAGCTAGGGAGAAGTGGTAACTGTAATACTAGTTTATATTACTAGCTCTTCGAATTCGTTGCGCGGTTCTGCATGGAACCACTACTCCATAGCTGTCTCCTCTAGATTTCCGCTTCCTCGCAGTGCGCCGCGTACGCCGCACGGTACCCGTACGCGTGCCGCCTGGACTACTTTTCACTGCATCAAGCTTGCGCCGCTGCCTAGCTGCGCCGCTGATCGCAGCCGAGCACGCCGGCCGTCCAGACCGTGCTCTCTTGCTGCGCTCAGCACGCTGCCGATATCGAGCTTATACCGCAGAACCGCGTGCGCCGCTGCCCGCAGCCGAGCACGCCGGCCGGGCCGGGCGCTCTTGTTGCGCTCGGCACTGGGCCGGGGTCGTTCTGCCGCGCGCATGTGCGCGCCACTAGGACTCTTTCATTAGATCCCGGTTCCCCCCTTGCCCCCCCGGCGCGAAAATCGCGGCCGGGCCACTAGTATTTGCCTTAGGAGGCGGGAGGGAGAGAGATTTCACGCGTGTCGGTTGTCCGTTTGCGTGAAACAGGTGGCGGGCGCGAGGCGCGGGAGGCCGAGGCCGGCCAACCACGCGCCGCCGGGCCGCCCCCCGCCTCGAGCTCCTCGAACTCGAATTCCGCGTCCGCCCGTTGACCTCCGCCAGGGCCGGCGCGGCGCGGTGCGCTTGACAGCTTGTGTTTCCACATGTTACACGTGCACTGTCCGACGTCAACCTTTTTTTTCGAAGTGTCGCTTGCGTCTTCAGTAATTATTTATAACTAAGTATATCGCATTTGTAAAAGACGTCGACGACATTCATGAGAGGGAGGATTCCACTTGGCAAGCGGGATCTGCAATTACATAAATATTGCATTTGCAAGTAGTAGTACAAGTGACGACACTCATGATCATGGGAGGTAGAACTCAAATTTGAGGTTTTACAGCGATCGCAACGCTCATGATCATGTCCATAGAAACTGCGGATATCGATACAGTATGACTATAAGGAACCGATATCAATTGCAAATGTACAAATACAAAGCCAAGCTGAAGGCAGCACTAGAAGGCGAGTCGAGCAATCTCGCACTAAATATTATTTACAATTAAAAGGATCCCGGAATGCGAAAGTGATTCGAAGGGGAATCCGGGCGACGGCCAAGGGCCGGCCGTCACGGCGTCAGGGGCGGCGCCCCTCAAAGAGGGCGGAGAGGCGGTTCTGGAGGGCGCGCTTCTGCAGCGCCGCGCCCCGGGGCTGTCCGCATCCACGGACGCGGCCAGCGGCTCCCGCGTCGACGCCGACGTCCCCTCCCGCGGCCGGTCGACGTCGCGATCGATCGCGAGGCGGGGAGCGTGGCGGGGCGCGCGGAGCGGGGCGGGGCCCGAGGAGCTCAGCGATGGCGGCCAGCGAGCAGGCGTTGAACTCGACCTCGTGCCAGGGCCGCAGCGCCACGCGGGCTCGCGATCGGTCGCGGGACCGGCGCGGGGCCCACTGGCGATCGCGAGGCCCTTTACACGTGGCGCTAGCACGGGCCACGGAAGAGGCCGCCGAGGCCGCGGGGGCCGGCGGTGGTGATGCGGGCGGCGAGGCGAGGAGGGCGAGGGAGGCGGGCAGGCGGGGAGGCCGTGCTCGGCGGCGATGAGGCGCAGGGCGGGGCGAGGCCGCGCCGGCCCATCTCCTCCGCCACGGCCCGGGCGACGACCACGAGTCCCCCTCGAACGCCGCGCGCGTCATCCCGTGCCGCTCCCGCCCGCGTCCGAGAGCCAGTTCCCCGCCGCCAGCGCCCGGGCATCCGCCATCCGCCACGCGGGGGCCCGCGACAGCGGCGTGAGCGCCCGGTGCAGGGCTGCGGACGGCGCCGGGGCGTGAGCGAGGGGCAGGGGCCGGGGCGGGGGCCGGGGCGGGACCGAGGGGAGGAAGGGGGGGGGGGGGGGGGGGGGGGGGGGGGCGGGGCCCCGCACCGAAGTGGAAGGCCTCGTAGCGCTCGTAGTCGAGGGCCGGCGCAGCCGCGACCCGCCGTGCGCTCCTCGCGGCCGCCCCGCGAGGATCGCCCGCCCACCGGCCCCCGCTCCCGGCGAGCGCAGCCCTCCAGATCTGCGGAGGGGCGGGGGGTACCGTGAGCGTCCAGCTGTGCGGCCGGCGGAACTGGGGCGGGCGCCGCAATGCTAAAGAGGTCGAGCTATAATTAGGGCCGGGGGCCGGCGCCTCGTTTATAATATATGAGTCGACCTTATATTATATAGCGGGGGAGGTCGATAAACGAGGTCGAGCTTGGGGCCAGGGCCGGGGAGGGGGGGGGGGGGGAAGGGGGGGGCGAGGGGAGGGGGGGGCGGGGCGCACGATCGCGACGGCGCGGGAGGCGAGGCGCGGGAGGCCGAGGCCGGCGAAGCACGCGCCGCCCCCCGCCTCTTCGAACTCGAATTCCGTGTCCTCTCCGTCCGCCGGCAGCGAGGGCCGCCGCCGCCGCCGCCCAAGTCCGAAGGGCGGCCCCGCCGAGACAGAGAGGCGGCGGTCAGGGGGCGGGGGCGAGGGGGCGCGGCAGGAGGAGTCGGAGCTGCGGGAGGGGGGGCGGAGCTCGGGCAGTTCGGGGGCACCCTCCTCCTCAGAGGAGGCGGAGGCGGCGCTCGGCTGCGAATCGCCGTCGACGTCGACGTCCAGGGCGACAACCAGCGGCCGCGGGCCCCGCCCCTGGCCCGCCCCATCCTCGAGCTCGTCCCGCCCATCCAGCCGCGGTAGCGTCCGGATTCCCCGCGCCCGCTGCTTCGACGGCCGCTGCAGCCGTTTGTGGGCTCCGGCTCGGAGGGGGGCGCCGCTGCCTTGCCGGGGCCGCCGGCGCCCCGCGAAAACCCCTCCCGTATCTTCTGCACGAAATTCAGTTTCTTCTTGACGAACTCCATGCCGCCCTGCGCACGCCCCCGCGGGAATCAGGCGGCGTCTTCGAATTCAATTTGCGCGCAGGTCCGACCGTCGGAACGTCGCAGAAAGCCGCGCGCGATCGGATCGCGGCGCACCGACTTGCTTAGAGCGCCACGCGCACGCTAGCGCTGCCAGGCTCCTCTAGATCTAGCTATAGCTATACATCGATATCTGCAGCTGGCGGCCGCGCGCCCGGCGACGTCGCACTGCAGGCTGGATGCTGCATGCAGCTGCGCCGTGCGCAGGCTGCATACATGTACATATCCAGCTGCTGCACTCCGGCGAGTCGGCGCCGACTCGGCGGCGACTCCGGCAATTGCAAGCTTAAGCTTGCGGCCGGGCGGCCGCGGCGCGGGCGCGAGCCGGGTCGATTCGGCGACGCCGTACGCGTCCGGATTCCGGACTCTCCAGAAATTAAAGTCGCGATCGAAATCGGCGGCGAGTCGCCGCCGACTCGGCGCCGAGCTTCCGAACTTCGGAAGTTCGACTCGGCGCGCGATCGCGAGCTCGAGTCGCCGGCGGCGGCCGCGGCGCCGCGGCGGCGGAGTCTCGGCCGCGGCGCGGCGCCGGCCCGGCTGCAGTCTGCAGAGACTCGCCGGATCAGGGCCGGCGCCGGCGGAGGCTCGTCGACATCTCGGATCCGGATCCGGATTCCGGAGGCCCTGAGCCTCGGAGGGCGGTCGGACTCCGGAGGCTCGGAGCTCGTGGCCCAGAGTCGTGGGTGTCGGAGGCTCGGAGCTTGAGTTGAAAAACGCAAAAACAACAAAAAGAAAGGGCCTAGGAGCTTGAGCCTCGTAATAGCTCAAATAAAGGCGCGCCAATCGTGTGCGCGAATATGTGTCTCAGAAGCCAACCGTTCGAGCGCTCTTCATGATCATACTATGATACTGCAGGAATGCTTAAATTGCCGCGTAGTTAAATTGCCGAATTCGACCAAAACCGAAATTGCCGTGGCGATAAATTGCCGAAACTCTGGATTTCTTCTATGGCGCCATACAAAAGCGGCCGTTTAGCCCTACGCCCTGAGAATTGCCGTGGCTTTAAAATTGCCGAATTTGGCCTCTCGGCGGTATATGCGCCAAAAAAAAGTATATGCGGCAATATAAAACATCGGCTAAAAAAAGCAATCCTACAGTAATTGAAATTCGACTGTCTTTGCGCCGGACGTTGACCTCGCAGGAGCCTCATCCGAGCCTGCCAGGAGCCTCGGAGCTAGGGCACTGGCCAGCCAGGTCTCCCTCTGGCCAGCGGGCCAGCCCAAGTCGACGAAGCCTTGCCAGCGGCCCGGGGCTGGCCGCCAGCTTCCAGCGAAAACTTGGCCGGCCAGCTGGCAACCAGCCTCCAGCTAGGAGCCGAAGACTCGGCTAGGCCAGCTGGCCAGACGACCAGCCGCAGAGCCCACGTTCTTAAATGAAATCGGTGTCTTGGGAACGCTTTTGTAACTGTTTTATTATGCACAGTTAAGAATATTAGCTATTGATCTTATCAAGCCACCCCTCAAGCCCCACTCCTAGCCTGGAGCCGACCCCCCAGCCAGTGTCGCCGACCGGCTGGTCGCCCGATAAAGCCGAAAAAGGCTGGCCCGGCTGGTCAACAAATCGGGCGGCTAGGCCGGCTGGGCCAGCCTAAAAGTCCAAAACCAGCCAGCCAGCTGTTCGGCCGGGCCGCTGGCCAGTGCCCTACTCGGAGCCTCGGAGGCCTAGGCCTAGCTACCCGGTATTATGGCGGTATAGGCCGGCGAACTCCAGATCTACCAGTACTACTGAGACTCTAGTTGAGTCTAGTACGGAGTACTAGTAGATGAGACTAGATCTAGCCCTCAAAATGCCGTGATGGCCCACTGATGGGCCTCCATCCGATTCATGTTTAACGTTAACACCAGTAATATTCAACTTGGCATTGTTAACGTTAACGTTGGCAAGCGAATTCGACCCGCGGGGCCGCGGGCCGCGGCACTGCAGGGCATATATACGGTCTAACATTCTCGCCTTACAGACTACTAGTAGTTACAGTATACTGTAAACGTAGGAATCTTCGACAGCGTCTTTATTTCGTCTATATTCGTCAGCCCTGCACTTTGACGAATATTTGATACTCTTGAACTGAAATTTTGTATGGACAGGGGTACTAACGGCTGACCCTTCTATGGCGGAGTCGCGGGGCTGACGAAAATTTGATGCTGTCGAACCATATTTTCGTCACGATTTTCGGGTTTTGTCGAAATTTAGTCTCGACGAACATTTCTACGTTTACAGTATTAGCTATAGTATATGATTATATATTAGTATATAGTCGGAAATCCGGAAATCCGGAAATCCGGAATAGGTGATATAGTCGGAAATCCGGAATGTTAATCCCGATCGATTTCGAAATTCGGAATTGCGGTCGCGGGCCCGCGCCCGGCATATGCATTTATATATAAGATCTGCGCAGCGGCGCAGGCCGCCCCACTGTGCAGCGTTTATTATCCAATTATTAGTATTGGGCGTGGTCAGCGAATCCATCGCCTCGCCAAGTCGTTTCAACTTTCAAGGCGTCGCCGGTCCGTGGTGCGGCCCACGGCCACCGTGCGGGGCGGCGCGGGGTCCCGGGAGCCCGAACGCCCTGTGCGCGAGCGCCGGCAAGCGTTTGGTCCGCAAGCGACCGCAAGCCCTGAGGCGGAGGCCCGGAGGGCGGGCCGGGGTGGGGCGGGCGGGCGGACGGAGGCCGTCGGCGAGGGCGCGGCAGGCAGCGTCGACGTGGGGCGCCTCGGGGCCCAGCTGCGCCGTGTGCGTCAGCCCCGCCAGCATCACTTCGTAGTCCTGCCCCCGCCATTTACTCAGAGGTCCGCCCTCGAAAACGGGGGGAAGAGGAGGGGGGGGGGGGGGGGGGGGGGGGAGACGGCGGCGCGCCCTCTTCATCTTGAGCCCGGGGAGGCGGGGTCGCAGAGCCAGACGGATACCTTCGGGATGCGCAGCTTGAGGTGCGCGTACTGCGCAGCGCGACGCCGACTTCGGTCAGGCCGGGCCGGGCCGCGATCGCGGTCGGAGCCGCGGGGCCGGGCCGACTGGCCCTCAGCGCGCCTGCATCTCGTCGTCGCAGTTCTTGCTGGCCAGGTAGCTGGCCGAGAGGAAGCAGACGTACGTCTGCTGAGACGCCGTCCGCCTCCTGCGCCGGCGTCTCCCGCGTCGACGCCGAGGGCGGTTCGAGGGGCCGGGCCGCGGGCTGGGAGGAGCGGGGCGCACCGCGATGCCCTCCAGCCGCTGCTGGCCGGCCTTGAGCTCCGGTCCACCCTGCCGCGCGCGGCGCCCGCCCGCTCGGGCCGCGGCGGGGCGGGGCGGGGCGGGGCGGGGGCGGCGCCGGCACCACAGGGAAAGGCCGGCGGCCTCGCGCCGCTCGACGTATACGTACCGCCGGTCGGTCGGTAGCTGCACGCTTTTTGCGCGTAGCTGCGCATGCGCGCCTGTCAGCTCGCAGAACGGGGGCGGGGCGGGGTGGATTTCCAGTAGCGCTAGCGCAAAGATGAAAGCGTCGTAGAGAGGGGCCCCAGGCCCGGGGGCACGTGCACGTGCACGTGCGCCGGCCGCGGCGCCGCCTCCGCCTCCTCCGCCTGCGCCTCGAGGGCGTCCAGCTGGGCAAGCCGGCGCAGTAAGCTCAAGGTCAATCTCAGCGGAGGGTGCGGGGGCGGGCCTCGAGGCGGAAGTTCTTGTGGGCGAGGGGCGCGGCGAGGCCGAGCTGCTCGAGGTCGGCCTCCTCGAGGCGCAGGAGGGCCCACCCAGAGACGAAGTTCGCGCGGAAGGCCCCCTCCAGCGCCCCGAAGCCCGCCCGCCTGCAGCCCCGGCCCCGTCGGCACGGCCGGGCGGGGCGGGAGAGGCGGCCGGCGCGCACTGGAGCCACACGGCGACGTCGTCGACGGACATGGCGGCGAGGCCGGCGGGGCGGGCTGGCCCCGCCCCCGGAGTCGGTGTCAGCGGCGGGGCCGGCGGCATCCGCGCCGTTTTGAATTCCGGCGGCGTTAGCGGCAGCGCCGCTAGGGCCGCCTCGGCCGCTGCTCTCGGCGTCTCCGGCGGGCCTTTCCTGCCGCCTCTGCCGGCTCGGGATCCAGCGGCGGCACCACCTCGCACGGTGACGGGGCTGGGGGCGCCTGCGGGCGTCCCCTCCGCCCCGCCCGCCTCCCGCGCGGCGAGGGCGTCGGTGGCGGGGCGGGCGGCGGAGAGCGACCGCTCCTTTTCCGCGCCGCCGGTGCCGGCCTCGCGCGGCGGACCGCCGGCGGGCGCGGCGGCCTCGTCGCTCGGCTCGTCGGACACTGCCGCAGGCGTAAATATTTTCAAGGAGGGAAAGGCGGGGCGGCGGAGCGGCGGGGCGGCGTGGCGCACGCTGCGGGAGGTGGCGGAGGAGCGCCTCGTCGCTGGCCATGGCGATCGCGAGCGCTGCCGCCGGCAGCTCCTGCACCGGGTTCGGCAGCGCCGCCAGGAACACCAGCCGCGGCAGCTGCGCCAGCCCGAGCGGCAGCGCCTGCGAGGGCGGGGGGTCGGGGGAGGGAGGGGGAGGGGGGGGAGGGAAGGGGGGGGGGAATACGGGGGTGCGCGCGCCTGGATGAGATTGCCGTGGACGTCGACGGTGAGGTTGCGGAGGGAGCGGAGGCGCAGGTGGTTGCCCCCGAGGTGCAGCTTCGAATTCTGCAGGCCCGCGAGGCGTGCCAGCGCCCCGCCTGCGCTCGCCGCTCGGCGGGATCTCGGCGATGCTGTTGCGGTCGAGGTCGAGGCGGCGGAGGCGGGCCGGCCCCGCCGCCTCGATCAGCGCCGCCGGCCACTCGATCAGGCCGCGGCACTCGAGGTTCAGGTAGCCCCTCGGGGCGAGCTCCAGCGGCCCCAGCCCGCGCTGCCTGCGCCGGCGCCACGTCGGCGGCTCGCCGTGGGTGGGGGCCAGCGCGCCGGGAGGGAAGGGAAGGGGCGCGCACGAGGAGGCGGGAGCCGAAGGGGCCGGAGGAGGACTCTGCCGGCGAGCGGTGAGGGGCGGGCGAGGGCGGGGGCGGGGGCGGAGGCGCGGCGCATGGGGCGAGGCGGCGAGGGGGCGGAGGCAGTCGAGGAGGGCCTCGGGCGGGTCGCCCTCGCGGCAGTCGGGGGGCAGCCGCAGGAGCCCGTTGGGGTACAGGTGCAGGTCCTCGAGCTCCAGCTGGGGCAGCCGGCCGAGCTCGGGGGGCAGGGCCCGCAGGCCGTTCCCCGAGACGCGGAGCTCGCGCAGGGTGACCAGGGCACCCACCTCGCGGGGCAGGCTGATCATGAAAAACTTGTTCTCGCGCAGCAGGAGCGTCCGATCCGCAGCCGCGTCAGCCGCCCCAGCTCCGGCGGCGCCGGCTGACGACGGCGCGCGTTTTGATGAGCTGATCATTAAGGGGATGCGCCGCCACCAGTGTGGTGCGGCGGGCGGCGGGGGGCAGGTCGGCCTTGGAGATCGGGTTTCCGTCCGCGACGAGCTTGCGGAGGTGCGGGAGGGCGCCGATCGCGAGGTTCCCGCGGGAGTGTAATGTATGGGCGACATCGCAGCAGGGAGTTAGCTATATAGCTATAGCGCGGTACGTTTATCAATTAACGCGGTATCTAAAGACTTCGGCGCGTTATTTTGATACAGCGTTCATTTATCACTAGTCAAAGTATCTACATGTATCTAGATCGAAATCATGTATGTAGATATCGATCTAGATCTCCGAGCCAAACGGAAGGGCCTCAGCCTTCAGCTGGCAGGCGATCTTAAGCGTGACAATGCATGCGCGCCGAGAATTGGCTCGCCAGGCTGCGATTGCTAATATTAATGCTGGATCGGGACACGTATATATGTGTCGAGAGATTCGGATTCTCAAGTGGGTAGATGCATATTTAACTGCGAATTCAATGATTCGACTGCTCAAGGACCGAGACAGATCCCGTGCAAGTGATCGCGATGCACAGTCGTGGACGCGATGCGAGGATCAAGAAGCCAGGCACTGCTCGTCCGCGCAGGCGACTTCGGCAGCGGAGGCGGCGGCCTCGTCGGCGGCAGCATTCTCAGCAAACTCGACCTCCGCCGCCTCGAAGTCGGACGGCTCCTCCACCTGCCCGGCGACACAGGCGTCGGGGTCGGCCGGCTGGGGTAGCGCTAGCGGGACACTGTACAGAGGGGTTCGCGCCCTCGAGCTCGCGCCCCATGTCAAGTTATAATTATGAGAATTTAAAGTGGCCCATGCATATGCATATGCGCACGAAATAACGATCCATATACAACATGTAATCTTCCCCGAACATTTTCTTGAACATCTCCACCTTCTGCTGTTGCATTTCGTACTCACGATCCTGCGATCGCGCGCACGTTCAGGGACCCGCGGCCGAGTGACAATCATGGAAGTCAAGTTTGAATGGGATTATATCTAGAAGGAAGGCGGTATACATGCTGTTCTGGGCTGAAAACGATAGAAATGAAGAACATGCGCATACGCACCGCTGCAGGGTCGTCGCTGTATGTGAGCTGCGGAAAAAGAGAAGTTTGATATATGTACGCTTGCACGTGCACTTGCACGTGCATCGGTCTCTAGCGAGCTATATAGCCTTGTATCTCAAGCACCTCGGTCGAGTTCGGGTTGAATGTAGACATGACGGGCTCGTGGCACGCCAGGAACTCGCTCTTGTCCAGCATCCCATCGTTGTCGCCGGCCGCATCGAACTTGGCGACGGCGGCTTGCACGTCCTTCTCCGTCATGGTCTTGTTCACAACATTAGACCAGATAAGGTCGCTCGGCATCTCCGCCGTCATATAGCCGAACAGGGTGTCCCAGATTGCCTCCTTGCCGGAGAACGCGAACTGCTCTGGGATCTCCTTCGTACTTTGCATAATCTTCGTGAGCATATACCTGAGGCCAAGTTCGATCAGCCTACGGATCGAACACGGGTGCGTGCACCCAAGTGCATGCAGCTAACACACGGATGACTTCTGATTTGGAATCGAGCTGTATATAGACTTGTACGCACCGGTATCCGTCGAAATCGTTGGCTATGCCTTGGGCTTCGAAGTTTCGCAGCAGGTCGTCGCAGTGAATCAGCTGCTGTGCGTTCGCAAGCGGGCACTTCAAGCCCACGGGCACTTCGCAGGTGGCCGACTCGCTGCTGCGAAACCGCACGCGCGCGCGATCTCAACGTCTGGCCCTGAATTCGAATTTGAACCTCGACGCTGGTTTATAAATCGTATATATGCAAATGTATGCTATATATATATTTGTGCGTGAGGTTTAAAGTATGCGAAACGCACTCGCAGGCGGTTTGAGAAAGTCCGTAGCGTTGTGGATGGGGGCCTGGACGTCCAGGCACTCTCCCTGCGATGACACAGACAAACGAAGTTTGCCGTGAGAAAGCATATGCATGTTCTTCTTGTAGCACTTCAATTTAGCGAAGCGAGAAGCGCGTAAGCGAACCGTGGGGCATGATTTGGGCCCTGGAATCGAGTCCGATTTGAACTCGGGAATGAGCTTCAGATCCCTGCCGGCAGCGTGGACAGTGTAGCGTCAAGCAGGGACATCGGATAGCAAAGCGGATCGCGGACCAGAGATTGTCTGCCGCGGCTCCAGGTCGGTGCTGTCCGACGCCTCCAGAACTTCCGACGCGGGACCTGCGCGAGTGACATAGTGCCGGTACCCGGTCCGTCCATCAGCATTTCAGCTGAGAGAGATCAGACAGATCAGCGCATGCGCACGCGGTCGCCCGTGGCCTCGCCGTCCGGGGTGATGATGGGTCCCCAGCCGGATTGAGGTGCCACGGGGCAGTTGCTCCTGCGTGCAGAGCATGGATATGCACTGCATCAGCGACGAGCTTTCGAGGAGCGATATCCAGCTGGATATCGGAAGACCCTAAACTACAAGTTTGCAGTTGCGAGCGTGAGCGTACCTGGTTAGGGTCCACATTTTCCGATGAGTGCACCGGCGTTTCGACGGCTGAGGACTTGACGTCGCGGGCATAGATCTCGTACGTTCCGACCTGAGCTCGCCGTCTGGTTAGCACATCTGATCGTCCGACGGTCTCTCTGACCACATGTTTGAATTTATCTGAAGTCGTTCGCTCGCCTCGAGACCGGGCTTGGCGTAATCGCCGACGTAGAGGCCGCCGTGCGAGTACATGTAGGTGCCTTGGCCGTTGACCTCGACAGACTGCGAGGTCGAAGAAAACAAAATCAAACGCGCGGGCCCGGGTCGGGGACGCATGCACACACCAGTGTTTCGGAGAACGTTCCTGTAATTGCGAGCCGCAAACTCGTTCAGGCACTTATTACGGAATGATTTCGACAGGAAGCTATCGCGCGTGAAAGGGGCTCTAACGGCTGGCCCGTCTGAGATCTATAGCTAAGAGTATTGAAATAACTTCTAAGCATGAATCACCTTTCTCCTCGAGCACGCGTGACTCATGCGAATTCTTGGACAAGTTGTAATGGAGTGTGTAAGGGATCAGGCCGACGTCCTGCGAGCTTCTCAGCCGCCCTCACACACATAAGAATCACACCAATGCGAATAGAATCACACCTTGACGAGCGCGTCCCGGAGAGAAGCAGCTCTTTCTTCGGAGCGTCAGACGACTCCTGCTTGCGTCGGACGTTTTACGCATGAAATCGGCGGAATCGCAAGCTGGGAACGCGCAGGCTGCGGCGCACATTAAGTTCAAGAGCTTGGAGCAGGATGTTATTGGCAGCCAGCTCCACTTGGACAGTGCTGTCTGCTGCCCTACATGCACCATCGGCGCCCCGCTCTCCACCGCGAGTGATGCCAGATGCGACTGGAAGCTGCGCATGCGCAATCGCCTTAAACGATGAAGCTTTAGGAAGCCCGGACAGGGCACTGCCTGGAGATGTTCACCAGGGCTTGTCGCCGCACGCCTGGACCGGCTCGGCGACGCTGATGGAAGCGTTGCTGGCTTTGACGAGGGCGGCGCGATCGGCGCCCACTGGCCCGCGGGGCCTTCCACCGGCACGCGAGGCCCATCCGGAATGCGAGGGCCTTGCTGGGGGATTCCCGCTCCCACATAGGATTCGGAGGCGGGGTCCCGCGTCCACTGCACCGCGTCCGGGGCTGCCGCATCGAGATCAGACGCGCATACACTGCGACAGCTCGCGATCTGCATGCGCAGATGACGCACCGGGCGACTGGTTCTCCTCCGGCGACCTACACGCATTTGACATGACGGGTAAGAGCCCATTAAGAGAAAGCAGAAAGATTCGCTCTTGTGAATCATGATCATGATCACGGCTCAGCGGCTAGCTAGATGCGAGAATCTATAATTATATTTGAAGTTCATGTGCGCGTGGCTGCGCATCGCACCCGGCTGCAATTTTCGTGAACTCCCCGTACAAGACTTTCTGGGTCTCACGATCTGACGGAGCACGAAGTTACCTGCGGACGTCGACGATTGTTCAGATACAGGATCATATAATATATGCATGATCATGAGCTTAACGCGGGCTCGCCTTAGCTTAGCGGACGCACCCTGGCACCAGTCTCCGTCACCGAGTCGATTTCCTCGAGGGTCCTCGCCTCCTTGAACTGATCGGAGTACCTGCGCTCGGGATCCGATATCGATGCGTGTCGCACGCATCAAGCATATGCATAGCTCATTCGCACGTCGACGCGCAGCATTGACGCAAATCAAGATCATCCATATATATGTCGCTCGATATATATATATATAAGTATATATACGCGTAGGCGCGATTTCGAATATTTTTTCACAAAGCCCATATCAAGGGCGGTGGCGATTGTATTTGTTCAGTAACATTATCGTACGCACTACCGGTTCGGAAATGGCCGAACTCTGGGTCAGAGCATAACCTGAGGCCGGAACACAGGGATAGGCGCTTCGACGCTACGGCTGAGCGTTTCTCTTGTAGGGGAGCGTGGTAGGGGTCGTTTGTCGTGTTCTTGAGTGTACTACGGTAGGTGCGTGGAGTTCGGCGCCGAGGGGCCAGTCTTATCGGGCGGGTGAGAGGGGTGGGGAGGGGGGGTGGGGGCGACGCGGGCTAGGGTAGCGGGCGCGCCCCTTATTTTTATTGCGTGTGGGGCGCGGGGTTATGTGGTCCTGGGAAGAGGCATTATCGGGAGGGGCTGCGGGGGCGGTCGGTTTCGGGCGGGGTAGGCGCCCTAGTGAAGTCGGGGACAGAGGGGCGTGGCGGGGGTACCGGCCGTGGGCTAGTCTGTCGCTAGCCTCGGGGCCAGGGGAAGAGCTTTAGGGGGGGGGGGGGGGGGGCGGGCCCGCAAGTGGGCAGGACTATACGCGGGGCGGGGTAGGGAGGTGACATTGCTTCATGGAGCTATCTAACTCAGAGAGAGGGGTGGTGGGCTCGTCAAGAAGCCCCTTCTTCGGCAGTCATGCTACCGCGGATTGTAAAGAGAGAAAGGTGAAAAGAAAACTGAGGCCGAAAGGGTAAAGGGCCGAGGCCTTTGAGATCAAAAAGAGAGGGAGGTCTACGCTGCCGCGTTGTCGGCGGCGGCCGCCCGGCGGCCGGCCAGGAGGGCCTCGATGGCGGCGGGGCCCCCGAGGGCCGAGGTGAGCTCGGCAAGCACGCGCTGGGCCGCCTGGTAGTTGGTGAGCGAGATGGTGGCCGGCCCGGGGCCGGGGGCGGGGCCGGCCCGGGGCGGGCGCGGAGCGGCGGCCGGCGCCGGGGCGGCGGCGCGGCGGCGGCGGCGGCGGCGGCGGTGGCGGTGGCGGCGTTGGCGCAGCAGCGGGGCGGCCGCGGCGGCTGCGGCGGCGGGGCGGGGGCGGCGGCACCGCCCTTGCGCTTCTTGACGGCGTCGGGCCGAAGCGCTCAATCGCGCGCTTGCGGGACTGGGCGGTGATGTCCGCATGCAGTATATATATACCGTACGCGGACCCTGTCCTAGTTCTCTTGTTAAACGTTTAGACTCTGAGAGATTTGCATAATGGCTGCTACAGGCCTGTGCACTGGCATGCAAGTTCGAGCTCGAGCGAGGGTGCCCAGCTCCCTCGTGCAGTTAAAATCTTTCGAATTGCTCCACTAGGGGCCACGCTTTTAAGGGCATCCCAAAGCAGACGGGGGCCGACTTATTCGTGTGTATATCGATATCGCAGGCGCCCCTCAAGCTCGCCGACCGTATAGGAGGCTTGCATCGCGGGCCCGGGGGGTGTCAAGGGACCAGTCGCCTCGTGGGAGGGGGACCGGCGGGCATGAGGGGCGGGCGGCGCGGGCCTGGCAGCGACCGCCGGGGACGCACTGCCCGCCGCTGGAAGTCTTCGACGGAGCCCGGGGATTCCGGGTCCGATGGTGGGCGAGCGCCATCAGGCTCGGACCCCACGAGGGCGGGTCCCGGCGAGGCCGGCCCTGAGGCAGGCGAGCGCCGTCTGGCTCAGACCCCGCGGTGGTAGCTGGGCGAGCGTTTGAGTGCTCATGCGCCCGGTATACGTAGGGGTCGTCGGCTTGCATGCCGGCGCCAGCGGCGCCAGCAGAGGCGGCATCACAGCTCGGGCTCTGTCCACCGCCGCGTCTTGGGGCGCTTGCTCCGCGTCCCGCCAGAGGCCTGCGAGCGTCGCGCACGCGTCACGGAGAGCCAAGTGAGCGGGGGACGCGGCCCCGTGGTTCTTGAGTGTCGTGCTGGCGTGGGCGGCCCCGCGCACGGGCCGCCGGCGCCGGCGTGCTCTGTGGCCGTACGGGGCCGGCGTCAGAGTTCATAGAGGAGGGGCGCGGGCGGAGGCGTGAGCGACGGGCGCGGGAGGGTCCCGCATGATCGGCGGCAGCGGAGCCGGGTGCGTTGGCGGAGCCGCGCGTCCGACTGCGCGGAGTCGAGTCGAGTTGTGCGTCGTGCGCTGTGGGCGTGAGCTCAGGCGAGCCGCGCATGCGCGGGTGGCATGCGTTGGCGGGAAGGCGGGCGGAGCGAGGACGGGAGCTTAAACGAGCGTATGTTGGCTCTAGATGTTGTGTGGCGTCTCTCGGCGCGCTCGGAGTGGCAGGAGAAGGCGGCGGGGACCGGCCCGTTTAAACACGTTACCGCGGGAGCTGGCGCGAGTCGCGGCGCCAACAGGGGCGCAGCTGCTCTTCTAGATGTCTGTGGTGTCGCTGCGGCTGTCGTTGCCCGCCCGGCGGACCTACTTTGCGCGTTCGGGCCGTGCTGGTCGTTGGGCGTCGGCGCCGCGAGTTTTGGGACCGGCCACGTGCAGTGCTGGCAGGCACCCTCGTTGGGGAAGCCCCACTGCGCCGGCTTACTCGCCCGCGGGCCTTCGCGCAATTTTCCGGGGTACCGGAATCCCGCGATTTCGAATATATATACGAAGACCTATCGCTGTGCACGTGTAGCACATGCATATGCATGTGGGACACAGGATGGATAGGTACAGGCATATGCAGTTGCAATCGGTCGTCTCAACTTTTGGCAAAGTCTAAATCTGGCTATAGCTACCATAATATATACGCACGTGTAAGTTTGAGTCAAGGTCGCGGGGAGCTTGTACGCGCCCGAGCCGTGGTACTGCAGATGAGAGGGCCGGTTAGTTCAGGAGCGGCCAGGGCGTTATTAGCTATAGAAGACGCAGGCGGCTGTCTAGATCCGAAGCGTTCAACGGTTTCATGGAAGCGCGCATGGACACACCTCCTCTGAGCCCGAGGACCGGATCTTTCCCACCTCCCTGTGACGTCGACAGTCACGGCCGCGTACGTATACGCATATATACACCACAAATGCCTCTAGTGCGCAAGAAACGCGCCGCGGCGCATATATACGTACGAGAATGGGAGCTCGTACGTCCCCTGAGGGTTGGCGGCATCAGCTGCGCGCAGAACACGAGCAGCAAGTGCAGCAGATCTAGCCTAGCAGCGGTGATTGTAACGAAGCGTTTATATATGATTACCTTCTCGATCAAGGTGCCGGGCATCGCTTCGAGGGCGTCGCATGGCGCGGGATCCTGGTCCATATTCATGATCATCTCGTGCTCCTGTAGCTGATCAAGGTGCACGTGTAAGAAGCGCGCTATCGCTAATTCTAACAACGAGAATTCGAAATCTCGTGCGAACTCGAAAGCATGCGCACCCGATTACAAGGAGCTAACGATCAGGACTGGGGATCCTACCAAGCTGGCAATATTAATACTCCTACGAGTTCTACCTCGTCGCGCGAATTCGAAAGCATGCGCACCCGGGCCCGATTGCAAGGAGGCTTGAAGGAGCTACCGGTATATGCGCTAACTATCATAGTATACGGTATATCAGGGGTCTGAGTCCGTCTGACCGCCGGCGTGATTCAGGACTGGGGACGATGATCTGGATGAAATTAAATATTGGATCCCGGGAGTCCTTCCAACTTGGCAACTTGGCAATGCTTCCACGGATTCTGCCGCAGTACCGACTATAATTAATAGTCGGGAAATATTTAAGACCCTGTTAATTATTATACGTAATCCCGGGGTTTGGCCTTTAACCCGCCTGTTTAGTGGCCTGAAAATAATTACTACTGTGACGTGTACTACACGGTAGTCGTGTTACACGTGGTAGTGGCCACGGTAGTACTGTGACGGTACTACCGGTACACGGTAGTCGTGTTACACGGCCGCGGTACAATTTCCGAGCTGGTATTTTCCTGTTACACCGTAACTTACACGTATACGTTCGTGAGTCGTCCGTTCCGAAATTAAAAACGTGAAAGTTCAACGGTACCGGAATATTAATTGATGCGCGGTTTATAATCTCGAGCTCCTATTGGCTCAACAGTCGGTGTTCCTTCAACTGGAGTGGAGGATTCACGTACATGAGAGTCGATCGGCCTCCTAAGAGCAGGCGCCGACTACCTTTTTTCCTCGGAGGCTGAGTCCGACGGTCGGAGCGGCGGAGCCTCGGATAGGGTTGCCACTTACGGCGTTAGTCCCCCAAAACCCGCCGTAAGCTTATTTAAGTGTAAGTGTAAGTGTAAGTGTAAGTCGTAAGTCCGCCGTAAGTCGGCCGTAAGTCGGCCAGAAACCACAGAAAACACGTCTCAATCTGCGAGATAGATTGTCTTCAGTCTTTTTCGGTGTGTTTGGGAAGGAATGGGGCTTGTTTAAGCAGTAAAAGTGCCATCCCAGATAGACACCATGACCACCGGAGGCCCGTTACGGGATCTTCTCACCCCGTTCAGAGGCCTAAAAGCACGGCTGAATCTGTAAGATGTGCAAATCTACTCGATTTAGATCGATTTTAACTTAAATCTACGCTCTTTTTGCTGCTCGCAGGGGGTATCCCCATGGGGACTTACGACTTACGGCCGTAAGTCCCATTTCGGGGGCCCGTAAGTGTAAGTCGCCACTTACACTTACGGACTTACGCGTAAGTCTGTAAGTCGTAAGTGGCAAGTCACTGGCAACCCTAGCCTCGGAGGCTTGGAGCTCTGCATGCGCACTGCGCAGCCTCGAGCTCTGACAAATTAAATCAGTGACAATGGGTCACCGGGTGTCCAATGTCCATGCCACTGACTCAATCAGTCTCAATGGCCCTCTTTGCATCGTGCACGCCGTGACGATTCGGCCCACCTAGGCCTGGATAAGTTATATACTATGATATCGATAGGGCAGCTAAGGGCAGTGCTTAGGGCACTGCCGCAGGGCCGGCGCAGGCTGGCCGGGGGCCCGGCGGGGGGTCTGAGGTGGTCCCGGGTCTCGCATTGGCCGGCGGCCCAGCCCAATTGCAAGCCGCCGAAGTTCGGCCGCTGGGCCGGGCTGGCCCGGGCCGGGGCTGGCCGCCAGCCTCCAGCCTAAACTTGGCCGGCCAGCTGGCGGCCAGCCTCTTCGTCGGCCAGGCTGGCCAGCCGGCCAGCCTTGGAGCCCGCCCTGTTAAATCAAAGCCGTGACATAAACCCGCATTTCTAACTGGTTTATAACCGGTTAACCCCTGTTAATAACAAGCGCTGTTGATGTCATCAAGTCTCCCCCTCAAGCCCCACCTCTAGCCTCAAGCCTGCGCCCAAGCCAGTGCCACCGGCCAGCTGGCCGCCTCTTAAAGCCCGGGGCGAGGCTACCGTATACTAAGTAATTAGCTATAGGGGGTAGGCAGTGCACTAGGCACTCAACCCTAACCCTAACCCTAACACTCCCAGTAACACTACCGGGTACGCCAGTAATTAATGCGGGTTTTGTTTTTAAGAGACTACGGTGGGGCGAAGTTCCCCGGCGAACCCCCCGTAGGTAGTAATATTAAGGATAATCAATGCGTTTTTGGACCCGGACCCCTGTAATGGCTATTAATGCGGCACCGAATTCATGCGTTTTAATGCGTAGGGGGGGTACATACAGCTGTTTCTTAGCGTTTCGACAAGGTCCGGCGAGCGAAATGGCAACTAGTACTCACTCATTGGCAAGGCGGAGGCGCCCCGGGGCGAGCTCCAGCGGCCCCGGGCCGCGCTGCTAGCGCTGGCGCCACGTCGGCGGCTCGCCGCGGGCGGGGGCCAGCACGCCGGGAAGGAAGGGAAGGGGGGCGCACCGGTACCAGAACTTCGGAAGGCGGGAGCCGAAGGGGCCGGAGGAGGACTCTGCGGCGAGCGGTGAGGGGCGGGCGAGGGCGGGGGCGGGGCCTCGGAGGGCGCGCGGCGCACGGGGCGAGGCGGCGAGGGAGCGGAGGCACTCGAGGAGGGCCTCGGGCGGGTCGCCCTCGCGGCAGCCGGGGGGCAGCCGCAGGAGCTCGTTGGGGTACAGGTGCAGGACCTCGAGCCGGGGCAGCCGGCCGAGCTCGGGGGGCAGGGCCCGCAGCTGCAGGCCGTTCCCGGAGAGGCGAAGCTCGCGCAGGTTGACCAGGGCGCCGCCCTCGCAGGGCAGGCTGAAAAGCTTTTTCTCGCGCAGCAGGAGCGTCCGCAGCCGCGTCAGCCGCCCCAGCTCCGGCGGCAGCTAGCGCTCTGTCAGCCTGCCGGGCTTCAGCGCGAGGCCTATAGCTAGGGGGCCGGGCGGGGGAGGGCGGGGCGGTGCGGGCGGCGGGCGCGCACAGGTTGTGCGTGAGGCGCAGCCAGGTGAGGTTGACCAGCTTCGCGAGCTCGGGCCCTGCGCGTGCACGTTCACGCCCCGGTCAGCAGGGCGGCGCGGCGCGGGGCGGAGCGGGGCGGCGCGGGGCGGGGCGGGGCGGGGCGGGCCGGGGAGGGAGCGGATTAGGTTGCCGCCGACGTCGAGCTCGTGGACGTTCTTGGGGCCGACGGCGGCGATCTCGTCGGCGGGCTGCGCCTCCAGGCTCGTCGGCGGGCTGCGCCTCCGTCAGCGCCCCAGCGACGCCGGCAGCGCCGCCAGCTCGTTCCGCTCCACGCCCAGCTTCCTGCCGCGCCGGCGCCGCCGTGAGGCGCGCCGCGCCGGTGGGCGTGGCGGCGCGGCGGCGGCGCGGCGCACCGCAGCTCGACGGGATGTGCGCAAGCCTGTGGCGCGGCGCGGCGCGCTCGGTCGGGGGCAGGCGGGCAAAGGGCGGGCGGGCGGCGCACTTGTTCCGGTTCAAGCCGAGGGTGCGCAGGTTTGTGAGGCGCCCGATCTCCGGCGGGAGCGCCTTGAGCCCGTTGCCGTCGAGGAACAGCACATCCAGCTTCGCGAGCGGCGCCAGGCTCTTCCCTGCGCGCCGGCCCGCCGGCGCCACGGGCCCTGTCAGCTGCAGCTGGCGGCCGCGCGCGACGCGACGCGGCGGGACCGAAGGCGGCGCGGCGCGCCGAGGATGGACGAGATTTGTTGTCGGCGAGGTCGAGGAGGCGGAGGCGGTCCGGGCCGGCCAGCTGGACCTCGTCCTGCGGCTAGTGCATGCTTCGAATTCCTCTTCTCCTCCTTCATGACGAGCGCGCCGCTCGCCGCGTCCCAGCGCACCATTCCGCAGCGCCGCCGAGAGGAGCTGACCGCCGGCTGGTCGAAATCTCGCCCCGCGGACTCCGGGGATCCGGGAACGAGCGGCGATGGCCGCAGGGCGTCCTCGAGTTCGCCCCGGATGCCGCCGAACACCGTGGCACCGGTACCACGCGCCCGACCGCGCCCGACCGCGCCCACCGGGCCCGGGCCCGCGGATCCGGAGTCGAATTCGACGGAGGCGTAGCTAGAGACGAGCACGCCACGACGCTCTCCAGCCGACGAAAGGGTGACGATTTATCGACGGACGCCGTGGAATCGTCCGCCCCGCCCTCGAATCGTCGGTACAGCTCCCTCGAAGCTGCCGAGCAGCTCCTCTCGCCGCGCAGTTCGCTGCTAGCTACAGCCGAGAAAATGCTGCCGAACGATCCGTGCGCGGGTTCGGTACCGGGGCGGGGTTTTTCGACATCTTTAAGCGGGTTCGGCACCGGGACGGAGGCTTTCGAATTCAATGCCATATGCATGATGCGGTTTTTCGTCCCGTCACGGACGTCGGTATGGTCACGTATACGTATCACGTATGGTATGGTCACGGACGCGCGGGGCGGGGCGCGGCGGCGCTGCGCATGCGCGGGGCGAGCTCGAGAGCTCGAGGTCAAGGCGAGGGGGGGGGAGGGGGGGCGCCAAGGTCGAGCTCGCAGCTCGCGGACGTTCTCGGCCGCGGGGCCGACGGCGGCGATCTCCTTGGCGGGCCACGTGCACGCCTTCAGGCCCGACTGTGAGAGGTTGAGAAAGCCCTCCCCGGACTCCACTTCTCCTCCGCGCCACGCTCAGCGGGGGGGGGGTGGGGGGTGGGGGGGGGGGGTCCCGGGGGGGGGGAGGGGGGGGGCAGGCGGAGCGGGTGCACGGGGCGCACGCGTACGGCTGGAGTGGAGGTACTCGGCGGGCGGCGCGGGCGCCGGGGAAGCGGAGGGCGTGTCGGGCGGCGGGGGGCAGGTCTACGACGAGCCGCTGAGCCTGCGGAGGTGCAGGAGGGCGCCGAGGCCCCCGCGGGGCCTCTTGCAGGGGAGCGTGTGGGGGTTGGGGGGTGTAATTACTATAATGTATATGAAGGGCGACTTCGCAGCAGGAAGTTAGCGCGGTATACTATGATTGCAAGGGGGGACGAAGACCGAAGGGCTTCTCCCAGCTGCAGCTTGCTTCCCGTTCCCTCGCTTCAGCCAAACTTTTTCTATGAGGCCGTTTTCGAGGTCCAGTATGCAACACCAGAAAAAATGTTGCTCTATTCGCGATCCGATTGGCTCGCGGTGAACCGTCAGCTTTCGACTTTCGAGCGCCAAACTCGAGCTCGCGAGTGCTCTCTCGAACTCGGGAAAAGTGGTTTTCGCGGGGAAGACGTCGACCAACTGCTCTCTCACTCCTCTAGCTATAGATCTGGGCTCTCCGGGTCTCTTCCTCGGGCGGCGCTGCGGTGTCACGCGGCGGTTTTGCATGGCAACGTTAACCACTTCGTAATTCTCCCAGCTGTCTAGATCTCCTCTAAATTTCGCGCGGCCGTCCAGACTGTAGTCTTTTGCTGCGCTCAGCAAGCCGCCGACATCGCGTGCGCCGCAGAACCGCGTGCGCCGGCCGAGCACGTCTGCCGGGCCAGGCGCTCTTGTTGCGGTCGGCACCCGGCCAGCAGACTAGTTCGCGTGCTGCGCACGACGTGCTGCGATCGAGGACCTCCACGAGGGGGTCGTCGAGCGCCTGCGCGACGCCAGCCTCGCGGACGTCGAAATTCAAGACCTTGTCTATAGCTACCAGATGCGCGGCGGGAGCGAGCAGCGCGCCAGCCGCGCCGCTCAGCGGCTCTGCGGGCGCTCGAGGCGGCAGGCCGCCTCACCATGCTCTTGCAACACGGCGTTCTTCAGGACCGGCGCCGCTGGCTGCCGCTCACCCCCAAGGTCGACTTCCGCCCCGATCCCCTCCAGATCTAGAAGGTCGACTTCCGCCTGGATCGACTACGTCTACGGCGAGCCCTCTGCAGACAGCACCATCATCTTTTAGCCAGCTGTTCAGGGTTAGCGGTAGGCCGTGCGAACAGAGTTGATGCGCATGCGGAACGTTTTTTGGCTCCAGAACAATCTTTCATATAGTGTGCGCTGAGTCTGGCCTTTGATTGAGGCTTTTCTTTACGTGATGCTACACAAACTGCCAGATTTCAGACCCGATAGCTTAGCTCGAGAGCTCGAGTTGGGGGGGCAAATCGCCGGGGATGAACCTGCACCGGGTTACTCCATACGCAAGTCGCGCGCATGGCCGGCGAAGCCGCCGGCGCTCCGACGGAGCTGCCGCACGCTTCAGAGCAGCCTTCGGACCCATAGCAGCATCTTTGGGCCAAAGAAGCGCGCGTAGCTAGAGCTAGAGCGAAGAACGAGCGGGACCAAGCAGCGTACTAGCGTACTAGTACTAGCTAGGCCGATTCGGGCCTAACTACGGTGTAGTGGCTATCAAGGTGCTTCGGATTCCGTTCAGAAGCACCCCGGAAGATAGGCTCCCTGGTCCGCTGGACGTCGGCGCAGTTCTCCCATAGAAACGGAGGACGCTCTCCGCGGCCGCGCGACGCCCGTAGAGCGTGTGCGAGGCCTTAGGAGACCATATGCGTCGCTGTGGCACGCTAAGCACGGCCGCGTGGCCGCCCTCGCATCGGAAGCGTAACAACAGCGCAGCTGGAGCGGAGGCGTGCCACGACCAATCGATCGGCTCTTAGCTAACGTGCACTTTGCCGAGAGGTGCGTGGCGAAGGCCCGCGCGCTCGGGTCCTCCCCGATATCGATCATCTCTCTCCCTCGCAGCGACAACGCAGCACCGGGACAGCGTTTGATCGCTCGTATCCATGATGAGCATCACGTGTAGGTGCATAAGCAAGCCCCGCGCCGTCGCGCTCGCAGGCCCCGCCCTGAATGGATCTGTCTCTCGCAGGCCTCGGGCCGCCGAGGCATCTTTCGTCGCCTCTGAGACCGCGCACCGCTCGCCTGCATTGCGTAGGTCCCGCCAAGCCTCCGCTTCATGCCCCGCCGCGCCTCAGGCAGATGCGCTCTCGTGTGCAATCAAGCATATGCATGCGCATGTCCTGCGGTTCCAGATGGCATGGCTGCGACGGCGAGGCGATGTGGGTTGAGATGTCTAGGGTCACGAGACACATCTAAAGCTCGCGCAGAGCGCACGTACGGGCAGCGGCACGGGCCCCCGCCGCCAGCGGCACCTGCCACAGCTGCAGAGGGGGCACCTGGGCGATTCAATTCCGCTGCGAACTGCGAGGGCGCGACGGGCCGCCGGGAGCGCGAATCGACGCTCGCCTAGATAGAGCTTGCGTGGATGCACCGTGGCTCTGGCGCGCGCCCGCCTCGATCGTCGCCTGCTCCTGCCGTGTATGCACCTGGGCAATTTGATCTCTCTCCGAGGGCTCAGCACCGCGAGGACTCGCAGGGCCGCCGTAGCGCGATTCAATTAGCGCATGAATAGCGCATGCGCGGATGCAGCGCGGCCCTGGCGCGCGCTTCCCCAGCAGAGATTGCTCATGAGTTCCAGTGAGCCAGTGAGTTCCTGGGCGACTGGCTGGCCCCAGCGGGCGCTCTTTCAGCCAGAATCATTATCACATGTAGATATATCACTGCACGAAGATACAGGGTGATCCGAAGTGTTTTTGGGCCGGACCGATGTTTTGAACTTTACTCGTAGGACCCTCTCTGGAACTTTTCAGTTTTCAAGTTCCAAAATGCCACTTCGACGTGCTCATGATGCCTGATTGAAGCATCAACTCACTCAACAACGATGATTTCACGTCCCCGGGGGTTTTCGAGGGTGCTGAAGACGATGGTGGTGGTACCGAAGGCCGCCGATCAAAGCCTGGGCCCGTATTCAAAAACTACTGGAAATTGGGGCCCCAGATGCCTCCTGAGTGATCCTCGCCCGCCCAGTCGCATACAGCGCTCAGGGCGCAGAATACAAGTCATTTACATGCTTTTGGAACAAAACATAGGCTAAAGGAAGGCCTCTGGGTCGCGAAAGTGGGCCTCTGAGGCGAGAAAGCAAAGCTACATGAAGCTAGGCCTCAGGGCCTAGGGGGCTGATCTACGGCGTCGGTGGCGTCGCGGCCTCACCCCCTCGCGTCCTGGGCCCTCGGGGGCGGTCCGTCGCGGGCTCCTCCGGCGGGGCGCGCGGCGGGCGGGCGGGGAGTGAGGGCGGGGCTGCACGGGCGGGCTCGGCGTCCGCTGGCGGCGTCGGCGGCGTCGCGGCCTCGCCCCCTCGCGTCCGAGGCGCCCGGGGCGGTGCCCCGCGGCCTCCTGCGGCGGGGCGCGCGGCGGGCGGGTGGGGGCGCGGGGCGGGGCTGCACGGGCGGGCTCGGCGTCCGCTGGCGGCGTCGGCGGCGTCGCGGCGTCGTCCCCTCGCGCCTGAGGCGCCCGGGGGCTGCCCGGCGCGGGCTCCTGCGGCGGGGCACGCGGCGGGCGGGTGGAGGGCGCGGGGCGGGGCTGCACGGGCGGGCTCGGCTTGAGCTGGCGGCGTCGGCAGCGTCGCGGCCTCGCCCCTCGCGTCCGAGGCGCCCGGGGGCGGTGCCCCGCGGCCTCCTGCGGCGGGGCGCGCGGCGGGCGGGTGGGGGGCGCGGGGCGGGGCTGCACGGGCGGGCTCGGCGTCCGCTGGCGGCGTCGGCGGCGTCGCGGCGTCGTCCCCTCGCGCCTGAGGCGCCCGGGGCTGCCCGGCGCGGGCTCCTGCGGCGGGGCACGCGGCGGGCGGGTGGAGGGCGCGGGGCGGGGCTGCACGGGCGGGCTCGGCTTGAGCTGGCGGCGTCGGCAGCGTCGCGGCCTCGCCCCCTCGCGTCCGAGGCGCCCGGGGGCGGTGCCCCGCGGCCTCCTGCGGCGGGGCGCGCGGCGGGCGGTCGAGGGGCGCGGGCGGGGCTGCACGGGCGGGCTCGGCTTGAGCTGGCGGCGTCGGCAGCGTCGCAGCGTCGTCCCCTCGCGTCTGAGGCGCCCGGGGGCTGCCCGGCGCGGGCTCCTGCGGCGGGGCGCGCGGCGGGCGGGTGGAGGGCGCGGGGCGGGGCTGCACGGGCGGGCTCGGCGTCCGCTGGCGGCGTCGGCGGCGTCGCGGCGTCGTCCCCTCGCGTCCGAGGCGCCCGGGGGCGGTGCCCCGCGGCCTCCTGCGGCGGGGCGCGCGGCGGGCGGTCGAGGGGCGCGGGCGGGGCTGCACGGGCGGGCTCGGCGTGAGCTGGCGGCGTCGGCGGCGTCGCGGCGTCGTCCCCTCGCGTCCGAGGCGCCCGGGGCGGTGCCCCGCGGCCTCCTGCGGCGGGGCGCGCGGCGGGCGGGCGGGGGGCGCGGGCGGGGCTGCACGGGCGGGCTCGGCGTGAGCTGGCGGCGCCGCAGACAGCGGTGCACCGCGCCGGCGAGGGCGGACTTGTTCTGCGAGAGCAAGAGAAGCACGGTGGACAGCGACGTGCCGCGCCAGCGAGTGCGGACTTGTTCTGTGATGACAAACGCTGCTCTTAGTTGTGTAGAACCCTGCTCCGCATGACGGCACCGCACCACGCTTGCCCCCGCGAAGCGCCCCGGCCCGCGCTCTCCCGAGCACACTGTGACACTGCGGCCGCGGTCAGAGAAGGGGCCGCAGTAGCGTAAGTGCAATAGCATGTATGTGGCACCCTGGGAAGCGATACTGCCGCGCCTGGAGCGATGGATCGCACCCAGTCACCGAAGCCGCACAGGTCGGCCGTTCACACAAGGCGCGGGGCGTCCGCGGTGCTGGCTGTAGCTAGCTACGTGCCGGCTGCAACATATATACAACTACCCCAGCGGCCAGACTAGGCCAGACTCGCCGCGCGGGGCGTGCGAACGCGCCGAAGACAGGGTGTCGGGTCGGTCGGCGGCGCGGGCGCCGGGGAGCTATCCAGCGCGCCTAGCTACCCGCCCGGTGCTTCCGGTACACGCTCTTCGCTCTCCCGCGCGGTTGCGTGCTGTTGCGGCATCTCGTGCCTCTTTGTAGCGAACTGTCCCTACGTGCTACCCGTTTTTTGCCAGTTCTGCTACCCGTCCCGAGGTCTCGGGTGGCTGCCCGAGTCTCGAGCCCAAGCTCTCGAGCTGTCTGAAATCCGGCAGTTTGTGTAGCATCACGTTATTCGGTTTGATCGCAGCGTGTGCTTATCGGGCCTTTTCTATTTTTCCAATCATAATCTGTGTTTATCTTTAACCTTCGACCTGCCGCGCGCACTGGGCCGGGGTCGTTCTGCCGCGCGCATGTGCGCGCCACTAGGACTCTTTCATTAGATCCCGGTTCCCCCCTTGCACCCCCGGCGCGAGAATCGCGGCCGGGCCACTAGTACGTACGTATGTCAAATCAACCCGGTACCTAGTTTTGGCCGCGGGCGCGTTATTTTGGTACAGCGCGTTATTTGGCCACTAGTCAAAGTATCTAGACATATATGTTTCTATATCTAGCTGTAGGCGATCTCAGGCTGGACAATGCATATATATACTCTCCCTCTGGCTGAGCTCAGCTCGCCCGCTCCTGGAACACGTATGAAAATTCGGCTGCTCAATCAACAACCAAGACAGATACCGTGCAGGTGACTGATCACGATCATCTATAAATATTTACATTTATAGCGATCGGTTTACGTACGCGTTGGCAGACACGCTGTCGACGGTTTGGCGGGCACGCAGACAAACAACGATAGCTATAGTATAGCAGTCGTGGACGCGATGCAGGGGATCAAGAAGCCAGGCACTGCTCGTCCGCGCAGGCGACTTCGGCAGCGGCGGCGGCGGCCTCGTCGGCGGCAGCGTTCTCAGCAAACTCGACCTCCGCCGCCTCGAAGTCGGACGGCTCCTCCACCTGCCCGGCGACACAGGCGTCGGGGTCGGCCGGCTGGGGTAGCGCTAGCGGGACACTGTACAGAGGGGTTCGCGCCCTCGAGCTCGCGCCCCATGTCAAGTTATCATTATGAGAGTTGTGGCCCGTGTTTATGCGCATGCGTATGCGCACGTGATAATGATCCATGTACATCATGTAATCTTCCCCGGGCCCGAACATTTGCTTGAACATCTCCACCTGCTGCAGTTTCATTTGGTACTCAAAATCCTGCGATTGCGTGCACGTTCAGAGACCCCGAGTGACAATCATGGAAGTCAAGTTCGAATGGGATTATCTCTAGAAGGAAGGCGGTATGCATGCTGTTCTGGGCTGAAAACGATAGAAATGAAGAACATGCGCATACGCACCGCTGCAGGGTCGGTGCTGTATGTGAGCTGCGGAAAAAGAGAAGTTTGATATACGTACGCTTGCTCGTGCAGTCCGATTTTAATATCAACCTACATATAGCTCGCCTAGAAGCTCGCGCACCTCGGTCGAGTTCGGGTTGAATGTAGACATGACGGGCTCGTGGCACGCCAGGAACTCGCTCTTGTCCAGCATCCCATCGTTGTCGCCGGCCGCATCGAACTTGGCGATGGCGGCTTGCACGTCCTTCTCCGTCATGGTCTTCGTCACCGTCTGCGCCCAGATAGAGTTGCTCGCCACCTCCGGCGTCATGTAGCCGTACAGGTTGTCCCAGACTTTCTCAGCCCCGGAGAACGCGAACTGCTCTGGGATGTCCTTCGTACTTTGCATAATCTTCGTGAGCATATACCTGAGGCCAAGTTCGATCAGCTTATGGATAGATCGAACACGGGTGCATGCACCCTATTGCATGCAACTAAGACACGCATGTTTTCTGATTTGGAGTGTAGATCTAGACTTGTACGCACCGGTATCCGTCGAAATCGTTGGCTATGCCTTGGGCTTCAAGGTTTCGCAGCACGTCGTCGCAGTGAATCAGCTGCTGTGACACATAGTAAAATGCGGAGTTTTAACCCTCGGCTTATCTTAATTGATTTTGTTGATATATCTCGTATATTCTATTTCAATCAATCGATAATCTGTGTATATCTTATCGAATATTCATTTATTTCGATTATTTTGTATTCTTTTCGATATTTTATCGTAAATTTCTCTTATTTTCCGATTAGTCTTACTGAGTCTATCGATAATCTGTATATATTTCCGAATAATATAACTGAATCTCAATTAGATCTTGCCTCTGGTTAAAACTCCGCATTTTACTATGTGTGATTGGTCTAAAAGTTAATTGATTTAATCGATATTATATTCATGTACTTTCTCGATTAAATTTAATTAAATTTAATTCATTTAATCGGAAATATATCGCTTAACTCGATTAAGATCCATATTAGATTCATTTGTTTAATAAAACAAATCGATCTCTTATTGAATCCAATCGTAATTATACATGAAACTTATATGTTTTTATCATGTTTTAATGATTCTAAGGGGGGACCCTTAGGATTTTTGAAATAATTGGGTGTGACAGGTGTGACAGGTCTATCCCAAACTTTTGATAGTTCATTTTTATGTTATAGAAAAGTTTGGGATAGACCTGTCACACCTGTCACACAAACCATATTCAGTAAGGATCTCTTTTAATGTTAAAATTTCAGTGTTAGTTGGTGTAGTTGATTCACAAAATGCATCCTGTCACACCTGTCACACAAACCATATTCAGTAAGGATCTCTTTTATAATGAAAAACTCAGTAACAATAAGTAAGAAGTTTATCTATGTAATTCTACTTGAATAAACAAATGAAATAATCGAGTGTGACAGGTGTGACAGGTCCATCCCAAACTTTTGAGAGTTCATTTTTATGCTATAGAAAAGTTTGGGATAGACCTGTCACACCTGTCACACAAACCATATTCAGTAAGGACCTCATATATTGGTAAAATCTCAGTGTTAGTTGGTGTAGTTGATTCAAAAAATGCATTTATACTCTGATTCATTGTTATTTCCTGTGAAATTTGAGTCAACTCAACCCACTTAGTCAACCCTTGCATTGAATTCGTAACAAAATCCATATACTTTTACTACTTTTACGATTAATATGAGTCAACCTTGAGTCCACTTAAATATAAATATAATATAATAGGGGGAATCTAGGGCAGATGCTGAGTGTTATTGTAAGGAAATCGAATAGTATTCGAAATACTTGACATTGCTTAATGTAGGGTGCATTCATATTTCGGCTACATCATACAGTAGAATTCTATTGTAACAAAAGCTACTGTAGAAAGAAAATCATTGTAGAAAGCTATTGTAGGAAAGGATATATTATATCCTTTTTTAACGATTGCCATTGTAATAAAAAGGTAAATCACCCTGATCACCATAATAGAAACCCATCAAAACGGGAATCTATCATGTTTATGTCTCTCAGTCTTCTCAAATGTTAAGAAATTCATTGTTTTATCGATCTCATCTGCAACTGCTTGTGTTTTATGCTGAGCTTCTTTACCACAACTGAATATATCAATTGCTAACATGCCTTCATTGGAATAACAATGAGCTGTGCAATGGCTTTCATCTAATAGCAGAACCAATGCAAAACCAGGAGGTGATATTTTGCCATCAAATATCTCACAGTGTTTATGAACAATCCTAATGCCTTGTCTTAATACTGCTTGTTCAAGGGTTCCCATAATCCAATTACCTAGGAAGCTTACATGCTCATGTCCTGTTGCAATAGCTGATTTAGCCTTGTAATCAAGCATAACATGAAAGCCTCTGTATTTAGTCTCCATTAAGAATACCTTAGAAAAATTAACTAGTCAAACCTAATGCAAATATCCCTATACTCTACTCTGATTGATGAAGTAGCCCTTTTCCTGTGTGCTTGACTCTTTCTTTTGTTACAGTCCCTACACCCTGATCCCTTCACATGATTAAAGGGATATGTTAGGATCACCTTGTTACATTGCAAACATCTAACAGATACTTTCTCTTGAGCTTTGATGTAATGTGTCTCACTGTAATCGAATTTATCTTTACCATGGACTGTCATAGCAGCATCAATAAACTTTTTTGTTTTACTATCCATACTCTATATATAACCAATATTCTTATGGAGCAGTATCCTGCCCGAAAATGGGGAAATATCGATTTGTCCCATAGTATTCAGCATAGGTATTCTGCTTTGCAATAAAATCGGTTCTCTCAGCATATAATACACACTTGTAGATACCAAACTTGGTGGCTCTAACCAGAAACTGATAGTCTTCCAAACCGAAATTGACTCCATGATAAGCAATACCAAAATTATCATATGGGGTGATCACAACTGCAAAATTAGGAGTTCCACCCTCTACTTGACAAAGAGCATAAACATCTGGTGGAATATCCACAACTACCTTGTAGTGGTCACCAATCTCAACAAGAGAATCTACTACTGCTGTTTGTTCATTCACAACAATGGGGAATATCTTGATTATATAGGGGGCATTCATGCTGGGGACATAGGTTCGAATTCTTGTGTTGGGATCAATGGGATTGGGTTGATCATTCACAAATAGAGGCGCTCCAACAGCCCCACCAACCCTAAGACCATCACCAATATAAGCTCCCCCCGATTTGCAGTTAATAGCTCCCGACCTAGATTCAAAAGAATAAGTAGAAAGAGGATCTCCATAGCTATCTGGGTCTCCATAATGAGCAGAAAAGTTTGCATTGGTAACAAGTAGCTTAGTTGTCTTAACTATTCCATTATTTTTATCACATCTGAGTTCCTGTAATCTCAGTTTATGGGTGGAACCAAAGGTGTTCATTGTAGGTTGGACCTCTGTCGATTGGAGACCCTCTACATCATCAAAGGTAGCATGCTGTAGAACATGGTTTGCTGGGGCAGCTAATGATAGCTGTGGTGTAATAATTCGTTCAAGTGGGGGTTGCTCAGCCATTTTACATTAAAGGGATATATCTTTTATGGGGTTGGGTCATCAATTACATCTGGCTCTTGGTAAAACCCTGTTTGAGAAAGAGTATCAGGAGTAACACCTCTAAGAGCTGAGACAGCAGCTATATCTGTTCTGATACCCATAACTGTAATTGTATATTTTCCAATATCTGTAACAAACAGATCATAGGTGAAATTGTTATTATAAACACAGAACCCTGTGCCAAAATGATCATATCCCTGAACACTGAAATTGTATCTGTGACCTGGCTGGTTATTGTTGGCTCTACATAAAGAAAGCATTGCAGAAGGAATGACCAGCCCTCTCATTACTCTTTTGGTTCCTTCAATCAATTCAGAGTTTTCAAGTGTGACAGTATAACCTTGGTAAAATTGAATAACTGGCTGTTGTGCAACTGGTATATATAATCGAATTCGTTGTGGGTTCTCTACATTTTGTTCAAGAGTATCTGGGACATCATTATACGAAATTGAGGATGAAAGTTGACCTGAAACTCTGCAGCCACCACCAATAAATGCTCCTCCTGATCTCACAGTTACAGCAGCAGTGTTTTTATCATAATCAAGGGCTTTCAGATCAACACTGTAAGCATCAGGACCTCCATTAGTAGGCTGAAAGAAGTTAGCATTTGTGACAAGAAGTCGAGTTGTTTTAACCACACCAGAATTCTTATCAGCTCTCAGCTCTTTAACTCGAATAATCGAATTTTTATCAAAGGAGTTGCCATTGGAATTGGGTCTCTCTGTGGATTCTAAACCACGAACCTCATCATTAACTTCATGCTGGCGAAAGTGCATTGCTGGGGATCCAAGGGAATATATAGGCAGTTGAACTCGATTATATTCACCCATTGCTTCTTTTACTAAGAAGGAAAGAAAAATAATGTTCACAGCTCTTCTGTGACATTGTTATACTCAATTGCTTTCTTCACAGTTCCCCTTTGGAATGCCTGTAATACAATCGCTTCCTTTGAGGTTGGTATTTGAACTCCACCTGAGATGCAAGAATGGATTTCTTTCTGAACAATCTCATCAATTGCAATTCTTGCTCTGTTATGGGCAGCATTATCGATCCAATCCTGAACAGAAGCAGCACAAAATTCCATTCCCAACTTCTCAATATCAGATAGAACCACTTGGTAAATATTCGACATTTCCTAAACTACCATAAGAAAATTAAACGATGCTTATTAATTCACCTGAGAAGGCTGTTTGACTTGCATATGAACCGACTGAATTTGTAACAAGTGTAACAAATTCGTTTTGGGCAAGATTGAGAATGCAAGAGAAACACAGCGCTTTATTTGTTGTTGACAGATTGTGAACTTGGGAAATGCTCAATCCCCTGGATCTGCATTGTTTACCCTGAGAAACAATTCAATAGCAGAAGTTGTGGTTGAAGAAGTGAATACTGAAAAACGATAGTGTCCTGCAACAGGTGCTGTGAACCTTCCAGTTGATGTGCTGAATGAATTGGTATTGTTTACTCGAACTGTTGCCCAGTTTATTAGATCAGCAGAAGTTGTAGCAGTGTGATTGTAGCCAAGTTGAACTGAAAATCGTGGATGTGATGTTTTGAGATAACACCCTGTATTAACTGTCAAACTATTCGCTTCCAGAGTAGCGACAGTGTTACTATTTCGTTTGAGAAGAAGGTCTACATTGGCTCCTGTATCGATTTCTGGTGTGACAACCTTGTTTGTTGCTGTGATTATGGATTGTGAGGCAATTGGTAGTGAAATACCAGCATTTGCTGTTACCAATCCTGTAAAGGTGCTTGTTCCTGTAATACTTACCTGATTTGCTGTTAGGGTTCCATCAACCCTTGCCCCATCTCCAATGTAAGCTCCTCCACTTCTCACAACAAGAGCAGAGTTATTGATTGTATTGTTAAATGTTACTATTTTGGGTGTGGTGAACCCTCCTACATCATCATATATTGTGGAATCTGAGACTATCTGACCTGATTGAACTTGGTTCTTGTTTGAAACTATTAAACCTGTGGTTCTCACCTTGCCCCCATTGCGATCACATCGAATTTCTTTGCATCTGATCACAGAGTTTTGAGAAAACGAATCGGCTCCTGTTGTTTCAGTGCAAATAAACCCAGGGGTTGCATCTGTTACTGTGTGATTGAGTTGATGTAATTTCGGGCAGCATAACAGAAAACAGGAACTGCTATTTGTGTAGACATTCTTTATATTATGTAGACAATATTATGAATGGACAAGCATACATCCAAAGAACCATCTGATATTATAATATATAGAACCTCCACCACTGCTATTATATGATATTCTGATGGAATCATTGGCTTGAAGGTCTACAATAATTTCGAACCCATTGTTTGCATATGCAGATGCATAATTAGTATTAACTTCAATTCCAGATGAGCTTCCGTTTTTCTGTAAAATGTAACAATATTAGTTGTTCTTCCAGTCCAATAACAGGATCCACTAAATGTGACAAGATAGTTTCCTGTAACAGGGCAGTAAAAAGCCCTGTCGCAGGATCGAAATGATTTCCTTGGTTCACTATGACTCCTGTTGTTGGATATATATTTATTGAGGAAATTGTTGCAGTTATTGACCCATTTGGTTGCTGTTTTGTTGCAAAGAAACGAGGATGGCTACTTAATTTGAGATATTTGCTTGTCGGAAGTGTCAGATGTTGAACAGTTGTGTTATCTATTTGAGTTGTTTTTTGAAGAGAAAAGATGGTGTCCCATTCCTCTTGTAATTCATGACTGTGTCACTCATGTTGTCAATCTCAGGTGTGTTATTCTTGTGGAAAGCGTGAGTGTTCCATACTGAATATTCCCTGAAAGCCCACCATTGAGATTCATATACCCACCAAAACTACTTGTCCCACTCACAGATAGTTGATTTGCTGTGACAGTTCTGCTACATTTGCTCCATCTCCAATGTAGGCTCCTCCACTCTTGACTACAAGAGCGGAATTATTGCTTGTGTTCCAAAAGTCACTATCTGTGCTGTGGTGACTCCACCCACATTATCATATATTGCTGAATCCGGGACTACCTGACTGATTGGACTTGATTTTTATTCGAGATTATAATGCCTGTGGTTCTAATCTTGCCTCCATTTCGATCACATCTAATCTCTTTGACTCTGAGTATATTATTCTCTGTGAAAGAGGTATTACTTGAAGTTTCAGTGCAAATATACCCAGGTGTTGAATCAACTACTCCATGAGAGGTGCTATGGAGTGATTTGGCTGCAAGTTCATAATTGGGATTTCTAATAGAGAGGTCATCTTTGTAATAGTGTGAGAATCTTAATTATGCTGTTGCTATCCAATGAATTGCAATTTGAAGCCACTGTGGTTGAATGGTTACCCATCCTGCTGCCCAAATAACAAGATTGATTGTGGTAGAGGTTGTTGAGTTGCTTGATATTCCTATTTTATAATCGATTTCCACATTTGTTGCAGGTAGTCCCTGCAATGTTACAACAACAGATGGAGCAGATGCAAAGGCAGGACTCCAATTTAATGTAATGGTATGGTTTTGCCTTGCTGAACTGCCCCAATTTGAGGATTTGCAATTGTCATTTCATGTCTCCCTTTTCTAATCAGGTTATCAAGCATGTATTGAGGAGCCAGCTTAGTAACCTTTGAATTGTCCCGAGGATCCATGACCCACATTTCTCTTGCATATGCATTTCCACGAACAAGTAGGGTTTTATCCTGATAGTAAGATATAGAGTTAGTAGAAAGGGTTGAATTGTGGAAATTCCAAATAACAGGAGGATCAGGCATAATATATGGGTCATAATCGAGAAAGTAACCTGATCCAATGAGAAGGTTTGCATTTGCAGTGATATTATTTGCTGTAAAGGGATCAAGGGTGGGTTTATTTGTCAGATCATTGTAGTTGCCCGAGAAAATCGCTGGTTTGTTATAAATATCTGTATTCCAATCATGAGTATGTGCAAAATCTGTAATCTCTGCCTTAGTGTGGGTGTGACCTACATATGCAACATTTCCAAGATCTGTAATCTCTGCCTTGGTATGGGTGTGACCAACATATGCAACATTTCCGAGATCTAAGATCTCAGATTTAACATGAGTGTGAGCGAAATTCGTAATATCTGCTCTGGTGTGGAAGTGAGCAAAATCTGTTATCTGGGATTTGGTGTGAGTGTGTGCAAATCTATAATTTCTGCCTTTGTGTGGGTGTGTGATCTATTATTCAGATCAAGGAAACTACCTGAGTATGCAACAGGGTGTAAATTGGATGGGGTGGGTTTATTGAGGAGATCATTATAATCTCCTGTGAAAGAGATCGTTTTCAGTTCACCCCTTCCAACATAATCAGAAGGGAGATCAATCTTAATGGGCATAATAGCTGGATCATCAGGTATCTCATACTCACCTCCTGGATGAACCACAGGAAAGGTTTGATTGCTTTCAGTATGGACAAAGAAGTTACATGCTGTTACTGTTCCATCAATTATTCCACCTGTGAGAGGGAGGTAATTGCCTGTTACACCTATACCTGCAATGATTACATTCAGCTCTGTTTCATCTATGTAGTTTTGGGCTTGAAGGTAATCCTCTGTGACTACTCTCGAAATGCTCTCATTGTGTATGTTTTTTGCAGCCATTCTTTGATTGGCTTCCAGAACCCCACCATAATCTGTTTTAATCCATGCAAGCTCTGCCCTTCCATAATTATCATTTGCAGTTCCCACTATGGGAATGTAGGAATACTTATCTCGACTGAAAACTATCATTGGTCTTGAGCCATCTAAGCTGCTTACATCTGCTACATGAACCTGTATAGCAGAGTTGTAATTTTGGTAGGTTGCTGGGTCTGTTGGGACTCTGAATGTATCTGTGGGAATGTCAGCCTCCATGTAGCTTGACACAAAGATATTTGGTATGGTTGCTCCTGGTGGTGGTGGGTTTCAAAGAGCCTGGTAATGTCCTAATATGAAGTGGTCCTCTCATAGCTGAATTTGCAAGTGTCCCATTCACATGTACATAGTGTTCATTCAAAAAGATTCTTTCTGGGACATTACAAGTCTGATAAAGAGAAACCCCCAAGTTATCAAGAGGCTCTACCTTTGCGAATTCTGGTTGGTCATTGATCTCATCCCAAGTATGTTCATGTTTGCTTGGTGGGAACTCAGTAGGTATCCCATCAATTTCTCCCCAATCATGCCTGTGATTCTCTGGTGGATACTTTTGAGGTTTCCCCAAGATTTCATCCCAATCATGATTGTGATCCTCTGGGGGATACTTTGCAGGTTTATTATTAATTTGTTCATAATCAGGGAAGAACTCCCAGATCTCAGGTCGAAATCCATCTGGTAACAATTCCTCATGGGGTTCATAAGGTTGCTCATAGTCAACAGCTGGTGGATCATGACCATCTGGTAAATACTCCTCATCAGGTTCATAGTTCTGTTCATACTCATATTCTTGTGGGTCAAAACCATCTGGGAGTATCTCCTCCTCATTGGGGTCAAACTGATCATACTCATATTCTTGTGGGTCGAAACCATCTGGTAAATACTCTTCCTCATCTGGAACGAATTGATATTCATCAAGCTCTAATATATCGACTTCAGGAGGTAATACTGCTCATCTATTTGCTTTCTGGGTTCAATTATAGGTTTATTGCGAACTTGCTCCCAACTAACAATATGCTGCCCAAAGGCTACATCTTCAGTTGCTGTGTATTCTCTTCCAGGCTGTTTCTTTGGTGTTAAATCGGGAGGTCCATTTGGAAATGGAATAGGGAATGGAACTGTTGGTCCATTGGGACCATAATGCTCAATTATTTCCCTTAGAGTTTTCTCACTCACAAGTTTCTCCCATTTGCATACACATTGCTGCCATGGATATTTCGCCATTGCCTGGTTCTAATTCCAAGGTCTTTCACATTGCTATACAAAGGCAAAAGGTGCCTATCCATTTCGACTAAATCAGGATGTAAATGGATTGCTACTGGTTGACTGGGGCTACTGTTGATTGTAATTGATGGCTTTTTTTGATGGACATCTTTTGGAGTAAAAACCCAAAAGGCTCATTCCTCGCAAAGTCATATGTAATATCCTTGGGGTATACATCATTTGTGTAGGAGACCTGATTTGTGTTGGCAATGGGACCCACTTGCAATACTTGGGGACCTCAGCTTTTGCAGTGCTGCCCTCATTGTAAATTCGCAAGCTGTGTTCTGTTTGCCCTGCTCATCTTGAACATTGAAAATCAATCGACCACTATCGAACCTGGAAGGTATATCTGGTGAGTGCCACTGGTTTTTAGTTTCCTAGGTCTCCTTCTTGTTGCTTTGATCTCTGCCACTTGGTTTGCTTTCACATTACCCAACTAAAGGCTACACTGACATCCTCTTTATCTGGATCGGTTTGATTCACAGATAAAGCATGCTCCCTTGATTGAGTCTTTGATGAATTATCAGAGCTGTGGTCAATTGAAACTGAACCCTTTACTTTAATATTATCAAAGTTCACATGCTTGGTGCTGCTTGCATTATCATCTTGAATGGTTTCTAGATTTGGTGGGTAATTGAAGCTCATGGCTTTTACTATATGGATTTATAAATTCCTGATAAGTAAAAGATGCCTCTCAAGGTCGTTTTAAGTCTTTCTGGCGGGGGTGCAAGGGGCATTATCATAACCAGGCTGCTAAAGAAATCGAAAATCGAACTGGCAGGAGAATAATCGATCTTGTGGATCTTGTGAGTGGAACTTCCACTGGTGGGATCATTGCAATAGGTTGAATATAAGGCATCCTGATAGACCAGGTGAACCTAAACTGACAGCAAACGATTTACACAATATTTACCTAACTCAACTGCCTTTGATTTTCGCAATCCTCGAAATATCATTGAAAATGCCCTATTTAACACAAAGTATGATGTGGGACCCTTGGAGACTGCAATCAATTCAGTTACTGGGGAATCACTAATACAGGATTCCCTAAAGGACATTGTGATTACATCTTTGATACTCAGAATATGAAACCAATATTTATCACAATGATAACAATTACAACTTTATGCCCTGTAAGATTGCTGCTAGGGCTACTTCTGCTGCTCCTACATACTTTTCACCTGTAAGCATTGTTGATTTCAATCGGGGAGTATATGTCTGTCTCATTGATGGTGCCATTTCGGGAAACAATAATCCAGTGTGTGTGGTTACAGCCATGCAAAGAAGATTTACAGTGATGATGATGACATTATAGTAATAAGTATCTCTGTGGAGAGGTGGACCCACATTTAGAGTCTGATTATGTGGGTTATGCTTATGAGACTGTCAACAGCTGGGCATTCTCTCATGGATTGCCTCAACAGATGGAAGCCCATTGATTACATGCTCATGGCTGCAAGTGAGCTTTCTGCCCTTGATAAGATGGAGGAGTTGTTACCTACAACTATGATCAGGATTATGGGAGATACTATAGGTTATCAGTACCGTCTTCCGAATCACATAGTAAGCTCCCTGGATGACACTTCTAAAATCCCAGATATGCTTTCTTTCACAGAAACATACATAGCAGCAAACAATGATATGATTAATAAGCTTTGCAGCATTCTAGTAGCAAACTATGAATTAAAGAACCCTACAAAGGCTTACATCTCATCCACTCTCACTACATCACCACCTTTGGATGCTAATTGGTATCAGCTTGCAGATGATGCCTTCACTGCCTCATCCTCTGTGACTGGTAAAGAGCTTTCATGGCTAGACCTTCAGCATTTGGCTGGGAAGCTGGAGCCTATGCTCCTGAACAGATATGGGAAACCCCACTGAATACCTACAAGTTGCTTTTCCATATACTTTTGAACTCTCTTCTGTGATTGCCTATGGATCAGGGGACACCAATGCTTTTATTAAGACTTTCAATGTGGCAACATCCACTGATGGGATCAACTGGTCTTTTATTCGATCAGATGGGCAGAACAAAATATATGTCTGTGAGAACATCAACAATGCTCACAACTCAGGTGATGTTGCTTTATTGAGTGGATTTCCTCTCAGCATCAAGGATGCTTTTTACATAGGTTTTTCTCTGAGAATCAAATATATTCGCATTTATCCCCTTGTGTATGTGAATGCTCCCACAATGAGAGTGGACTTTACAGGTGCCTTTATTCGATAAACTCCAACTGAAACGAATTATCGATTCCATTCATATCAATCAGTTCACCAAAGTAATCTTTAAACTCAACTGTGAGTTCCTTATCACCAGGTTTCTGTCATTGATTTGAATAAATTCTGCATGCTCACCACTATGGTAAACATAGCCCCTATATCCTTACTCAATTGCAATCTAAGGATAGCTCCCTGGTTTTGTGGTTGGATTTTGGAATTATATTGTGTCTGCTGGCAAAGGGGGACAGCTCTTTAATATGCATGTACAGATACTGCTCAGCATTCATATCAGACATCTTCCTGCTGTCAAAATAATATTGGCAAGGGCTTAGAGGAGAGTCTGGGTCCTGAGAAGGTGATTCCCATGCTGGGTGATCAGGTGTAATAGGTTTGCCATCATAACTTTAAAAAGTTCTCAGGTCGATAGGGAGATCCACCAACAGGAGGAGTGCTATAATACCAGTGGTGTATTCAGTAGAACTCACACCCAAAAGCTTCCCTATTCGCTTGTTGCTTGCAATAAAACGAAACTCATGATTACTGTAAAACTCCACTTTATAGGTAGTTGGATTGTAGAATATCTTGAACTCAAAAAGCTACTGTTTGCCTGCAATGGTTTGGAAGCTTGAATAGTTCAGCCCATAATTATAAGGGTGTGTTACCCCAAAATGACCCTGATTGATGTAGCCACTGGGAAGGGGATACACTTGTTGTGTGATCACTTGGTTATATGAACCATCTTGGTAATTAAACTGAACTGTTAGATGATCAGTTCCCACACTGTTATAGATACTGTTTGGAATCTCTGCATAGAGAACCCTGCATTCCCTTGGTCTCTCTACTGGAGTTGTGAGGGTGACCCTGTAAGAGTTTTCATTTTGTCCTTGGCTTCTATCCCTGCTATCAATATTAACAAGCCGGTTCATTTTAATATATAATATAGATAAAAGAAGAATGCCTGTGGATTACATCGAGGTTAGCTCATTTAATACAATCTCTGGTGATGGTCCCACATCAAGCTTTGTGGCTAGACTCCCCAGTAGTTATGAGAATGTGAGGGCTGTGAGACTGGTCTCAGCCGAATTTTATAACAGCATCCCTATGGTGAGTGGTGAAACCAAAGCAGGAGATGTAACAGTTGATAACACATTTAGTATTTATTATTCTGAACAAACTCCAGGAGCTGGAAGCTCAGGAATTCCAACAACTCGCCCAGCTGCTGATTTTGAACAATGGAAACAATTCATGGTAAATCGCGAGACCCCCATCCAAAGCCACCAACAGCTGGTGAATGTAATCAACTCAAAATTCATTGGCAGAACTCCCAACCATCCATTCGCTGCAAATGGGATGAGTCACTGAAACGAATTATATTCCACTCGGCAGTGCCTTTTTACCTGGCTTTCTCACTTGCTGTAAACCAAGCCAACAAACAATCCAAAAGCTATTGAGTTCAGCTAGACTGCTTGGTCTTGATCCTGGAAGATATGGAATTCCCCAATCAAATCCCAAGTTTATGATGCTCTCACTGATGGAATCTTTACTGATGGTCGAGTGAATGG